>OZ012737.1:327080144-327680144 GCA_963859935.3 Lathyrus sativus | reverse complement strand
TTGATTTGCTTGATGCGTTAGAATAAGTTCATGCTTAGACTGACTTTAAGCTAGGAGCATGATTGCCCTAGAGGTTGAGTTGCTCCCTCTGCTTGTATTGTTACTGTATGGCTTTGCTTGCGGGTATTCGGTAGAGCCCTGCTCCCTTGCCCAGGTGGTTTATTTTGCTTGATAGCATTTTATTTCTTCTGTATGATTGCAGTTTATTATTTTGCTTGATAGCATTTTATTTCTTCTGTATGATTGCTGTTTATTATTTTGCTTGATAGCAATTTATTTCTTCTGTATGATTGCAGTTTATTATTTTGCTTGATAGCATTTTATTTCTTCTGTATGATTGCAGTTTATTCCATTTTGCTTGATAGCATTTTATTTCTTTTGTGTGATTGCAGTTATTATTTTTCTTGATAGCATGTTATTTCTTCTGTAGGATTACAGTTATTCATATATGGCTTGAGGTTGAGATGAGCTTGTGGAGGCTGCTGCCCCACACACATTTCCTCCCTCACTTGCATTGCATGCATTTTATAGTCGTTTACTATTTACTGTTTAAGCTGATGCTTTATCTGTTTCTGTTTATCATTAACATGATCCCTTAGGAATCTCACTTCCTTTGATAAGGAAGTGATGATAGAACTTTAGGTTGAAACCTATGCATGACAACTTCTAGGAGTTCCCTGTTTCAAACTTCAACCATAGGATGAATCCTTGGCATGACAACATTAGGACTTGAGAGTCTCCCCGTTAGTTGAGCCCCTTCTCTTCTCATCTCAAAACAGCTTAAGATACAGTAATCATGAATGATTTCTTTCGTACGTTACGAGCCTTAAGCTATCTGAGAAAGGATTGTTGGAGAGCTTCTTTTCAACAGTCTGGATGTTTAGTATGGCACCCTTTGGGTGACATGCGACGCATTCACTCTCAGGTCATAGTCTTTAGTGCGATTGAAATTGCAAACACAATAAAAAAACACTTCTTCCGTAAAAGACAGAAAACAAACTTCAAACCTTTTTTCCCCGTGGGCCCATAATTCAAAGGAAAGCTTTTTTGAAGAAAAGAGTGTCGTTAAACTTCAGCGCCACCGCAAACAGGCTTTGTCCCTAACTGCTGGAACTGCTGTTTAACCCTACTCGATAAAACAGATGAATCTGAATCCCCGTAATCCATATTATCCCGAACTACGTAAGCTCTGATCTCTCATGCCTGTTGAGAGTACGTAGGCCCAATACTAATGTATTGGCGAGCTACCATCCACGTAACCCGTAGTTGGTCGAACTACGCAGAATCTGATTTCTCATTCTCTGATGAGAATACGTAGGCATAAAGTGCGACGCTTTGCCGAGTCATTTTTCTTTTCTTTTTAAGCCAGCCTTGATAGGTAGATAGATAAAACCAACTCTTCCAGTAAACAGAACAAGCATGGATCCCGTCGAGTACGACGGACGTGAGGGGTGCTAATACCTTCCCCTTGCGTAACCTACTCCCGAACCCAGACAACGGTTGCGATGACCTTGTCTTATACCTTTTCGTCAGGTTTTTCCGATTGTTTCCTTTCCCGTTCTGAGGGATAAATAACGAAAGGTGGCGACTCTTCTGTTTTGTCGGCACCTTATTTTCGCGGAAGCGACAATAGTCATGTGTGTGTTTATAACCTGTGTTTCCGTGGTTGTTGAGAAGTATGGATGGTAGGAATGATGCTGCGATGGCTGCTGCGTTACAAGCTCTTGCGCAGGCAGTGGCGAACATTGGTCAGAATGTCAACCGAAATGCTGACGACGGAGAGTTCCGTAATTTGGGAAAGTTTCAGAGTAATAAGTCGTCTACTTTGACTAGAGGGATGGTGATTGATACTCCATCTATTGGGTCAGTCACTACATCTCTAGTGTGTTTGAATTGTCCGGTGTCGATCTTTGGTGAGGATTTTGGAGTGGACTTGTGTTGCGGTGAAAATTGGATATCAAGCTATTAATTAACTTGAACCTTATTTCTTTTACAACCGGACTTTAATTTATCCAAAGGATAGGTCTAAAGAAAGAAAGAACCTTTTGCGCGATGTGACAACAACGCTTTAGAGATTCGGGGATCGGGGGTTAGTTATATCTAGGGAAGGTATTAGCACCCTAAATATCTGTAGTACTCTACAGGAACCTTTTGTTTAATTACTTGCTAAGTTTGTGAATTGTGCACTATGATTTAAGTTGGGAATTGGGATAAAAATAAAATAAAGGCCTAAGTGGTTTTCTAAGTTTGCTCGCAAAGGTGTCGCACCTTCTGCCTACGTATCCTGACTAGGATAGAATCAGAGCAATCGTAGTTCACCTCACAAGGGAAAGAACACTTGATGACGATCAAGGTTCAATGGGGAACAAACATGACGATGTTTGTGTGGAGTTTGACAAAACTCCCTAATATTAAGTTGTAAAAGGGGGAAGTAAGAAATCATGACGATGATTCTTACACAGAGTTGACGAACTCTTTCCTAGGGTTCTAGTTGAAGAACGCTCCTAGTACGGGCGGGTTTCTTAGACTTAAGCAAAGTATAGGGCTTTCTAATCTAAGGTTAAAAATGACTTAACAAACTCAAGGGTGTGATTGAATTGAGTCCATGACATTGAGGGTCAAGTGGACAGACCTTCCTTTGGAGGGAAAAACGGGGAGACGACTTGGACGAGAACTAACGAGTTTCGTCGCTTGGGGAGAAAAGAAATAAAATGCTAAGCAAGATAACAATCAAAGCAAAGCATGATCATGGTTACAACCACTTAAATGACAAGAGATGGTGAGAATGAAGCATGGTGATAAAAGTTAACAGATGAAATAAACGATACTGCAACAGCGGTTCGTACTTTGACGAAAAACAACAGATGAAAAATGGTTAAACATCAAGAAATAAACCCTAGCATGTTAACTAACATGTATATACATGGATTCCAACAAGTTTCAAGAAAAAAAATCTAAAAGAAGCACATAAACATTCATCTGCAACTATACAAACGGTCGCGTAAACGCGCATACTTGTACATAATCAAACTAAGTGATAAAAAATGAAAACATGACAAATAAAAATACAGCATGAAAATAGACATTAATACGAACACAACGGAAAAAGAACGGGCGAAAAACGATAAAAAAACGAGCGAGTTATGAATTTTTGAATTTGGAGTAAAAAATGACAAGTTTTACAAGTAACTTCCACTGGTGGAAGTTTAGTATAAAAAGTGACAATTTTCTGGCTGGGCAAAAACACACAACAAATGGATTTACGTTTTGTATCGTAACTTCCTAACCGTTAATCGGATCGGCACAAAATTTATATGGATTTGGGGTAGAATCATCTGAGGATCATGATGGTGGTGATGGTTTTTGAAAATTACTTTCCTACTGAAAAACCCGATAGGGGTTATGTTTATGCTCAAAAATGCAATTTCAAGTGAGCAGCCCTATACAACCATGTTGAATCCACACAAAGCATACACACATAACATTTAGATGATGATGAATCAAACCAACACACTTTCATGGCCAGAATTGAACAGTTATGACGAATCATGGTCAAGTTGCAAAAGAACCACAAAGTAACAATGCATGACAGTTAGGCATTCTATGTTTCATGGCAATTCAGATCAAGGCACTCTTGTAAACACATTCCATACATGATTATGAGTGTGTGTATGTGAAAAATACAGAACTGTAATGGATGTGTAATAGTGTAGCTCTCAAAATGCTTTTTTGAGTGTTATGTGCATGAGATGGTGCAGGTTTGTGTTCATGAGATTTCCAGACAATGGGCTCATACAACCATGTTATGAATGATCAATATAAACTGTTATAACACAAAAATTACAAGGAAACTCAACAATTCTAGATCTGGTATGTGATATGCCAACATTGTGAAAAAAAGAGCATCCTGAAGATGAAGTCGTGGTACAGTGTGTTTCAATGCAAAGTAAGTGTTCCAACATCTCATATATACCTAACATAAAGTGTGTGCAAGGTGTTTTGCATGAAAAACAAGTTATTGCCAAAAGTGGCTAAGTGTGTGGATGTGTTTGTGACATTCTTGCATTTTAAAAGTGATCTTCTAGGATAGAGTGATTTTCTATGAAATATTTGTGCAATCACGTTCCAAAGGACCAATATGAGATGTGTGTGAAGTGGTTTTAGTGAAAAGTGAACTTGTGCCAAAAGTGACATGTTGTGTGATTTGTGAAATTTTGCAAAAATGGCTTGAAACATGAAACTTTGAAATAACAGTTTTGAGGCCAAATCAATTATGTCAACACTTTTCAAATGATGTTTATAAGATGTTCAAAGTGTGTTTTTGGTACAAACATAAGTTTGTGTAAAAGTGATGGTGTGAGTGATTTGATGATTTTGAAGAATTCTTATGGTAGACATGTGAATCATGGATTTGTATGCAAACAGAGCAAGATAAAGGCATAGACATACTCCAAATGCATATTGAAATGTGTCCAAAAGTTAAAATCAAAGTTTTAATGTCTTATGCAAAGAAAGAGATGCAGCTGCTATGGTTTTGCTTTTGGCAGCATGAAAAACAATTAGTTTCAAACAAATTTTGATCATCATCAAGTATGCACATACCAATTAAAAAATGATTCCACAATTCAAAAGGAACTAGCAGCAAATTAGTGTGAAGACAGTGCATGGAATGCAAGCATATTTCAAGGAAAAGAAACATGAGCCAAGATGAGATGTGTTGATGCATCTTGAGGTGTTTATGACAGCATATGAATAATAAATTCTAGGCACCAAACAGCAAAAGAGTATGCATGGACATACCTTAAATACTCATAGAAACATGTTGGCAAGGTAAACTCAGGCATGTGAAAGGTATTTGCAATTTCTTTTGACAATAGCAGGTTTGGTTTTAATAGCAGCAAGACATCAATGAACCACCAATTGATTTTTAATACTAGGTTTTAATTTCATGACAACAATAGCACATTAAAGCAAAGTGATAGTTTAAGCAACAAGACCACAGCATGAACAGGGTATAACAGATCAAAACATAGCATTCATGTTCACACATCAAGTATTAAATGAGATGCCTCCAACAGCTTTATGGTTTCAAACGCAAAGGACCAAAACAAACAACATCAACACATTTGCTACAGCAAGCATAAAACTGAGCCACTTCCTCATGTAATTAACATACCAATATAACAAGAATAGTTTCAATACTTTATGCTAGTGCTCATGAAAGGTTCATCACTCACTAAAACCAATAGGTCATGAAAATCATCAAGTGCTCATAATTATCACATTTTACCAAAACACTCAAGAGTGCAATTTCATGAAAATGATGTAAACTAATAGAGACAAGTTGCATACCTGTTGATGATCTTTTTAAGCAAGCCAAATTAGTTGAGAAAACCAGAGATCTTTACTTCACCTCTTTGCTTTTGCACCTTACTTCAACTTTAAGTAACCACACACTTATGATGCCAAAATGAAAAGTATGAGTCTCCAATGGTTGCTAATGATTTTGACAGTTGAGATATACTATTTGTGAGGTGTACAAATGATCACAACCTCAAGGAAAAGCTTAGAACACAATTTGGTGATTTTTATGGCTTTTGGTCAAAGTATGCTAGGTATGAGTTTGACTTTTTGATTTCTGAGTTTTCTTGATGGTTTAATGGATCATACACCTTCTATATAGTATTTAGAAGTTGTATGGAGGGTGGTTGGAGTGTTAGAACTGAGGGAACTTGATTTGGTAGCAAATATGCAAAACCAGAATTTTGGGCACTTTGAGAACTTTGGATGATTTTGCAATTTGTAAGCAAGAAGCAAATGTAGCAAGAATGCTTGGTTTCTCTGGTGTTTAGTGAGACGTTGATGTCTTGAATGAGGTCTCCTTTTATAGGGAAATGAAGGGAGGTGCTTACTAGAAAGAAAACTTCACCATGAAGTAAACTTGGATATTTTTGATCCACCATCCCACTTGCTTTGCTTTTCTGGCCATTGGCTGTTCTTTTCACCCAAGGGGCAAGTTACTTGATGTTTTTAGTGATGAAAATGCAGGCTAGAGGCTTGGTAGAGTGGCTGGAGCAGAATTGGCTTTACACCTCATGCTTGGAAAAGTCAAAAATGGCAACTTTGGCAATGAACTTCCAATTTTAATTCCATGATACTTCTATGCAAACTTTCTGTTCTAACATGTTAAATATGTTCTATATACCAGATAGAATAAGTTTGGCAAGTTAAAATTGACTCAATTGGATGGAAGAGATGATTTTGCAATTTTGATCAATGTGGGACTAAGGTGTGAAATCACCAACTTTGCACCCATGTAACTTTCTGCTCATAACTCCTCTTGAGATGTTCTAGTACAATTTAGAAAGCCCTCACATAGCTCTAAAACGTTCATGTTTGTCAAGGAATCAAAATCCAATTGGAACTAGGTGAAAAATCCCCTCAAAGTTGGCTGCACACAAGCTTTTAAAGTGAAAATAACTTAGAAATTTTCTAAGTTATTTTCCCTTCTAGGAATGTTTTTGCTTCTATCTCAAAAAGTATGCATTTTCTGGTTGTGGACTAGTATGGGACTTTTGTAGGACTTGTCAAGAGCTTTCCAATGAGCTTAGAACCAACTCAATTGAGTGTGTGGTTAAGGAGTTAGGGTTTAGCCCCTTTTGAAACCCTAATTTCCCGATTTTTCGATTACTCTCTCATCCTTGATCCAATGATCATGAAAATTGATATGCAAGTCCATTATGACATAAGTAACAACTTTGATTCACAACTTGGATTCCAATTCTCAAAATTTGAGGAGTTGACTTTTCGGTCAACCGTACGATCGATCGGTGCCGATTGAGTCGCCTGTTGACATTCTGGCCATCCTGAGACTTTGATACTTCTTGAATAGTCTTTAATAATCTATATTAACTTCATGGACCTCAATCCCACTATTACAACACCTTCCAACATCAAAGTCAAACCACAGTTGACTTTTCACTAGTTAAAAACCCTAATCGGGGCCTCCCGACTGCACTGTCTCTGATTTTGACCTGATTTCTCCAAATTGGCTTCTCATTTGACTTTGGTATCAGATTTGATTTCATTCCATGATTGACTTAGCCCAAATCATTGGTTGATCATTCCTTGGTTGTTTTGAATTTGTCGGTGCGAAAACCCTGATTCACCTGTACTTTGACAATAATGAACTTGCACTGATTTAGGGTTAGATAATTCATGATCATGCTTCTAAAATGATAATGAGAATCTAAGGGGTCAAAATTTGGGGTACAACAGTTGCCCCTATTTAAATATCTTCACTAGATGGGGAGCGAGAGATGACAATCTTCGTTAAATCGCAGTGAAAGGTATTTAAGTATAGATAACCGAAAATTTTGTCCCTTAGATCCAATGTCATGCTAATGGACAAGTTATGATATGCCATGCACTCTAAATGATGCTTTATGATGCTTGAATGCAAACAACACGGACGCAACGATAATAATAAAAGAAACAGTGAAACAAACAATGACAAATACGAGGACTCGACACTGGGGACTCGTACTGGGGAAAACTAAATTAACAGTTCAGACATGACTGATAATATAAGAAGGAAAACTTCACAAGGGGAAGAGACAAATCCAATAAAGATGAAAATCTTATTGGAACAGAAGTACTCCACCGGGGAGAAGAATTGACTTCTACTGGGGAAAAGGATAAACTTTTACTGGGGAAATGGAAAATTAATTCCATTGGGAAAAGAGAAGCAGGCTTCCCCGGGGAAGTGAAAGACTGGATACAACCTCACTGGGGATGATCAGATGAGGAACTTCCTATAGCGAAGAGTTCAAACGGGATCTTCAGGAATGGACTAGAAACAAGACTAATCACACACGGGGGACACTAGTGATGACTAGATCTCCGAGACTTGACTGGGAACATGGATCACTGGGGATATATCCTCAGCTTCTGCAAATAGTTCACATAGTGCTGGTAATCAAGAAACGTCCTGGGGAAATTGGTAACGACCAGAATTCCAAGTAATGACAGTGACGACTGAACTTTTTTTTTAAGAGTGATTGGTGACGACCAAATCAGGGTATTAATGACAATTGGTTATGGAACGATGCCAATTACTACTGGACTTTTAAAGAAGATGGTGATGACCACGCTGGAGAATACCAATGACAATTGGTTAAGAGAAAGCTAGTGATTACTTTAGCTTTAGCTGGGGTTGGTGACGACCAAACTGAAACAGATTCCAATGACGATTGGACTCTAGATGATGACACCAGTTACGACTGGGTTTCAAAGGGAAAAATTGGTGACAAACAACAAGATACGAATGACGATTGGTTTTAGGCAGTGCCAGTGACGACTGGACTTCATAGGGAGAGTTAGTAACAACTAACAAGATAACAATTGGAACAGTACCAGTGACGACTGGATTCCCCGGGGAAAGGTTGGTAACAACCAAACCAAGAGGCGCCAATGACAATTGGACTTTTATTTAGTGCCAGTGACGACTGGACTTATACGTGGATTTGTTAGTGACGACTAACGAGATACCAATGACGATTGGATTTAGACAATTCCAGTGACGACTGGGCTTTAAAAGGACATGGATGGTGACGACCAAATGAATACCAACGACAATTGGTTTGAACAAAATGCCAGTTACGACTGGACTTATACTTGGAAATGAAGCGAGTAATAACTTAGACTTCGCGGGGATTGATAGATGTCACTGACTCGGGGAACAAACGAATCACACTGATCCCATGATGAGGGGTGTACGTAGACTTGGGAAATAAACCCGAAGACCTACTGGGGAATAGAGCCTGTAGGTAGATTTTGCTGAGGTGAATTCAAACAGATGTCCAGAAATACTTCCCTGGGGAAAGAACCTTCATATCATCATAAGAAATCCTGAGGGATAATCTTCAATCTTGATAACCATACATGGCCAAAGGACTCTTCGTCGCCCAACTTGCTAGCATTTCATTGGGGAATGTAAATTCTGACTGTGTATCAAGACTCCTGCTACCCTGAAGTCTTGGGGAAGTATGATTTTCCTCGAGTCTTTCCACAAGTTAAAACATTTTGTAAAATCTTTCCAAGTTATTTTTCAAAAATTTTGACTTTAATGCTTTCAAAAACAATCGTTGACTAACGGACGTATTTTGCATAACAAAGAAAATAAGGAACTGGTAATTTGCACAAGAAAGAAAGGCTCAAAAGGCTGATTTTATTTAAAGGATGAAATCTTGCCAATGACAATATTCCATGGAAATTTTTACAAGTAAAATGGCAAAAGTGGATAAGGTTACATTGAATCCTGTGACCTAACTATCCCTAAAGACTAGAATTCTCCAAGATCCTTGCTTCTGACGAGAGCTATTGAGATGAATCTTTGTTGAGTCTGCAGTGTTGATGACTTCGTCGGATACAGCGAAACGCCTTTGTCCCTAATTTTTGCCTGGATCGCCCTTTCGGATTTTCAATCCACCGGGACGCTCATTTTTTCCTAAGCCGCCCTTTCGGGTTTTCAACTTAGGGAGCTTTTTTATTTCTTTTCTCTTTTTTCTTTTCTTCTCTTTTTTCTTTTTTTACCCTAACTTTTGCATAAACTGTTCTTTTGGATTTTCCGGTTTATCAGGTACTTTTTTAGGCGTAATATTTCCGAACTGCGTCAGAGTTTATCGGGTGTGTGAGTTGTTCTCCGTCCATGGTAGTAAGGATCAGTGAACCTCCGGAGAATACTATCTTCACAATAAAGGGGCCATCGTAATTAGGCATCCACTTCCCTCTTGCGTCTTTGTGAACTGGTAAGATCTTCTTGAGCACAAGTTCTCCTTCACGGAACTCTCTGATGCGAACCTTTTTATCGAACGCTCTCTTGATTCTTTTTTGATACAACTGGCCGTGACACATCGCAGACATGCGCTTTTCATCGATGAGATTCAGCTGATCAAATCTTTCTTTAATCCATTATGCCTCTTCTAACTTGGTTTCCATGATGACTCTGAGGGATGGTATCTCGACCTCGATGGGAAGAACTGCATCCATTCCATATACCAGAGAAAAGGGAGTTGCCCCTGTGGAAGTGCGGACGGAGGTTTTGTATCCGTGCAGGGCAAATGGTAGCATTTCATTCCAATCTTTGTAGGTTTTAACCATTTTCTGCAAGATCTTCTTGATGTTTTTATTTGCAGCTTCCACAGCTCCATTCATCTTTAGACGGTAAGGGGAAGAGTTGTGGTGTTCGATTTTGAAGTCATCACATGATTCTTTCATAACTTTGTTGTTCAGATTGGTGTCGTTGTCTGTTATAATTCTGCTTGGGATCCCGTAGCGACAGATGATCTCCTTTTTAATGAAACGAGCCACCACTTGACGTGTGACATTGGTATAAGATACAGCTTCAACCCATTTTGTGAAATAGTCGATGGCAACCAGAATGAAACGGTGTCCATTTGAAGCTTTCGGTTCAATTGCCCCAATCATGTCGATGCCCCACATAGAGAAAGGCCATGGTGACGACAGTACATTCAACAGTGTTGGAGGCACATGCATTTTGTCCGTGTAGATCTGACATTTGTGACATTTTCTGGCATACTGAATGCAGTCGGTTTCTAAAGTTAACCAATAATAACCAGCTCTCAAGATCTTTTTGGACATGGCGTATCCGTTGGCGTGAGTACCAAACATTCCTTCATGAACATCTTTCATTAACAAGTCCGCTTCTCTTTTGTCAACACATCTGAGTAAGACCATATCATGATTTCTTTTGTAAAGTACACCATTGCTGAGGAAGAATTTGGATGCTAATCGTCTCAGTGTTTTCTTGTCAAGTGTTGTAGCATCTGCGGGATATTCTTGTTTCAACAGATAATTCTTTATATCATGATACCAGGGTTTGCCATCGGTTTCTTCTTCGATCATTTGACAGTAAGCAGGCTCTGTCTTGCGTTCAATTTTGATAAGTGTGCCATCATTGACATCTCTAGTTTTCCACATCGAGGCCAGCATGGCTAAGGCGTCGGCGATGTGATTCTCTGCTCTTGGAACATTTTTAAAGGTGATTTCATCAAAATACTTGATTGTTTCAACGATATAAGCTCTGTAAGGGATCAGGTTTTCATGTCTTGTCTCCCATTCACTTGTGACTTGGTAGATAACCAAAGCTGAGTCTCCACTGACTTCGAGATTTTTGATTTGGAGATCAATGGCTGCTTCGAGACCAAGGATACATGCTTCGTATTCAGCAATGTTGTTTGTACAATTAAAGTTTAGTCTGGCTGTAAACGGAGTGTAACCACCTTCAGGATTCATTAAGACTGCACCTACGCCATGTCCGCTATAATTGGAGGAACCGTCGAACATCATCTTCCACCAAACATCTGTCTGTTGACCTTTGTCAGAACTTGTTTCTTCATAATATTTTACTAACATGATATCTTCATCCGGAAAATCAAGCTTCAGAGGTTCATAATCCTCGACAGGTTGATCTGCGAGATATTCTGATAACACACTGCTCTTGATAGATTTCTGAGCCACATATTGAATATCATATTCTGATAGTAGCATATGCCACCGGGCGAGTCTTCCGGTTTGTGCAGGTTTCTCAAAGATGTACTTTATTGGATCCATTTTCGAGATCAACAAAGTGGTGTGACAAATCATATACTGCCTCAAACGTTTAGCGGCCCATGCTAAAGCACAACAAGTCTTTTCTAGGAGTGAGTATCTGCTTTCACAATCAGTAAACTTCTTGCTCAGATAATAAATGGCATGCTCCTTGTAACGCCCGTTCATTTTAATTAAATTATTTATGAATTGTTGGTGTGCCTTTATGTGGAGGTGTGTCTGAGTGCGTTGGTGGATGCCCTTAGACTGTAAGAGTTATTTTAATAACGATTGGAGTTTAATAATAATATAATTAAGAATGATGATAATTTAATAATTAGTAGTAATATTATTATTATTATTATTATTATTATTATTATTATTATTACTATTATTATTATATTTATTACTATTATTATTATTATTATTATTATTATTATTATTTGGAATATTAGTGGATGGAATGAGAGAAGGCAGTTATTAGAGAAGTTGTGGGAGAAAGAGGGTTATCACGATAAACTGCTCAGAAAACCAAAATTGAGGAAAAAGGTAGAAGAGAAGGAAAAAGGAACGTGACTGTGGAGAAAGTAAGAAGAAGAATTTTCCATCGGTGAAATTGGAAGAAAGTTGCAGGAGAGTTACCGCAGAACGGAACCAGAAAGCTTCGAATTGGCCTCTATTCAAGGTAAGGGTGGGGTTCAATTCTATAACTATGGGTATGATCAATTTCATGTAGGGAATTGATTCATAGGTATAATTTCCGTTAATCGATAAATGTTAGGGACGAGGTTTTTCTATGTAAGAATGAATGTGTTATATACGATGCTCTAAGGTTTCCCTAATGGGGTAAATACGTAGTAATGTTCCGTAAGTTGAAGAAAGAAATATTAAAGATTAATGTTCCCGTAGTAACGTTACCGTCGTAATGTTCCCGTAGTGATGTCCCCGTAGTAACGTTACCGTAGTAATGTTCCCGTAAGTTGAAGAAAGAAATATTAAAGATTAATGTTCCCGTAGTAACGTTACCGTAGTAATGTTCCCGTAGTGATGTTCCCGTTGTAACGTTACCGTAGTAATGTTCCCGTAAGTTGAAGAAAGAAATATTAAAGATTAATGTTTCCGTAGTAACGTTACCGTAGTAACATTCCTGTAGTGACGTTACCGTAGTAATGTTCCCGTAAGTTGAAGAAATATTAAGGGTTAATGTTTGTCTACGTCTGCATTAATGTTTATGTCCTTAATTTATGTAGTAATGTTGGGAATCGGCACCGACACACGCTAATTTCCCATTTGTTGAGGAAATGTTATTATAATTTTCTCCTTGGATTACGTGGATAAGTTGTAGTTATATTACCCGTATGAAAGTATATGAAAATGTGTTGAATCATTATTTGTAGTAATGATGTTGTCAGTTGTTCTCTGACATGAAAATGCTGTTGAGTTCTCAATTTTAGAGACGAGGATGTTTTTAATTGTTCTCTGCGAAAATGTGTTAGAGTCTTATTCGTAGGAACGATACTATTGGTAGTTCTCTGATATGAACAGATTGAAATGGTGAGTCCATAATATATGCAAAATGTGATGTTTCTGTTATGGATAATTGGTTGTAGGCGTGATGCCTTGTTGCACGGTTGTTGCACAGTTGTTGTTGTTGTGTTATAGTCCATAATAGTTGCATCTCATAGCATATCATTTGGCCTTGATTGGCGACGGTTGTGTCTTTAATGACAAAATAAAATGATTGTGGAGAGTTGTCTCCCGAATTATTGTGGAGTGTTGTCTCCCAATTTATTGTGGAGAGTTGTCTCCCGAATTATTGTGGAGAGTTGTCTCCCGAGTTTTGGAGTGTTGGCTCCTAGATGGGTTCGGGGTGTTGGCCCTGTCCCGAGTTTTGGAGTGTTGGCTCCTAGATGGGTTCGGGGTGTTGGCCCTGTCCCGAGTTTTGGAGTGTTGGCTCCTAAATGGTACCACATGCATATGCACAGTTGAGTCGCATTGATGAGTCCATTGTTGAGTTGCGTTGTTGAGTTGTTTTGATGAGTTGCTGAGATATGATGATAATTGTTGTGGTTATGAATAATGAATTGTTGCAGTTTAATTATTACTAATATTTATGCGAACTGCTGGAATTATAATGTTGTTATAATATTCTGACATGACTTTTATCATGCCTTATGTTATATTGTTGATATCTCACCCTTTATGTTGTATGTTACCTCCATTGGTGGTAATTTGCAGGTAACTCGGAAGAAAGTGTAGCTTTATGTTTAAGGTCGTTGGTCGCTCTGATACGTAGCACTCTGGGGGGGATGAACGATTAATGTTATTGTTTTAATTGAATTCCTTGTTGCTGAATTTTATTAAGTACTATGGCAAATAGATTGGTTGTTTCTGATAATGCCAAATGTTGCTTGGATGCATAGTTGTTTTAGCGAATTGATGCAAGATAATTACTTGTTGAATCTTAATGGAATTTAATTAGTACGAATTGTTGGAAGTGTATTATAACATGGCGTTTATGATTAAAATGTTAAACAAGTTACCGTTGTTTTTTCATCCGGATTTTGTGCTACGTGTGTTAGTAAATGAGCTTTTGCAGGTGTATGTGTTTTGGTTAAGTGTAGAATGTGACACCTCTGCTGTGTCTGAGAATTTGGGAGTGTGACGGTCGTCACAGCTCCATGACGCTCGTCATGACCGTGACGGTCGTGACATCCATGACGGTCGTCATGAGATTTTAGTTGTTGCACTCTGAATTGTTTCTGTTGTTTATCTTATTTTTCCGCGATAGTTTAGAGTGGGGTGTTACAATTGGTATCAGAGCAGGTCGGTCCGTCCGACCAAGTTGTTTAATGTTGTGTATTCCCTGGTATGCGACATGTGTGTGAAATCACTGTCGGTACATGTTTTGTTGTAGAACCTTTGTCTGCAGAAGTGAGAATGATTTAAGTGGGGGAAAAGTTTGTGCTTCTCCAGAATGCTGCAAGTGTGGAGTTGTAGCTCGGTGTGTGGTTGAACGCTCTTATAGTTTGGTAAAGATGGTTTGTACCCTATCATGATTTTCGGCTGTCTATTGACAAATTGAGGAACTGATCACCCTTAATCTCTTGCTGATAGTGGGCGGAGTCATGTTAGATGGGATATGCGTGTCTTGCAAACTTGGATGGCGTGAGCAGTGAATTGTCTTGAGTTAAGCTAAGTGCTTAAGAATGGTTTTTATGAGTCAGTGCAGGAGGGTGCTGAGGTGTTTAATTTTGATGGGAATTTTTGAATTATAATGAAAGCGGGAAGTTGGCGATTGCCGATTAATTGTGGTTGACTGGAAGTTTTCTGAAGAGATAAGTGATGTACGGCCAGGACGTGAAGTGGAGTTGTGACCGACTTAGATACGGAAACTAGTCCGAGAGTGAGAGCTCCGTATTTTATGTCTGTTGGATGGTCAAAGAACTAAATTGATTGAGTAGCTTTGAGACTTGTGTCTGGTGTGTGTGTGCTAAGGCCACAGAGTGTGAAATTGTTGTCGTACGTCGAATTCCGAGATCGCAGCTTTTTACAGAATCAATATTTTTACGAAAGAAAGTTGGAATAGATTACGCCGTTGTGTCGGGTAATGTTAGGCCGTGATCGAGTATGCTTGTTTTATCGAATTTGATGGATTTTTGTAAATTTTTGCATTTTTGGAGATTTGAGGATTTAAGATTCGGATTGAAATTGAAAGTCGTAGATTTCAAGTTTGATGGTTCTAAATCACTAATATATGTTTGGTATGAATGAGTATGTGGTTGTTTCGAAGAAAATAATTGAATCGGTCGGATTTTCGGGCGAAAATTCTCAAACCCGTAGCAGCCTTTATGCAGAAAAATTATGTTTTGGAGAAACTTCGAAAATTCATATCTCTTGATCCGTAAGTCAGTTTTAGTCCCTGTTTGAAGCGTTGGAAAGCTAACGAGATGCTCTTTCTAGGAAAAATTGTTTTGAGGCATGTACCTGGTTCAATTATAGCAGAAAATTGAAAATGTATCGTGTGTTGATTTTTGCCGAACCCGACAGGACCATTTGTTGTATTTTGTGATGCCTTGTTGATAGGATTGAGAGATATGCTAAGTGAAACTTCAGCGAGTTTTCGTTATGCTTTAAGGGAACTTGAAGTACATAAGAGGAATCATCTGATAAGTGATTTAGAGTTGGTTGCTGTTGTGGTTGTGCCGGAGTTGGAAGCTCAATTAGTTAGTTTGAGATTTGACATGTTTGGTGACCTCAAGAGCTTAAGGTATTTATTTGATTTGGAAGAGTCGAATATGAGGCAGAGAAAATAATTGGGACTCCGGAATGGATTATGGTTTCAGATTGAATTACCATTCGGGAAAATAAAAACGTGGTAGCTTATGCATTGACTTGGAAATCTTTGCATATAACGATGATGATGGTGAAAAGAGTTAGAACTGATTGAGCAATTTTGTGGTATGAATTGGTTTGTGAAGAGACTTCTTATGGAGTTAAGCTTAGTATGTTGGACCTTACTAGTGGTATTCTTGACGAGATTCGATAAGGTCAGAACTCTGGTTTGAGTTGGTAGATTGGTTGAATATGAGGAATTAAAGTCGAAAGGATGATTTTCAGATTAATGGAAATAGTATCACGAGATGTCGTGATAGAGTTGTGACCCAGATATTATTAAGTGGAATAAGAGTATTGAGGTAGATGGAGTATCCATCCCGGTGCTATGAAGATGTAACCGGATTTGAGGAAATTATTTTGAGAGTCATAGTTGAAGAGATAAGTGGTTGAGTTTGTATGTGCTGATTAGACTTGTTGGAAGTCGAAGAATAAACGCCAGAGACCGTTGGGTCCGATGCAACCGTTGAATATTCCAGAGTGGAGATCAGATAGTATTCCCATGGATTTTGTGTTGGGTTTTCCGGAGAAATAGAGGGATATGATTTTACTTGGGTGATTTTGGATAGAATGACTAATTTGGCTCTTTTCCTAACAAGTGAGATTAATCATTCTATGTTGAAGCTAGCTGAGATTGTGCAAGAGACGACTGAAGAGATCCAAAGGATCCAAGAAAGACGTGTTTTGAGAGTTACGATAGTAACTGGTGTTGGTCGAGCTTGAGTTCTCGGAAGCACACTGTGTTTTGTGATCTGTACCAGAGTGGCGCAGCAGAAGCGTGGGGAAAATAGTAGGTTAGACTGTTTTACCGCTGTCACTCGTGGGAATTTACATGATGTGGTATGTGCCTAAGTTGAAGAAGTGCATTGATTCGGATGGATGGTGTACAAGTGAAAGGTAATTTGACTGTTGAGGCGTTGCTAGTTCAGGTGGATGAACGAGAAGCCACTTCGAGGTGAAGATATTGCTTTGGTGAAAGTGGATTGGTTGGGAGCTGTTTGATTGAGGTAATTTTGAGGACGAAATTCTTTTAAGTAGGGGAGAGTTGTAACGCCCATTCATTTTAATTAAATTATTTATGAATTGTTGGTGTGCCTTTATGTGGAGGTGTGTCTGAGTGCGTTGGTGGATGCCCTTAGACTGTAAGAGTTATTTTAATAACGATTGGAGTTTAATAATAATATAATTAATAATGATGATAATTTAATAATTAGTAGTAATATTATTATTATTATTATTATTATTATTATTATTATTATTACTATTATTATTATTATTACTATTATTATTATTATTATTATTATTATTATTATTATTTGGAATATTAGTGGATGGAATGAGAGAAGGCAGTTATTAGAGAAGTTGTGGGAGAAAGAGGGTTATCACGATAAACTGCTCAGAAAACCAAAATTGAGGAAAAAGGTAGAAGAGAAGGAAAAAGGAACGTGACTGTGGAGAAAGTAAGAAGAAGAATTTTCCATCGGTGAAATTGGAAGAAAGTTGCAGGAGAGTTACCGCAGAACGGAACCAGAAAGCTTGGAATTGGCCTCTATTCAAGGTAAGGGTGGGGTTCAATTCTATAACTGTGGGTATGATCAATTTCATGTAGGGAATTGATTCATAGGTATAATTTCCGTTAATCGATAAATGTTAGGGACGAGGTTTTTCTATGTAAGAATGAATGTGTTATATACGATGCTCTAAGGTTTCCCTAATGGGGTAAATACGTAGTAATGTTCCCGTAAGTTGAAGAAAGAAATATTAAAGATTAATGTTCCCGTAGTAACGTTACCGTAGTAATGTTCCCGTAGTGATGTCCCCGTAGTAACGTTACCGTAGTAATGTTCCCGTAAGTTGAAGAAAGAAATATTAAAGATTAATGTTCCCGTAGTAACATTACCGTAGTAATGTTCCCGTAGTGATGTTCCCGTAGTAACGTTACCGTAGTAATGTTCCCGTAAGTTGAAGAAAGAAATATTAAAGATTAATGTTTCCGTAGTAACGTTACCGTAGTAACATTCCTGTAGTGACGTTACCGTAGTAATGTTCCCGTAAGTTGAAGAAATATTAAGGGTTAATGTTTGTCTACAACTGCATTAATGTTTATGTCCTTAATTTATGTAGTAATGTTGGGAATCGGCGCTGACACGCGCTAATTTCCCATTTGTTGAGGAAATGTTATTATAATTTTCTCCTTGGATTACGTGGATAAGTTGTAGTTATATTACCCGTATAAAAGTATATGAAAATGTGTTGAATCATTATTTGTAGTAATGATGTTGTCAGTTGTTCTCTGACATGAAAATGTTGTTGAGTTCTCAATTGTAGAGACGAGGATGTTTTTAATTGTTCTCTGCGAAAATGTGTTAGAGTCTTATTCATAGGAACGATACTGTTGGTAGTTCTCTAATATGAACAGATTGAAATGGTGAGTCCATAATATATGCAAAATGTGATGTTTCTGTTATGGATAATTGGTTGTAGGCGTGATGCCTTGTTGCACGGTTGTTGCACAGTTGTTGTTGTTGTGTTATAGTCCATAATAGTTGCATCTCATAGCATATCATTTGGCCTGGATTGGCGACGGTTGTGTCTTTAATGACAAAATAAAATGATTGTGGAGAGTTGTCTCCCGAATTATTGTGGAGTGTTGTCTCCCGATTTATTGTGGAGAGTTGTCTCCCGAATTATTGTGGAGAGTTGTCTCCCGAGTTTTGGAGTGTTGGCTCCTAGATGGGTTCGGGGTGTTGGCCCTGTCCCGAGTTTTGGAGTGTTGGCTCCTAGATGGGTTCGTGGTGTTGGCCCTGTCCCAAGTTTTGGAGTGTTGGCTCCTAAATGGTACCACATGCATATGCACAGTTGTGTCACATTGATGAGTCCATTGTTGAGTTGTTTTGATGAGTTGCTGAGATATGATGATAATTGTTGTGGTTATGAATAATGAATTGTTGCAGTTTAATTATTACTAATATTTATGCGAACTGCTGGAATTATAATGCTGTGATAATATTCTGACATGACTTTTATCATGCCTTATGTTATATTGTTGATATCTCACCCTTTATGTTGTATGTTACCTCCATTGGTGGTAATTTGCAGGTAACTCGGAAGAAAGTGTAGCTTTATGTTTAAGGTCGTTGGTCGCTCTGATACGTAGCACTCTGGGGGGGATGAACGATTAATCTTATTGTTTTAATTGAATTCCTTGTTGCTGAATTTTATTAAGTACTATGGCAAATAGATTGTTTGTTTCGGATAATGCCAAATGTTGCTTGGATGCATAGTTGTTTTAGCGAATTGATGCAAGATAATTACTTGTTGAATCTTAATGGAATTTAATTAGTACGAATCGTTGGGAGTGTATTATAACATGGCGTTTATGATTAAAATGTTAAACAAGTTACCGTTGTTTGTTCATCCGGATTTTGTGCTACGTGTGTTAGTAAATGAGCTTTTGCAGGTGTATGTGTTTTGGTTAAGTGTAGAATGTGACACCTCTGCTGCGTCTGAGAATTTGGGAGTGTGACGGTCGTCACAGCTCCATGACGCTCGTCATGACCGTGACGGTCGTGACATCCATGACGGTCGTCATGAGATTTTATTTGCTGCACTCTGAATTGTTTCTGTTGTTTATCTTATTTTTTCGCAATAGTTTAGAGTGGGGTGTTACACTCCTTCCGTCCGGATTCGTCTTGCTGGCCCAGAACGCAACCCATTGAGTTTTCAAGTACTGTCAAATATATAAAGAGAGGCTTTCCCGGAACAGGTGGTTTCAAAATTGGAGGTTCTTGGAGATAACCTTTGATTTTATCGAACGCTGTTTGACAATCAGAATTCCATACAACTGTTTGATGCTTTCGTAACAACTTGAAGATCGATTCACAGGTATGGGTCATATTAGAAATGGACCTGGATATGTAATTCAACCTTCCAAGAAAACTTCTAACCTAATTTTCGGTCTGCGGAGCTGACATGTCTTGAATGGCACGGACTTTGTTTGGATCCACTTCAATCCCCTTGTGGCTGATAATAAAACCGAGTAATTTTCCTGATCTGACTCCGAAAGTGCACTTTGCGGGATTCAATCTCAACTGATATTTCCGGAGTCTTTTGAATAACTTCAACAAATGTTCTAGATGGTCTTCTTCGTTTTGAGACTTGGCGATCATGTCATCCACATATACTTCTATTTCTTTGTGCATCATGTCGTGGAACAAAGCCACCATAGCTCTTTGATAAGTTGCGTCTGCATTCTTTAGACCGAATGGCATAACCTTATAACAATAGGTGCCCCATGGAGTGATGAAGGTTGTTTTTTCCATGTCGTCAGGATCCATTTTGATTTGATTGTAACCAGAGAAACCGTCCATAAAGGAAAACACTGCAAACCTAGCTGTATTATCTACCAAAGTATCAATATGTGGTAAAGGGAAGTCGTCTTTTGGACTGGCTTTGTTTAAATCTCGATAATCCACACACATCCTTACCTTTCAATCTTTCTTTGGTACAGGAACAATGTTGGCTACCCATTCTGGATACTTGGACACTGCAAGGAAGCCTGCATCAATCTTCTTTTTTACCTCATCTCTGATTTTGAGAGCCATGTCGGGTCTGGTTCTTCTGAGTTTCTATTTAACCGGCGGGCATTCAGGTCGGAGTGGTAACTTGTGAACCACTATGTCTGTATCCAAACCTGGCATATCCTGATAAGACCAAGCAAACACATCTACGTATTCTCTTAAGAGTTCCTTTAACTGCTGTTTTACTTCTGCCCCTAGGGCTGCCCCAATTTTGACTTCTTTTCTGTCTCCTTCTGTGCCAAGATTAATGACCTCCAAATGTTCCTTGTGCGGCTGGAGCTCGGTGTACTCAGATTGTGCCCATCTTACCAGTTCCTCAGGGATTTCAAAATTTTCATCCTCGTCTTCGGCTTGGTATATTGGGGAATCTACGTTTGGAGGGAATGCGAGGTTACAGGATTCAATGGGGTTATGGTCATCACTGCATGTTTGAAGGGTTTACTTTATCAAAACACACAACAACAAATGCAACACATACAGAGAAAGAGAAAATTGTTTTTGTTTTGGTTTTTTGTATTGCCATTTTCTTTCAAAGTAAAAGCAAAAAGACGGTAAAAAAAACGGGGAATTTAACAAAATAGTCCATTCTCATTGATATTTCTTTGAAAGCATGGGGCCCTTACAAAACATTCCTATAGCCTTGGGCACGGCTATGGAGATTTTAAAACAACAACAAAGAAAGAAAATAACAAATTACTTTAACTCGGGAAAAACTACAGGAACTTTGATAGCCTCCCAGTTGTTCAGAGCAGCTTCGTCATGATACACTAGTTGTCCTATGTCTTCACTTTCAAGATTTCCTTCCATGGCGTTGATTTGAAAACCGCCACTGATAAATATTTCTTGAATAGCCTTTGGCCGGCTGTTGTCATGCATCGGTTCTTCACCTTGAGTTGGTTTGTAACCCAACCCTTGGCGATTCATCTTCGGTTTTACCTCAATGACTTCTCCCCATCCTGCGGGAGTACCTTCTTCCAGCGTAGCTTTGGCGCCTTGAGCAAATGCGAAAGTTGGACCACTTTTTGCCACCGTCTCCTCTATCATCACTGTGTTTGCTATTTCTAGTGCTTGGAATGATGTCTCTAGCGCGTCCTCTTCTGCTTCAATGTACCGGAACACGAAAGATTACTGACCATTAATTCCTCTTCACCATGAACAATTACTAGCTTATTATTTACCACAAATTTCATTCTTTGGTGCAGGGTAGAAGTTACCGCCCCTGCTTCATGGATCCAGGGACGTCCCAGTAGGCAGCTATAAGCTGGATTTATGTCCATCACCTGAAATACAATGTTAAATTCATGGGGTCCCACCAAAATCGGTAATTCTACTTCTCCGATGACCGTTCTCCTCGAACCATCAAAAGCTTTTACAATTAATGAGGTTGGTTTCATCTCTGCCCCGACATAGGCTAATCTGGACAGTGATCTTGCGGGTAACACGTTTAACGAGGATCCTGTGTCGACCAGTACTCGTGCCAAAGTATCTTCTTGGCATTTGATGGATATGTGTAGTGCACGATTGTGATCACGTTTTTCCTTCGGTAACTCAGCATCGCTGAAACTTAAAGTATTACACGCCGTGATGTTAGCCACTACTGAATCAAACTGCCCGAGTGAAATATCCTTGGTTACGTGTGCTTGTCTCAATACTTTCTGTAATGCTTCCCTGTGAGCTAGAGAATTTATCAAGAGTGACAAGATTGATATTCTTGATGGCGTCTGATGAAGCTGATCTACCACCTTGTAATCGCTTCTTCGGATAATCCTCAAAAATTCATCATTTTCTTCTTCTGCGCTTGGGGCTTCTTTTTCTTTGATTACCATAGCAGGAATAACTTCTTTTGGAATAGCTACTGATTCTTTCGGCTGATAGATCCGACCGCTGCGGGTCATCTTGCTAGTGCCGGCAATGTTGGTCACATCTTTCTGATTATCTGTCTGAACAACCTTTCTCGTTTCTTTGTCTACCACGGTCACATCGTACTTCCATGGAACAACTTTTGTATTGTCATAATGGAACAGTCTTGGTTTTTGAACTACGATTGGTCGCGGTTGACCAATAGCAGCTCTGTTGAAAACTGGCCTTGCACCCCTGTTAAACACTGGAACTTTCTCTTTTCCTGGACAGGTCGAAAACTGGCTCTATTACAGAAACCTCTTCTTTCCTTACCTTACCACATACTTGTAACATCCCCTCATTTATCAATATTTGTATATCTTCCTGAATCACATCACATCCACTGGAACTAACAGTACATTTTTCACAATTGTTATGAACACTTCCCAACAACCCTACTTCTGTCAACTTATCATGCAATGTCTTCAATGGCGTTCTGATTTTTGACACATCATTAATTATCTCTTCATCTGACTTTTCAATGGCATTGACCCCTCCATGGTTTGGCAGTGGGTTACTTTTGACGTTAGGTGGTACATCATCAAAGGACATGATTTTCTTCTCCATCAACTCTCTTACCAGATGTTTTAAGGCAAAGCAACCTTCTAAGTCGTGGCCGACAGCACCTTCATGGAAAGCACAATGGGCATTTGGGTTATAATGTGGAGATGTGGTATCCGGATTAAGCGGTCTTGTCGTGATCAAACCCTGATGGACCAAAGATGGATATAACTCACTATACGTCATTGGTATTTGTGGGAGTGGAGGTTTTGTGGTCGGCCTCCGGTTCTGATATTGTTGTCTGGGCTGTGGTACTCTCTGCTGCTGATTTTGTTGAAAGGGCGGAGCGTTGGGCGCTCGTTGATGCCCTTGCTGGTTTTGCTGATACATGGGCGCTGGTCGCCCTAGTTGATAATTTGAAATAGAATGGTTGAATGTTGGGGTCTCAGCTGCCACATATTGCTGAGGGGCATACTGTACCGGGTACATGGGTCTTTGTTGATGACAATGTTGAACATAATTAGGTTGGATTGGCTGGATGAAACTTTGTTGAGGCGGCTGATATTGCTGATATGGAGGTCTCACGGTACGACTTCTTCTTCCCATTACGGCATTTGTTTCACCTTCTTTCTTTTTGTGAAACCCACTGCTGACTTTCTTGATACTGTTGTTGTTAGAAATGCTGGAGCTGCTGGCTACCTTTCCACTTTTCATTCCCAATTCTACCCTCACTCCCACGGCCACAATGTCTGAAAAACTTGCAGACACGCTGCTGATCATTTTCTCATAGAATTCTGGTCTCACTGTGTCAACATACCAGTCTGTCAGTTCTTTCTCACTTAGAGGTGGTTCTACCTGGGACGCTGTTTCTCTCCACCGCTGAGCGTACTCTTTGAATGATTTTGTGCTTGTCTGGGACATGCTCAACAACTTCCTTCGGTTAGGCACCATATCCATATTATACTTGTAATGTTTCATGAATGCATCAGCCAAATCTTGAAAACTGTGGATTCTTGACTGATCTAGACTTAGAAACCATTTTGCTGGAGCTCCTTTCAGACTGTCTTGGAAGCAATGGATCATTAACTTGTAGTCTTCGACGTGTGCTGCCATTCTTCTATAGTACATGATTAAGTGAGTTCGTGGACAAGTAGCTCCTGAGTACTGATCGAAATTTGGGATTTTGAACTTTGGCGGTATTACTAGTCCAGATACCAAACACATTTCTCTGGCGTCAGTGCCAAAGGTATCGTTTCCTTCCATCGCTCGGATCTTTCTCCCTATAGTTTCAACACTTTCCTTTAACTTCTCATGTGATTCATTCTCCTCTTCATACCCTTCGAGTCCTTCGTATACTGGTGGTGGATTATGAAAGATGGGGCGCGCTTGAACCTGAACTGCAGCTGGAGTGTAAGTGGGAATAACTTGCGGAATCTCTCCTCCCAAGGGAATTGTCTGTTGAGTGACTCTTGGTGGAGGTACAAGGCCTGGAGACAAACCATAAGGCGGTACATTTGCAATGGTTACAGCTGTCGGGATTGGTTCTGCAATGATTTTAGAGACAACGGTGGCTTGAGTTTCCAACATTGCACAGATGACTTGTAAGGCTTCCCTGATCTGTCCCATGCCTCCTCGGAGCTCTCCGAGTTCATTGTCGATTCTATCCACATCTAAGTTATATTCTTCCATCCTTAAGCGAGCTTGGGCTCGGGTGTTGTACCGATGGCGAGGTCTCAGTGTGATTTTGTAGTGAAGACAGAGGGATGAGACTCGACTCAGGAACATGCATATGCAGTGCTTATGAAATGCAGACATGCAAAATGCAGATTTTTTTACATTCAAGGGAATAAAAGCTTTATTTGCAAATATTTAAATAACAAGAATGTAAATGCAAAAGTTTTATGGAACTCAAATTTACCAAAATATCTTTTCATTTCATTGATTTTTCAAAATGGTATTACAAAAGATTTTAGTACATCTTACAAAAGCCCTAACATTACAACTCAATATGCTCTAAAAGAAAGTCCTCTCTCTTCTTGATTCTTCTGAGCTCTTCTTCCACCTGTGCTTTCTCAAGGATGAGTTTGTCTACCATAGCCTTCCAAGGAGTTGATTGATGGTTGGAATAAAATGCATCTTCCTGTGCCTTCCTCTTCTTGCTTGCAACTGCTTCCTCTTCTTTCAACTAAAGTTGTTTGCGGAGTTCCTCGTTCTCTTCCATAGCCACCTGATATTTGTACTTCCAAGATACCTCAGTCTGCTGTGACTTCCTCAGAGCAATCTTCAGCTTCTCTTCCTCAGACATGAACATCAACGGTTGTTCTTCTATTAAGACCATAGGCTTTTGTGGATGATAAGGCATTTTCAACTGAATGACCCTCTTTCGGACCCATTGGAGATAAGGTTCAAAAGAGATGCAGTTAGGCCGTCCCAAATCCTCTTTTCCTTTCCTGTGTATATGCCCCCATGCTTTGAGAATTTCATCTTTTAATTCTGAAACTCCTATGAAGAAAATACCTTCTACGTGAGCACTACAAGGTTTGTCTTTCAGCGGATAACCAAATTTTCGACGAGCAATCACAGGGTTATAGCTGATTCCCCCATTTGTACCAAGGAGAGGTATATTCCCGAAGCTTCCACAACTATCAATGATTTTGATTTCGTCGTAACTACGGGTGTACCAGTCAATATCGGAGTGAGTAAGAGCCATAATCTTTTCAGACCACCATCCTTTTTTCCAAAAAGTATGGGCTTTGGGTAGATGAGAAACAAACCATTTATACAATAACGGAACACAACAGACGATCATCCCTCCTTTGTGAAGATTTCTTAGATGAACAGAGTGGTAAGCATCAGCTAGTAGAGTAGGTACTGGATTCTTCTTTAAGAATATTTTGATGGCATTGAGATCCACAAAGTTGTCAAAGCTCGGAAACAGAAAGATCCCATAAATAATCAAGGCTAGAATAGCCTCAAAAGAATCCATACTTAAGTGATCGGCATAATACTGAGCCTTCCCAATCAAGAATTTTGCAGTCAGCCCAAAGATCCCTCCTTTAGTAACCATGTTCTTCTGAATGTCTACCAACCCGATACGGGTGGCTTTAGCAATCTCTTCCTCTTTAGGGTCCTTCTCTATGACGAGAAAAGGAGATGCATCAAGGATGGGTAACCCAATCAGACAGGAATACTCTTCAAGTGTCGGCACTAACTGATAGACCGGAAATGTGAAGCAGTGATAGAGTGGGTCATAGAACTGGAGTAATGTGGAAAGGAGTCCCAAATCCATTCTCTTCCTCGTTTTCAGTAGAGACAACAAATTCCCGTACCTGCTTTTGAACCCTTCTACATCTGTGATCAGAGTGCTCAACCTTTCAATCTCATCTACATTAGGGCTTTTGTAAGTGTACTTTATAGTTTTCTTTTTTCCATTGTCCATGATGTTCCTGATATTTTATAAATAAACGACTCTGAGTTCCATAAAACTTTTCTGACATGATGTTTATGGATGCATGAATGCACAAACACAGGTAATCGCATATTCACAGATTCACATAAGTAAACAGACAAGGTTTTGGGTTTGGATAATGAAAGAGGAGTCGAGGTCTACCCTCCCCAAAGGTGTGTACTAAGGTTCCCACAACTGCAGAACAAGGTTCTAAAAGAGTTCCCGGAGTCTTCGACCCATCTTTCGGATATTATCAATTTCCCAAATACTTGGTGGTCGATAATATTCTCAAGAGAGTCTC
Source organism: Lathyrus sativus (assembly GCA_963859935.3). Taxonomy (NCBI): domain Eukaryota; kingdom Viridiplantae; phylum Streptophyta; class Magnoliopsida; order Fabales; family Fabaceae; genus Lathyrus; species Lathyrus sativus. The sequence continues at coordinate 327,653,410 of OZ012737.1, read as the reverse complement.
GTCCAAGTGTAGTATCGCGTATCAACTACTTTGGAATTACTTCCTTATAGTCACCGCACTACATCCTAATAAAGCCATAGTGGGGGGAAAAGGTATCTAAAGGTCCTCAGTGTCATGGGAACCTATGTAGAAAGTAGCATTGTTTTCACGAATACTCGATCAACAATACTAGCTCTCAAAAAGGCCTCCACTGAGCGGTGATTTTCTCAAGTCAGCTTGGTCGGGAATCTACTCCCTATAAGCCTTCTTGAATATATCACCTTCCTATCATAAGTATGCTCGAGCACGAGTGTAGTGTTGTCTCACCATTTCAAGTTTCCCAAACCAACAGAGCACAAATATATACAAGTATTCACAGATAGCAATTAATTAAACAAAATAGGTTGAACCCTCAAAATAAAAGCAAAAGCAATGTCCCCAGTGAAGTCGTCATTTCTGTTGCGGTGAAAATTGGATATCAAGCTATTAATTAACTTGAACCTTATTTCTTTTACAACCGGACTTTAATTTATCCAAAGGATAGGTCTAAAGAAAGAAAGAACCTTTTGCGCGATGTGACAACAACGCTTTAGAGATTCGGGGATCGGGGGTTAGTTATATCTAGGGAAGGTATTAGCACCCTAAATATCTGTAGTACTCTACAGGAACCTTTTGTTTAATTACTTGCTAAGTTTGTGAATTGTGCACTATGATTTAAGTTGGGAATTGGGATAAAAATAAAATAAAGGCCTAAGTGGTTTTCTAAGTTTGCTCGCAAAGGTTTCGCACCTTCTGCCTACGTATCCTGACTAGGATAGAATCAGAGCAATCGTAGTTCACCTCACAAGGGAAAGAACACTTGATGACGATCAAGGTTCAATGGGGAACAAACATGACGATGTTTGTGTGGAGTTTGACAAAACTCCCTAATCTAAGTTGTAAAAGGGGGAAGTAAGAAATCATGACGATGATTCTTACACAGAGTTGACGAACTCTTTCCTAGGGTTCTAGTTGAAGAACGCTCCTAGTACGGGCGGGTTTCTTAGACTTACGCAAAGTCTAGGGCTTTCTAATCTAAGGTTAAAAATGACTTAACAAAGTCAAGGGTGTGATTGAATTGAGTCCATGACATTGAGGGTCAAGTGGACAGACCTTCCTTTGGAGGGAAAAACGGGGAGATGACTTGGACGAGAACTAACGAGTTTCGTCGCTTGGGGAGAAAAGAAATAAAATGCTAAGCAAGATAACAATCAAAGCAAAGCATGATCATGGTTACAACCACTTAAATGACAAGAGATGGTGAGAATGAAGCATGGTGATAAAAGTTAACAGATGAAATAAACGATACTGCAACAGCGGTTCGTACTTTGACGAAAAACAATAGATGAAAAATGGTTAAACATCAAGAAATAAACCCTAGCATGTTAACTAACATGTATATACATGGATTCCAACAAGTTTCAAGAAAAAAAATCTAAAAGAAGCACATAAACATTTTTGGGAGTTCCTGTGTTAGACCAAATGCCTTTTGTACATGTTGATACTGAGCCTGAGTTAGCTACGCTCACTGAGATTGTTAGTTCGGACGCTTCTGAGTTTCCAGGAGGCTTGGTCAAGCTAAATGGAGCTTATGGTTTTCACTTGTCTGTCCTAGTTGAGAAGGCTACGTAGTGCGCGAAGAGTGGATGTTGGGTTGCTTTTAGTGCCATTCTGGCTGTCTGCATTTATGGGATTGTCTTGTTTCCTAATGTGCCAGACTTTGTCGACTCATATGCCTTCCTGATTCTTGCCTCGAAGAATCCAGTTCCTACTCTCTTGGGCGATGTTTATCATTCCATTCACTACAAGAATGAGAAACGTCGTGGCAAGAATGTTTCCTGTTGTCTTCCGCTCTTGTACAGGTGGTTCCAGGGGCACCTTCCAAAGACAGGACCTTTCGTTGATGCTGTTGATACTTTGGATTGGGCTTCCCGGTTGATGGGGCTGTCTGCTGAGAATATCATTTGGTTTGATCGAAGTATGCTGGGTACTGACATTATATATAGTTGCAGTGGCTTTCCGAATGTTCCCTTGATTGGACGGAAAGGCTGTATTAACTATAACCCTTCATTGCTGGTACGACAGTTCGGTTATGCTTTGAGAGACGCTCCTATTGAGAAGGAGATACAGGAATCTCTGTATCTCACAGGCTCATTAGACACAGCCGTTTTGACCAGATTGAGACATGCATGGGCTAACATCCATAGGAGGGGGAAAGCTCTGCTCGGTAAGAGCAACAACAGAGCTTATGATCCTTATCTGGCTTGGATCCGCGAGAGAGTTGGTACTTCTTTGATGCCTTATTCTGTTGTGGAACCTCTGTATCTTCCTTTGATTGAGGTACCTCCTTCGGAAGAGAGTGAGAAGTATAACAAATTGTTGGCTGAAAACGAAGAACTGAAGAAAGCCAATGAGGAGTTAGAGAATGAGATCTCCCAATTACGTCGTGAGAAGAAGGAAGTCACCTTCACTGTGAAGGAATAGACTGAATTGATTAACAGGTTGGGATCGGAGCTGACGGAAGAGACCAACAAGAAAGAAAAGGTGGGAATAGCCTTGAACGGTGTTAGCAAGGTGCTTACTTCCAAGAAGGAACTTCTAAGCAAATCTTATGCTCGTATCAGCAAGTGGGAAGCTTTGTGGAATGCCACGCTTACCAAGCGGAAGGAGCCCGAAGAAGAACTGAAGCTGCAGATTGCCACGCTAGAGGCACAAATTAGAGCTCAAGACGCAAGGATTGCTGAAGCGACATCACTTAGGAACACTGCTGAGCTCAGGGTGAGTGACATTGACGAGAAGCCGAGAGGATATAAAGAGAAGGCCGGTTCCAAGAGGTACAGATTTGACGAGAGTTCTGGCAAAGGAACCTACCAGGATGACGCCCAGAAGCTGAGATCCACTACCGAGCGGCATGCTTTATTGATTCAGGAGCTGATCTCCCGACTAGGGCACTCGGAGATGATGAGGATATTGGAGGACGTCAGAGCACGCCACTTGGCCTGATTTATCTTTGCCTTACCTTTGTTATTTGTACTTGTATTTGGACCATCGCCAGGCTTGTTGGCCGAGGTCTCTTCAGTTGTATTCAGTTGTACTCTTGTACTCAGCCTCTTGGCATTTGTTATATATGAGGGTTTTCTGATTCCTTGCTTGCTTGATGGGGACTCCATTGTCATGATGGCCTTCTCTCCGAAACTAGGATCGCGGGGGAATATAACCTGTAATATATTTTCACATTTGCATCCGCATTCATAACCGGTATTCGCGAATCTGTATCTTATTTCCCGCATTTGCAGGTTTTCAGGATTGACGAACAAAGAGTTCATCGATACTCTACTCGTACCAACTGCAAGAGAATCATGGATCAAGTCCAGGTGGAGATGCAGGAAATTCGCGAGAAGTTGAACCTGTTCATGCAGGCAATGGAGAGTATTGCTAAAGGCCAGGAAAATCTCCAGACATTGGTGCAGCCGCTGCTGACGCGGGCTAATGGGAACGGAAACAATGACCACAACTCTGTGCATGTCGAGACTCTTCATGAGGATGGGCCCCCTACACCTGTGGTTCCTCCCGTAGTGACCCCACCTGTTGTGGTTGTGAACAATGATGCTGGCGCTAGCAATGGCAACGCAGGGAATGGAAATGAGACGGTTGTTAACAATGTTGGATTCGGAGACGCCAATCTGGGAGGTGGTAACTTCAATGGCGGTAATGGTTTTGGTAACAATGGATTCGGCTATAATGACCAGGGGTTTGAGTACGGCAATCAGGGCGGAAAGTTCGGCTTCAACACTCAGGGTTTCGGCTACGACGGTTTCGGTAACGCTAACTAGGGTTATGGTGGAAATGGTGCTGGATTGATTCCTGTCAACACTGGTTTCGGGCATGCTGGGGTCAATCAGGGTTATGGTAATGGGGGACGAGGTCCCATGACTAATCCGCAAGGGTTTGGTCGCAACACTGGTTATAACGGGTACGGAAACGAAAATATGAATTGGGGCGAAGACTGTCAAGAGGACGCCTTCTCTGGAAGAGGCATGGGATTTGAAGGACCCGGTGACAATACTCAGAGGATTAAAATGCTTGAAGAACAGGTGAAGGGTATGGCTAATCAGAATTCTACCGGACTAGACATGACTACTATGGACTTGGTGCCTGGGCTGAAGGTACCGCTGAAATTCAAAGCCCCCACTTTTGACAAGTATAAGGGGGACACTTGCCCTAAGGTGCATGTCCGCGCTTATTACAGAAGGATGTCCGCATATTCAGATGACGAAAGGATGATTATGCATTTCTTTCAAGACAGCCTATCAGGGCCATCACTCGAGTGGTACATGGGGTTGGAGCCCGCTCAAATCAAAACCTGGAAGCAGTTGGCAAATGCTTTCGTCCTGCATTATAAATATAATAGTGATCTGGCACCGAACCGAGTTCAATTGCAAGGCTTGTCGAAGAAGAAAGAGGAAAGCTTTAAAGAGTATGCGAAGAGATGACGCGATATGGCAGCAAGAGTACATCCTCCGTTAGCTGAAAGAGAAATCAATAGTATGTTCATTGGAACGTTCATGGGGATATATTACGAAAAGTTGTTCAACGTTTCGTTGAGTAGTTTTTCAGATTTGATTCTCATGGGTGAGATGGTCGAAGACAGTATTAAGGTTGGAAGATTCCAAGCAGGTGAGTCTGCCCCCGCAGGAGGTACAATAAAAGCATTCGGTGGTAGGCGTCAAGGTGATTCTAGTGTTGTGTTTGGCGGCAGATGCCGGGGCAGAGGACGAAGTCAGTTTGCTCAGCATCAACAGGTCGCTAGTGTCACTATCCCTTTTCCACAACAACAACAGCAGCAGCAGCCGCAGCAGCAACAACAACAAAGGCAACACCCCGCCCAACGCAGAATCCTAGAGGGCAAGCCAAAGCGAGTATTTGAAACGCCTCCTTCCACGTACGTCGAGCTGCTCCAAACATTGTTAGGGTTAAAGTTGGTTGAGAAGAGGACCATGGCACCGTTAACGGGCAATCCTCCGTTTGGTTATGATGCTGGTAAGCACTGTGATTTCCACTCCGGGGCGCCCGGACATGATATTGAAGGCTGTCATGCGTTTAAACATAAAGTCCAAGACTTGTTGGACAGCAAAGCTATTAACTTTGGACAGGCGGGTCCAAATATAGTACAACAGCCTATGCCAAATCATGGGGCAAACGCCATCCTAACCAAGGAGAATTTGAATCTAGTGACGGATGTCAACGAGCTGAAGACACCGTTGGGTGAGATCAAAAGCAGGTTGTTAAAAGGGGGTGTATTCCCGGGGTGTGACGAGTTTTGCTTGGATTGTTGGATACAGCCAGAGGGTTGTAATGAGTTGAAACAGGGTATTCAGGCGTTAATGAACGAAGGAACATTGCAGTTTGATAGAACCGCAGTTGAAGAGCCGATGGAGGCATTATGTGATGAGCTGAACGATTTTGCTACGGTAACGATTCCAAGGAAAACAATAACGATAACGGCGCCCGCCAGGCGGCCGACGGTCACTATTACTAAAGCAGGACCGATCACTTTTGAAAGTACTAAAGCAGTACCATGGACTTACGGGTTGGAGGTATATTGCGATGGTGAGAAAATTGAAGTAAATAAACAACCAGCTGGGGTTGTAGATAATGTGGTCGGAACAGGAGGTATGACCAGAAGTGGAAGAATCTTCACATCGCCTGAGGTAGAGGCAGAAAGATTGGCAAAGGGGAAAGCCAAGGTAGATGAGAGTGGCCCTTCGCAGACGAAGGAAAAGGAAACATCACTTAAGGATGTAGAAGAGTTTATGAGGCTCATCCGTAAAAGTGATTACAAAATCGTTGAGCATCTCCAGCAAACGCCATCAAAGATCTCGATCTTGTCACTGCTATTATGTTCTGAGGCCCACTGGAACACCTTGCTGAAGATCCTAGACACGTCGTTTGTACCCCAAGATGTTTCTGTGAATCAGTTAGAGGGGGTGATGGTGCACGTGAATGCAGGCCATAGTTTGGGATTTACGGATTTTGATTTGACCCCGAGGGGGAGAGAGCATAATATGGCGCTGCACGTCTCAGTTGAATGCAGGGGCACGGTCATGTCCCATGTTTTAGTGGATACGGGGTCTTCCTTGAATGTGCTTCCGAAGAAAGCAATGATGAAGTTGGATGTCAGAGGGATTCTCTGCGCGCCCAGTGACCTAGTGGTAAGAGCGTTCGATGGAACGAGGAGGTCAGTGTTCGGATCGATAACATTACCATTGCAGGTGGGGCCTGAAGTATTTGAAACTGAATTCTATATAATGGACATCCAGCCAGCGTATAGTTGTCTTCTTGGACGACCATGGATCTATGCCGCCGGGGCAGTCACATCCATGTTGCACCAAAAGTTGAAGTATATGGTGGGGGATAGTGTCGTCACCGTTTGTGGAGAAGAAGATATTCTGGTTAGCCATCTGTCTTCATTCAGATATGTGGAGGTCGACAACAAGATTCATGAGACACCCTGTCAGGCATTTGAAGGGCTAAAGATTAAAGACAAAGCTCCAGTACCCAAGATATCAGATGTAGCAGTGTCGTCGTACAAAGAGGCTCAGGCTCTAGTACAGGCAGGCGAGACCAAGGGTTGGGGTCAGGTGTTGGAGATTCCCGTGAAGAACGACAGGTTTGGGCTCGGATATCATCCTTCGTCATCAGCATCCTCTTCAGAAGCCCCCAGGTTCAGAGGGCCAATAACCATAACACAGAATGGAGTATGCTACGAGACTATCAATGTTGTTTCCGATTCCGAAGAAGGAGATAGCGACTGTGATATGGACGCATGGATCAAGCCAAGCGTGCCAGGACAAAGTCTCTACAATTGGTCTATCCAGGAAACTGTTCCTATGACAACTAAACAATAATGATTTGTTTTTTAATTGTTGAATAATCATGTGCCCTACTTGGGGCACAATGATTTTGCTTAGGGCCATTTGGTTATGTACAGTACATTGTTTAATCATGAATAAAGGCGTTTTTTCATATACAAATGTTGTGATCCCTGTTTTTCCTGTTTTTATCTTTTGCAATAAAATGGCAATGTGGTTATTTGCTTTGTACATGTTTTGAAGCATTTAACCATTTCCTTTGCAGGATTACTATTTCAGATGACATCTATGAACCACCTATGACTCGCTTCGACTTCGAGCACCCGGTATTTCAGGCTGAGGAAGAGATTGTCGAAGATGGCGACGTGCCAGAAGAGTTGACTTGGTTGTTGAAATAAGAAGAAAGAATCATTCTGCCTCATGAGGAAGTCATTGAGATCGTCAATTTGGGGTCGGAAGGGGTTGAGAGGAACATCCGTATAGAGGCTGCGCTGCAGAGCGACGTCAAGCGAAGAATGATTGACATGCTCAAAGAGTACAGTGATATATTTGCTTGGTCGTACGAGGATATGCCTGGGCTGGATACGGATATGGTTGTGCACCGTCTGCCATTAAAAGAAGAATGCCCGCCGGTTAAGCAGAAGCTCCGAAGAACCAGACCGGACATGGCTGTGAAGATTAAAGAGGAAGTGCAAAAGCAGTGGGATGCTGGTTTCCTAGCTGTTACAAAATATCCCTCATGGGTCGCTAATATTGTGCCAGTGCCAAAGAAAGACGGTAAAGTGAGAATGTGTGTAGACTACCGTGACTTGAACAAAGCGAGCCAGAAAGACGACTTTCCACTTCCTCACATCGATGTGCTGGTTGATAACACTGCTCAGTTCTCTGTATTCTCCTTCATGGATGGCTTCTCGGGCTATAATCAGATCAAAATGGCACCAGAAGACATGGAGAAGACTACTTTCATTACCCCTTGGGGAACATTTTGTTACAAAGTGATGCCCTTCGGATTGAAGAACGCTGAGGCAACATATCAACGTGCTATGACGACTCTCTTTCATGACATGATGCATAAAGAGATCGAGGTTTATGTTGATGATATGATTTCCAAATCCCAGACGGAGGAAGAACATTTGGTGAATCTGCTGAAATTGTTCAAGAGGCTTAGGAAGTTCAGGCTGAGACTGAACCCTAACAAGTGCACCTTCGGGGTGAGATCGGGTAAACTACTGGGGTTTATCGTGAGCGAAAAAGGAATAGAGGTTGATCCTGCGAAAATAAAAGCAATACAAGAAATGCCGATGCCTAAAACAGAAAAAGAAGTGCGCGGATTTTTAGGGAGGTTGAACTACATCGCCCGGTTCATCTCTCACTTAACTGCGACATGTGAGCCGTTATTCAAGTTGTTGAAAAAGGACCAGGCTGTGACTTGGAATGAAAATTGTCAAAAGGCGTTCGACAAGATAAAAGAATACTTGCAGGAACCTCCTGTTTTGATACCCCCAGTGGCCGGGAGACCGTTGATTATGTATTTGACGGTTCTTGAGGAAAGTATGGGTTGTGTTCTCGGTCAACACGACGAGACTGGGCGTAAAGAGCATGCGATCTACTATATGAGTAAGAAGTTCACAGACTGTGAGTCCAGATACTCAATGCTCGAGAAAACATGTTGTGCGCTAGCCTGGGCCGCCAAACGTTTGAGGCAATACATGCTAAATCATACAACCCTGCTCATTTCAAAGATGGATTCTATCAAATATGTATTTGAAAAGAAAGCACTCTCCGGAAGAATTGCCTGATGGTAGATGGTATTAACCGAATATGATATTCAATATGTCTCTCAAAAGGCTATCAAAGGTAGCATCTTGGTAGAGTACCTTGTGGAGCAGCCTATTGAGGACTACCAATCGATGAGGTTTGATTTTCCTGACGAGGATATCATGTACTTGAAAATGAAGGATTGTGAAGAACCGTTGCCGGACGAAGGACCAGAATTGGTTCCAAATGGCAGTTAATATTTGATGGAGCTGTGAATTCCTATGGTAGCAGAATAGGTGCGATTATTACTACTCCTCAGGGGTCGCACATCCCTTTTACTGCCCGATTGACCTTTCCGGTTACCAATAATGAGGCTGAATACGAGGCTTGCATCATGGGTCTTGAAGAAGCTATTGATTTGCGAATCAAACATCTGGATGTATACGGAGACTCAGCTCTAGTGGTGAATCAGATAAAAGGGGAATGGGAGACACGTCAGCCCAATTTGATACCATATGTGAATTATGCAAGAAGATTTTTTCCTTTCTTCGACATGGTTGAATTGCATCATGTGCCGCGAGCAGAAAATCAAATGGCTGACGCCCTGGCGACATTGTCTTCCATGTATAAAGTTAACTTCTGGAACGAGGCTCCCCGGATTGTTGTCTCTCGGCTTGACAGACCTGCCTTCATATTTGCTATTGACGAAGCATCTGATGATAAACCCTGGTATTTTGACATCCAGAATTTCCTGCAGAACAAGGAGTACCCGGCTGGGGCATCCAATCGAGATCAGAAGACTCTCAGGAAATTGGCTGGAAATTTCTATTTAAACCCGGACGGTGTCCTATACAAGAGAAACCACGACTTGGTGTTGATACGCTGTGTAGACGAGAAAGAGGCGAAGTTGCTCATGGAAGAGATACATGAGGGTACATTTGGTACGCATGCTGGTGGGCATGCTATGACGAGAAAACTGCTGCGGGCAGGTTATTACTGGCTAACTATGGAAATAGACTGTTTCAAGTTTGCAAAGAGGTGTCATAAATGCCAAATTTATGCGGACAAGGTCCATGTACCCTAAGTCCTCTGAATGTGATGTCATCACCGTGGCCATTCTCGATGTGGGGAATTGATATGATTGGAAAGATCGAGCCTACAACATCAAACGAACACCGGTTCATCTTGGTGGCGATCGATTACTTCACCAAGTGGGTGGAAGCAGCATCATATGCCAATGTCACCAAGTAAGTGGTCGCCAGATTTATCAAGCGAGATATTATCTGCAGATATGGAATCCTTGAGCGGATTATCACCGACAACGGTTCGAATTTGAATAACAAGATGATGAAAGAGCTGTGTCAGAATTTTAAGATTGAGCATCACAACTCTTCTCCTTATCGACCCAAGATGAATGACGCTGTTGAAGCGGCCAATAAGAACATAGAGAAGATTGTTCAGAAGATGGTCGTGACGTATAAGGACTGGCACGAGATGCTACCTTTTGCTTTGCACGGTTATCGTACGATGGTACGCACATCAACCGGGGCAACCCCTTTTTCATTGGTATACGGAATGGAGGCAGTGTTACCGTTAGAAGTTGAAATTCCTTCCTTGAGGGTATTACGAGATGTCCAACTTGACGAGGCAGAATGGGTAAAAGATAGGTTGAATCAGCTGAGCTTAATGGACGAGAAGAGGCTAGCTTCTCTCGCATACGGTCGGTTGTACCAGAGCCGAATGAAGAAAGCATACGATAAGAAGACATGTCCGCGAAGCTTTCAGACGGGTGACCTTGTGCTGAAAAGGATTCTCCCGCCACAAACAGATCACAGGGGCAAGTGGACCCCTAATTACGAAGGGTCATACGTTGTCAGAAAAGTCTTCTCAGGAGGAGCCTTGCTACTATCTACCATGGATGGTGAAGACTTTTTGTCTCCTGTGAATTCGGACGCAATTAAAAAATACTTTGCTTGAAAGTGACCCGCTGGACAGTAAAAAGAGAGTCCAGGCAAAAAAGGGGCATCCCGGCGAACCAAAAACAGAATAAAAAGGTTCGGGCAAAAGTTAGGGATAAAATTGAAAAGATGTACACCCGCGAAGTCGAAAACCTACATTGGGCGACTTCGGCAAAAAAGGGTATCCCGGTGAATTGAAAACCCGCAAAGGGCGGTTCACGCAAAAGTTAGGGATTTAAAAAGCAAATGACTGCGGTCCGAATTCGATACTTGCATTGATTAGTGGTTTGGGAGCACCTGAGAGTTCGTTTATCCAACACAATCTCTTTCGAAAGTTGAATACCGGGACAGCCAGAGTCAGGCGAGTCATAGGAGGATCAGCTCACGATGTTTGTCTGCCCCACGTTGCCGACATGTGTACAAATTCGAGTTGTCTTTGTATTTGTATGCTTCTTGTGCATGTATGTATGTGTGTGTACGTAACTTCCTCTTTTCAGGAGTTGCATCCGATGTACAAAACTTTGCCTATTCAGAGGCCCAAATCAATAAAACATGTTGTTCAGTATTTGATGTTTGTGCTTTACTGTTTTGTATATGGAAAAACGCCGATGTTTTGATAAACTTGCATTTGTATAACTTTGCTGGCCCTTGCCAACAATTGCTAAAACTTCGAATTGACTGAAGTAATGTCACAGACACTAACCTGAATAGATTTGGTTGTATAGATTTGTCTTGTCTCGTTTGTGTTTTGCAGGGTTCTCACCTTTAAAATGGACGCTCAGAACTTATGGCCCCCAGCCAGAGGTTCGTGGTGAAAGACTTGATTTTGTATGATGCTAATCCCCATGCAGGTCGCATTTCATCCCCGGAGGGATCAATTTCCCCAGCTAGTCGCAGCTTATCCCCAGAGGATATCCCCAGCCATTTAAAATCAGTATCCCTTGCAGAGGTTGCACTCCCCAGGGAGTCGAGTATGTGAACGATCAATCCCCAGTTTGGAGGGTTCCCGCAGAGTTTAGCCAAGTCATAGTTGGTTCAGAAGGATTATTCCCATAGAAGATGGTTTTCTTCCCACAGGTCGTCATGCCTTCGTCAGGATGATTATCCCCAGCGGAGCGGTAACTCCGAGTTTGTAAGCTGTGTCCAGACAACATCGTTTCCTCCATAGGGATTTCATCGTTCCCCAGCTGAGTCGTTTCTTGCTCAGTCAGTTTACTTTCCCCAAGAGAGTCGATTCTTCCCCAGTGGAGTTACTCTCCCCAGCAGGTGTTCTTTCCGCCCAGTGGAAATCAAGGTTTAATCTCCTCGGCAGAGTTGGTTGTATGCCCGACATTTATTTTGGCCGGAGGACTGTATGATACCTGTTCATCCCCAACATGGTGATATTCGCTCTCAACAGCTGTGTTGAAGCAAGCTTGTCAAAGTTTCCCCAGCAGCTTGAGCCTGCATTTGCATTTGCATATAGTGTCATATTTGCATCTACCCAAAAACGCGTAGCATATCCGTGCTGTACGGAGCATTACGCCATTGTCAAACATGCGCATTTTGAAACATAGGCCATGTTGGTTAACCTTTGGTATCCAAGTGTTGTTTCCCTTGCAGGTGGAGAGAGCTCTTGCTCAGATCAATTACCAAATATTAAATGTCTCAGCATGAGACACGTGGTGATAATGTTTGCCTTGTCATTATTCCCCACAGAGTTGCTTGGTTAAGTTTCTCTTACCCCTCCAGCGGAGTATTTCTTCAAGATTGTTGTTATGACGTTATCAAAAGGTTTCGCGAATCAAGTTGTAGAAGCTGCCGCCTATGTCGAAGTAGGTGTCTGGCAGTTTGAGTTCAAAAAATCCCTAGTAGAGTCCTTTTCAGATTTATTGCCATGTCAGCATTAAAGATTGAAAGATTAGACCATTATGTGTTACCCATTTGACTGATGGAGTTAGCTACTGCAAAGATAGGCAGAGGAGCTGTATTCAAGGGTTATTACCTGTAGCGATGGCGGTGTTATTTTCCTGTAGTGGTGACAGAGAGCATTACCCGTAGCGATGGCGGTGTTATTTTCCTGTAGTGGTGACAGAGGGTTATTACCCGTAGTGATGACGGTGTTATTTTCCCGTAGCGATGGCGGTGTTATTTTCCTGTAGTAGTGACAGAGGGTTATTACCCGTAGCGATGGCGGTGTTGTTTACCCGTAGCGATGGCGGTGTTACTTCCCTGTAGTGATGGCAGAGTATTACTCGTAGCGATGGCAGCGTTGTTTACCCGTAGTGATGACAGTGTTATTTTCCCATAATATTTCCCGTAGCGATGGTGGTGTTATATTTTTTTCCTGTAGCGATGGCAGAGTATTACCCATAGCGATGGCGGTGTTATTTACCCGTAGCAATGGCGGTGTTGTTTACCCGTAACGATGGCGGTGTTATTTTCCTGTAGTGATGACAGAGTATTACCCGTAGCGATGGCGGTGTTCTTCTCCTGTAGTGATGGCAGAGTATTACCCGTAGCAATGGCGGTGTTGTTTACCCGTAGCGATGGCGGTGTTCTTCTCCTGTAGTGATGGCAGAGTGTTTACCCGTAACGATGGCGGTGTTATTTTCCTGTAGTGATGGCAGAGTATTACCCGTAGCAATGGCGGCGTTGTTATTTCCCGCAGTGGTGGCGGTAGTATTGCCCGTAGTGATGGCGGAGCTCTTTTCCTGTATCGTTGGCAGAGTTATGTTTGTTGACAAAAGTACTTCCCCAGTGAAGTCGTCCAGGTTCAATGGATGGATGGGGTTCCCCAAGCAGTGGTGCAGTTTATTTCTGCGGTTGGCAAATTTCCGGGTTCTTGGTATTCAACCGCCTCGTACCTCGAATGTTTGAAGGCCGTTCGCTCTTCACCCAGTCGGGTCTAAGTCGCTTGAATAAGGGTAGCTGTTGCACCCTAAAATTTTCTCAACCTATTTCACTTGGTTTATGTTTCAATTGCATTGTCATTTGCATACTAAGTCATGTACATAGTCTAATCATTTGCATAACATAGCATAACAAGGCATCTAACAAGGGATCAAGTGCCATTTTCATCAGAAAGAGGCCCATCAAGGGGTTTTATTCAAGATCAAGACCATCCAAGTAATCAAGAAATGAGTTGAAGCTTTGAGAAGTTTGAAGGTCAACCAGTGGATTTCTCTCCCAATCTGGGGGGATATGTTGAAGATCATCAATGATTGTGTGAGACATGGAAGGTGTAAAAAGATCATGGAAGACCTAGAGGGTCATTTTGAAGATGAGACGAATCATTAATACAAGAACCAGAGCTACAGTTGAATGCAGTCAACTAGGGTTTCATCTAGGTCAACCCTAGGTCAAATGGTTGATTGGAGGGCATCAAGGCCTACTTGGAGTATGTGGAATTCATGAATTGGTATGTGGATGCATGTGTGGTGTTGTGCCAAGGAGAAATCAAAAGGAATCAAGAAGAAGAGGAGTTACTAGATTAGGGTTTCAGTGTAAAAAAACCCTAATTCAGGCCTAACTTCCAAGCCAGATACGTCAAAATGCAAGTTTCAAATGAAGTATTGGTCAACATGAAAATTGTAGAACATCTAAATAGCTTTAATTTGAGTACTAGAAGTTTTCAAGGAGATTTATAGAACTCAAGTTATGGTTCTTGCAACTTATGGGTCCCCAGAGGATACTGAAATTTATTTGTGAAAGTCACTTGACTTCCAAGCAACTTTTACCCATCAAGGAGTTTTCAAATGGATTCTTGGCCAACATAAGAGTTGTAGATCGTGATCTTAGCTTTAATTTGAGTACTAGAAGTCCTCAAGGGGATTTATAAAATTCAAGTTATGGTCTTGGGAATCCAGGGGTATTTTGGGAAAGTTGAATTACAGGTCATTTTTTAGCATAGGTCAAAATCTCCATGTTCTACTTCTCAAATGAAAAACTGTTCAACATGGAATGTGCTTAAAATGATGTTTTTAGGTTAAATAAGTCATCATGGTGGATTGATCGGCTTATTTCAAAAAAGTTTGGTGGAAAAAAGGGAATAAGTCAAATAAAGTTTGGTGGAAAAAATCAAATTTTGGGTTAGAGGTCACAAACAAGCCATATGACATACCAATTTGATTGTAAAATGCATTTTAAAGACAATGGCATTGCCACAATTTTGAATTGAGGGTTATTTCAAGGACTTGCTTTGTAAATGGGCTACTTGCATCATAAGGCACATATGCAAAACCACACTTCCAAGCAAATGCAAGGCTCCTTTCCATCCATACACCTCCAATATCTCATTTGGAGAGAATTTAAACTCATAACCAAGTGAATTTCCAGCCAAAACATGAGATGGTGTGTGCATAGCATAAGAAGAGATTGTCATGACACGAGAAGTTGATTTTCTCATTGGATCAATCTAGAACTTTCTAGGGTCTTCAAATACATTCTATATATACTTGTGAAGAGGTTTAGAGCAAGGGGTTGGTGATTCATTTGTGCAAAAACCATAGATTGACATTGGAGTTTGGAAGAGAAAAAGTGAGAGATCAAAGTTGGATTCAAGGCATTTTCAAGAGTTATCAAGAATTTAATCTTCTCCAACAAACTTCAACAAAGGTTTTCTGCACTTTTTGGCAAGAAAAAACGAGCTCCAACTACTCCGTTTCGACGCTCCGAAGCCGGTATGTGAAATTCACTTTTTATATGGTTTTAGGACGAATTAGATTAGATTATTCATGTGGTTAGGATCTGGAAAATGTATAGATGAAATTAGGATCAAGAAATTAAGGATTAGAGACTTTTTTGGATGAGTATGTTTTCTTGATGATGATATATCTCTTTGATCATGGAGTTTTGATGGAATCTAAGAGCATATTTGGAATCCTTGATTTTTTTCCTTCAAGTTTGACTAAAATTTCGTGCGAAACGGTTAAGAATCGATGGAGTTATGTTGCTCGGAAGTTACCGAAAAAATGTCACCGCCGGAACAGCTACAGTACCGCGCAGGTACTGTTCCCACCCCCACTCGCGAGGCCCACACAGACATTGCTTTGGAATTCTGTTGTTCGCACCCCTGGCCCAATGCACATTAACTTAGTTTAATTCATTTTCGTTCTTTTTTTTTCAGTTTTAATAGCTGTTTGAATTAATTGCGTTAAAAATAGTAAAAATGATCGGAAAATTATGAAATTTTTTTCTGTAGATCTTGATTGTCTTAAAAGACTGTAGGAGTTGAGTTTGCATTTTTAGGATTTTATTTGAATTAGTTACGAATTTATTTTGTGCTAATATCCATTGTTATGCATAATTGATATTGCTGTTTGTTTAATTTTGTTCTCTTTAATGCTTTATGCTTTTGAGCTGATTCTTTCGATATGATTTAGAGGACATACATAGGTTTCCCCTGGAATTTTCTTAGATATTTTAAAATTGATTAGATTCTGTTTTTGGTGTGTAGTTTAGAGCCTTCCCAAATAATGGTTTCCCATGACCAAATTTCATTTAGTAATTGTTTAGATGACCTAGAAATTGATTTAGGTCCTGATTCTGGAATTTTAGAATGTTAAAACATGCATGTTCACATAGGAATTTTATTAGAATTTTACAATTTAGTTTGCTATTTTTTTTGGGTTTTGCAAATGATTGTTGCTTTCGGTGTCCTCTCTTGAGTGCTTTGCCTTGTTTGGAGCGTTTGGTGGACTTGGAGCTTGAAGACTTTGGATTCCTTTTTAGAGGAGCTTCTGGACATGATGAAGATGCTTTGGCTGGAAGAGTGGGGCTTGGAGTGGAGGTTTCTTTCTCTTTTAAGTTTGTTTTAGGAGTTGGTAGAATTAGGCTTTTAGGGAGAGCTTTTGTAGAATTAGTTCATTTCTTCCATCAAACATAGAATGCATTGTTTGCTTCTATTCTATCCTATTATGCAAAGTACTCTTAGGGAAGTTCCATCTCTCCTTAGGAGGGAAGTGGGGTATACCCCAGAGAGTAGAATTTTTGAGGATACACTTCCACTTCGATGTTGGTTCTTGTTGAATTCCATTGGTTTTCCGCAAGTATGCCAACATTGCAACTTGATCTTGATGACAAATCTCATCTTGGAGTGTGCTTGCTAAAGCTTGGAGATGAAGATTGAAGAAGCTTGAAGATGGAATCTAGCTCAAAGATAAGACCTTTGCTGTCATTTCAACTTTGTTGTTCAGAGCGTGTTGTTGCTGTTTGTTGTAGGAGTTTGTTGTTGCTGCTTGGGCTGCCTCCTCTGTACCTTTTGTTTTTCTCTGTATTGTGTGTTGGCTTGTGCTGCTTGCCCTTTAGGCTTGAAGTGAAGTTGATTCACTTTGTCTGTTGCTTTCTTAGGTTCGAGGTTGAGTGGGATTCCCCTGCCTCGCTTGTTTTGCTGCATCTCATGCATACTTACTGTTTATTGTATTTTTGTTGCTTCTTTTCCGTTTATCCCCTAGGATCTCTGATTTCCTCAGTGCAGGAGGGAATTATGACATACATTAGGTTGTAATCCATGCATGATAACATTAGGGTAGTTTTGATTCCCTTTCAAACCCTAGGATTTTTTAGACTTCTTTCTCTTCTATCTCAGAACAATTCAAAACACAGTAATAAGGATAATCGATGTTGTACGCTACGAGCCTTAAGCTATTTGAGAAAGGTTGCTGGAGGGTCACTCTTCAGTAACCTAATTGCTTAGTGTGTCACCCTTAGGGTGACATACGACGTAGTCACCCTCAAATCATAGTCTTTAGTGCTTCAGAGATTGCAAACATCATAAAAGACAGTTCTTGCGTAAAAGACTGATAACAAACATCAAAGTGTCATTTTTGTCCGCTTGGACTCTTAATCAGGAAAAACCCTTTCATAAGGAGATAAAAAACATTCAGACAAGCTTGTGTCTTTCGTAGCCCGAACTACATTTTCTCTGATCTTTCATGCTGTATGAAAGTACGTAGGCATAGGATGCGATATCCTAGCGAGCAACCTTCCCCTCCTTTCCAGTAGGTAGGCGAACTACGTTGACTCTGATTTCTCGTTCAAGACGGGAATACGTAGGCATAAAGTGCGATACTTTGCCGAGTCATTTTATTTTCTTTTAACCCCAAACCTGTAGAATAGATAGAATAACAATCCGTACCAGAAAACAAGCGTGGATCCCGTCGAGTACGACGGACGTGAGGGGTGCTAATACCTTCCCCTTGCGTAACCGACTCCCGAATCCAGGATTTGGTTGTGATGACCATTCTTTTCCCGTCTTTGCGTTAGGTTTACTTCGAGCGTTTCCTTTCCCTCCTTTGGGATAAATAACGCACGATGGCGACTCTTCTGTTCAGCCGGCGCCGATTTTCGCAGTAGCGACACATGTGTTTGGTGCCAGGTCTTGTGATTCCTCCGAAGTTTAAAATGCCAAATTTTGAGAAGTTCAAAGGAGATAGTTGTCCGAGGCAGCATCTGGTAATGTTTTGTAGGAGAATGACTTCACATGTTCACAATGATCAGCTTATGATTCACTATTTTCAAGACAGTCTGAGTGGAGCATCGTTGAGTTGGTATATGCAATTGGAGAGTGATTGTATCCGATCATTGTCAGATTTAGCCAATGCCTTCTTGAAGCAGTATGACTACAATCTCAATATGGCTCCCAGTCGCGTGCAGTTACAGGAATTATCTCAGGTGGAGAATGAATCCTTTAGAGGGTATGTGCAGAGATGGAGAGAATTCGCTGCTCGTGTTCAACCACCACTTCAGGATAGAGAACTGGTTGACAACTTCTTGGGTACTTTGAAGGGCCGTTACTTTGACAAGTTGATCAGCGGTGGAATGTCAAACTTTTTGACTTGGTAATAATGGGTGAACGCGTTGAGAGTGGACTCAAGAATGGGAAGATTAGAGACATTCCTTTTATCTCAGTTGAGGAAAATGAATCAGTTGTTAGTTCACAAGAAGAATGGGAGAAAGGAAGTGATCTTATCTCAGAATCTTCGACATCTCAGGTTTAGTCTTCAGACGTTCAAGTGTTCAAAGCCAACGGTCTTACCTTCGTCAACCGCGTCAGCACGCTCGACGAAGACCCAGGAAACCAGAAAGGCAATTTACTAAGCTACCTATGCCGTATGGTCAATTGTTGCCGGATTTGGTCAAAGGTGGGCTGATCCAATGATCCCGCCATACCCTCCAGGCTTCGATGTCAATGCTCGCTGTGAGTACCATGTTGGGGCACAGGGGCATTCCACGGATGATTGTAAGGTGCTTAGGATCCAAGTTCAGACTCTTTTAGACTCTAACAAGTTTTCCATCACGCCTCAGGGTATTATTCAGATTAATGATTCACCTTCATCCCGCTATGAGGGCACAACAGTTCTTATTATGGAAGGATCCACCGAGAGTGTATGTTCTGAAGAGTTTCAAACTGAAGGCTCAGTTGAATATGAGGGGAATTGCTAGAGATTTCCTGTGCCGATTGCCGCATCTGTTTTCTTTGCTTATGTGATTAGCCTCTGTTCATTATTGTTTGCTGACCATCACCAGGCTTGTTGCCTGGGGTCATTGTATTTGTACTCATTTGTGATTATATGTTGCTGTTGTTGGTTTTGCATATTTGTGTGAGGTGTTTATCTCTGTGCTTATGGCTTGATTTTCTCTTTGTCTTGTTGTGAATGTGTGTTTGCTTTCTGCATGGCATTCTTGCATAATAGGTACCTCAGAACCGTGGGTCTTATTTCCTGTTCTTCATCAGTTTGTTGCCGAAATTCCTACAAAGTCATGGAGCAAGTCCAAGCATATCTGAGTGAAGTCAAGAGCCAGATGGGGCAGTTCATTGTAGACATGCAAGCATTGCGCTTGGATCAGAATGCGCTCAGAGAGGAAAACCAACAGTTGAAAACTCAAGTGGGTTTAATCATGGAAGTGATAAGGAGTGTGCTCATAAAGGAAGGTGATCAAATGCCCGAAGCTGCAGCAAAGATGCTTGTTCCACTTCTGTCTGTGGAACCTATCCCAGAGCGTGACGTGTGTCAGAAGTCTGCTGCACAATCGGAGGTTCCGAAGTTCCCGTGTCATCAGATGCGTCCCGTTTCTCAAGAGAATCCCATGATTAGAAGATATGGTCAAAGGATAAAATCACAAGATAGAATCTTCAATCAGATCCCCATGGATTATGCTCAGTTGGTGCAACTCTTGCTCCAACTTTAGTTGGTAAAGCCTCGAACTTTGGATCCACTTACTGGCCAACCGCCACCGGGCTTTGTTATCAATGCTTATTGTGATTTCCACTCTGGGGGACAAGGGCACGATATTGCAAACTGTAAGGCTTTTAAGAATAAGGTTCAGGACCTGATTGATACGAAGACGATTGAATTCATGCTGAGCGGCATGAAGGTATCAGACGAATTTATTCCCTATCATGGAAAAGGGATGGAGGATCCTATTCCTGAAGCTGCAGTAGGTCAAGAGTATATCCTACAATCTTTGGTGTCAGAATCCCCCTGCCCGCAGTTGCTGCCTGTTCCTGGGTCAAGTTTAAGGATGAAAGCGCCCGAGCAAAGAGAGTTCTCAAGAGTCCAAACCCAGTCGCCGGATGTTTCTGCTGTTTAGAATCCACGACCTTTCGCATGCTTGCAGCAAAGCTATCAGTACCAGAATCAGAATCGGCCCTGCAACAACAATCTGAAAAGAAGGAGTGCTCCTCTGTGTCCAGTGCCTATGTCGCATCACTCGTCTGATTGAGTTTGAAGACTTCAAGGGTCGCATCTCCCTAAGCAGCTAATCAGTGTGAAAGCCCAGTTCCCAGAAGCTGACAATTTTCGTTTTATCCTATTATTTCTTTATGTTTGTATTTTCTTTCCTGTTTAAAGTGCAATCTCATTTGTAAAACTTGTTGTTTTCGTTGATTGATATTAATGAAATGAATATGCATGTTTTGATTTAATCCATTCTTGTTCACTAAAGGCTTTTTACAGATGTCATACGCTTGTTTAAGCGGAGTCCGGGGAGGATGACGAAGTTTAAAGACGCGCAAGCTTCCAAAAGTATGCTTTTGAAATAAAACCTGCTGATGATGTACAAGCATTGTTTCAAATTCCCAAACACCGGAGATATAAGGATGATAATCCCTTGTCAACCCCTTTGAGCCTAGTAGTAGGAGTTTCTTTCTGAAAATGAAAAAACCTAAAATCTTAACCTGGGGCGGGGTAGGTGTTAGATAATTTGACCGAATATCCAAATTGCAATAGGAGTTGTTCCCGTTAGAGGATCAATCACAACTGTATAGGTCGTGCCTAAAGAAACAGAATGGTTAAACCTTGCCGATAAGGAGTGAAACAGTCACGATATTCCCTAAAGAGTCAGACAAGCCGGTGTCACACGATTTGTTCGAAAAGAAAAAGAATTAAAAAAAAGAGAAGAAAAGCCCGCTAAGTCGAACCTTGAAAACAAGCGACTTAGGCAAAAATTAGGGCATCCCGCTGGACTTTGAAATCAAAAGAAGCTCGAAAGAGCCAGTCCAGGAAAAAGTTAGGGAAATAAAAAATGATGATGAAAAACAAGTTGTGTGATTCAGGCACCAAAAAATGAAAAGTGAGTGACTGTCGCTCCGAAATGGTGTGGTTTCCTGAACCATCACTCCTGTCCTTAATCTCGGAGAGGTGAGCGCTAGCATCGAATTAGCTGAATATAGGATTGGAGAATATCGCGGAGAATGGGTGGGTTACAATAAATTTTGAGCCTTTATCCTTTTCTTGTAAACCGTGAACCCGACCAAGTTACAACCTAAAAAAGTCCTAATTGAAGCAGGTTTGTTTCAAAAGCATACTTCGGTAAAGATCGCATTAAAACTGACTCCTAAAAGGATTCCTCTTACAGCATTGTACTAATGTTGACGTGTTGATATTTGATTTCACACACCTTATGTCATAATTTTTTTTCAGTGAACAGATTGGAATGTCAAAACTGTCATATGCATTGCATTTAAAATATCTTTTATGCAGGACAACTTGTTTTACTTGTGAGTAAACGCTTGTCAGCAGGAAAGTTTCCACAGCGGAAAGATTGATCAGGATAGAATACAGATTGCTTGAATACTCCATCAAATTGGGGCAAGTTATATCAAATGATCATGGCATGTGAGTCAGCCATCCAGAAGTCAATTATCTGAGGTAGTCAGTCGAGATTCGGTGAATCTCTCGCAACCGAGAAGCACTCTCCACACAGATCAACCAATCAGGGGCAAAGTCGTTGTAAGATTGGGGCAAGCCACCCCAAAGGGAGCAAAAGTTATTCCTTATCTGTGGGGCAATTAATGTGAAGCACCTCTCTGAGGTTCAAGGTGTTTAGTCAGTGCATATCAAACCATCAGGACATGAGATTTCAGATTTCCTTTCGAGGAATATCCCCGCAGAGGTCCCACGAGCTGGGGCAAATTTGGAAGCGCAGGAATTGTTCCTCTCCATGTCTTCAGGGCTGTTCAAGCAGGTTTAGCTAATTTTCGAGTGCAAGACGAATGTCGGGAAGTCGCTACTATCCTTTGACCCTTTTAACCAAAAACCTTTGAGTTCAGACAGGATATTTTCTCCAGCATCAGTCGTACCTGATCCTTTGCAAATCCAATTCCCTTTGGTACGCTAGAAGACTTCGTCTGTTTTCTCCAGCAAAAGTCCAATCATCATCAGCACGTGTAAGCTATCCCCAGTAGAGCCCGATCATACTTGGCACATCTGGTTATCCCCAGCGGAGTTGGTTTCACCTTTCCAGCATTTATTTTGCTGGAATGTTCGGTTATATCCAGCTTTCCTCGGCAGCCCGTGCCTACATCTGCATCTTTGCATATAGTTATCATATTTGCATCATCTTCGCATTTCATCCTCAAACGCGTAGCATTTCCATTTTGTATGGAGCATTACGCCATATTCAAACATGCGCATATGCATTCGGAGCATAAGCTAGTTTCTATCAGCCTTCCGTGGCAACTCGAATCACGTTTCAATCAATGCAGGGGCATTTATTCAGCAGCTTTGTTCAGACAACTTATCGATTTATTCGGGTTTAAGATCATCCATTGGTTATGATTTTGTCCATCAGTCCACATCCCCAAGCAATTTTTCTTTCCGTCAGTTCCTATCAACGATGTGTTTTCCCAGGAGGTTTTCTCTCGTCTATCATTAGACGATGTGAACATTTAGGATTGTCTTTCTTCCTGTCTATCATTAGACGATGTGAACCTTTGGGATTGTTTTTCTTCCTGTCTATCATTAGACGATGTGAACCTTCGCGATTGTTTTTCTTCCTGTCTATCATTAGACGATGTGAACCTTCAGGATTGTTTTTCTTCTTGTCTATCATTAGATGATGTGAACCTTCGGGGTTGTGTTTCTTCCTGTCTATCATTAGACGATGTGAAAGGATCAAGTGCATGTTGATCCGACTTTAGACGGTGTGAATAGATCAAGTGCATGTTGATCTGGTTTTTGGATAATGGAAAGGATCAAGTGCATGTTGATCCGGTCCATGGGTTCAATATCTATGGTGTTACACAGATGACTGGCAGCAATGTCAGATGTTCTTTATCGAACAATCAGTCAGCTGGTTGTTGTTGCAACTGTCTGCGCTCAGTTTTCTGGATATTTGTTCCCCAATCATGAGTTTTGGCAGTTCATTTCTGCGGTTGGAAAATTTCCGGGTTCTTTGGTATTCAAACTTATTTTACCTTGACTGTTTGAAATCTGTTCGCTTTTCATCCATTCAGGTCCAAGTCGTTTGAATAGGGGCAGCTGTTGCACCCAAAAATTTGCCCAACCTTTTTCTGTAGCTGGCTTGTGTTTCCTTTCATTTTTTTTTCTAGCATTTGCATTGCGTAGAATTTTTCATTGAATAAGGGATCAAAAGCTTGTGCACATCAAGAAGAGTCCACTCAGAGGGTTGAGCCTAAGAAAGGGGTGTTACTCAAGTTTGGATGATCCTCAAGTCATCTGGAAATGGACATTGGTCTTGTGAAAGAAAGGATGGATGTATGTGGGTCAGCTCCTAACCTGGAGGCCAGTTCAAGATCATCAGGGGTTTGTGAAGCCATGGTTATGGATATAAGATGTTGAGAGAGCTCATTGAGTGCCTTGAGGGTCATTCTAGAGCTCATCCAAGTGTTTGTGCTAAGTGTGAAAGGTTACAGTTGAAGGTGTTGCAACTAGGGTTTCCATCTGACAAATCCTCAGTCAACTGTGCAATTGAAGGAGATTAAAACTTAATTCAAAGTCTCTATGGTCATGGGATGTTGTGTTAAGATATGTGAGATATCATTTCAAGTTCAATTCATCAAGGATCAAGTGTGTGAGAAGTTGTAGAGCATGTTCATAGCTTTAATTTGAGTACTAGAAGTCCTTGATTGGATTTATAGAACTTCAGTTATGATCCAGACAAGTTACAGGTCATCAGAGGGATGTGATTTTGGTCAACTAAAGTCAACAAACTTCCAAGCCATTTTTGACCTAGAAGGATGTTTCTCCTCAACTTTTTCCCAACAAGAAAGTTGTAGGTCTTGATCTTAGCTTTCGAAAATGTACTAGAAGCCATTCATATGATTTGTAGAACTCAAGTTATGAGGTTTACAAGTCAGGGGTATTTTGTGAAAGTAAGATTACAGGTCTTAAAATTATAGGTCCATTTCACCAACTTGCACACTTCAAATGGAAATCTTTTCAACATGAAACTTGCTCCAAATAGGGCTATTTGTATTACCCAATCATCTCTTGTTCTGATTGGAGCTTGGATTGAAGATTTGGGACTTGAATTTTTCATAAAGGAGGCTTAAAATGAGAATTAATTGATTTCGAACTTGTTCAAAGCAAGTTTATGCATTTTTTGAGTGCAATTGATGTTCTAAATTCAATTCCAAATTCACATTTGCAATTTGAGGTCATGAGGTTGGCCATTTTCATAGTTTCTTCACCATGAAGCAACAAATTGGAAATCTACCATAGGATAAAAAACAAGGGCTAATTCTTGACCCTTTGATTAACCAAAGCCATGTGCAAAGGATTTGGACCAGAATTGAGGCATGTGCAGTGGGAAATTCATGTGTCCGGGCAAGCAAAAAGTGAGTGAAAATTGAAATTCCATTCTTCAAAATTAGCCACAATTGGGCCCCAATTTAATCCTAAATCCAACATATAAGTATTCTGGATGAAGAATGGATCAGAAATTAGGTAATTTCGTGCAAGAGGAGCAAGAACACATGAAGAAAAAGTGAGAGCAAGGTGGAATTCGAATTCTGAGATTCATCCATTTTCAGACCAAATTGAGCATTCAAACACCTTTAATGAAGTTCATGGAATGATTCTGAGCACTTTTCATTAAGCTTCAGCATAGTTTTAAGGCCCAGTGGAGGCTCTCCACTAGGTAAACTACCTTTCAAACTTTCTATCAATTTATGATGCCATTCTGTGCCATTTTTGCTTGTTTGTGATATGTGAGTTCTATAGATCGTTTCTGTCTATGTCTTGTGGCTGTTAGTGACAATGTTTGTCGATGGCTTGAAATTTGATTGGCTCGGTTTGGACGTTTCATGTGGTTTTAGGCTTAGTTAATGCTTGATTCATGATCTACACAATATGTAGATAATTTCTGGGCAAGTTTGTTTGAGTTTCATGAACTTTGTTATTTTGAGCATTGAGCTTGTTGTTTGTGATTTGTTGTCATCTTGAGGATTTAGGATAAATGGATGTTGGATTGGGATTCCCGTTGATCTGTAGATGATTTTCCATATAAAATTTGTTGGATTTGGTTCAGTTATAGGACCTGCGCGTTTTTTCGTTACTGTTCACGGTGGGGATGGCCGGAGAAGATGACCGGAAACTTCTCCGGCCACCGTATGTTTTCTCATGGCTCTTGTTGACTTTCGTTTGGTGAAGACGATCTTGTGACCGTCTGATTCTTTGACTCTTTTTCTGATTCGCTTGATTAAGAAACATGGTGAGCTTGCCTTGACTGCGTAACAACATGTCCACATTTAAAATTCATATATGCGCTGGCAGTCTATCAACCCTCTGATGTGCTTACCGTTTGATCATGCGATTCATGTTGAGTTTCCATCGTACGCCTTTGTTGACCTGATGCACATGAGTTTTGTTTGGCCTGAGATTTATTGGGCGCGCCTGGGCTTCATGTGTTATTGACACCCTTCTCTTGGCCCAATTCCAATTTCCAACTGTTTTCACTTGCTATTTACACCGTTGGCTTAGTTATTTTCTTTTCTTTTTGCTTTAATTTTCATGTTGCAATTTAATTCATTATAATTAATTCCCCAATTATTTAAATTCACCAAAAATAGGTTTTAGACTTTTTGACTTGTCTTTTATTTTATGATATTTTTATTTTATTTTTTTAGTTTATTTTCATTTTAAAAAAGAATTAATTAACTGGGGATGTTTTATTTGAATTAAATTGTAGCACTGTTTTCTCTTGATTTTATTTCTAGGTGTATACTCCTTATTTTTGCATGAAAATTTTTGAGCATTGCATTAACATGTTGAAGAATTTTTGCATATTTTTATTTCTATTTTTTTATCAAGTTTTGTTTTAAGGTTTTGGTTTGGTCTTGTGAACCTTTCTTTTTGCCCTACCTTAGGGCATACCTTGTGTGTTTGCTTTCAATTGAGGTAGCTTGGCTTTGAGTTTTGATCTCTAATTTGGACCCCTGGTTCCTAACACCTTGGGGGTCCAATGAGATTTTATTTGGTATTTTTAGGAGGTGTTTACTATTTTTCATTCCTTTTCCATTTCATGTCTACATTGTGTGATTCTCTTTTGCTTATGTGACTTAATTGTTGACTTGTTTGCTTGCTTTTGTGCATCTTCATCTCCTTTCTCTTTGCATCCTCATGTGCATGCTTTGTTGAGATGAGCTTGTGATGGCTACTGCCCCACTTTCATTCTATGTTTTCTTACTTGAGCATTTGTGTTTGCATCCTTCATTTGCATTGTTTCCTTTATTGTTTCTTCTTTTTCTTTTGTCTTCCTCCCCTTAGGATTTCTAACCTCTCTTGTTCAAGAGAGGTTATGATAGACATTAGGTTTCTAACTATGCATAATAACATTAGGTAGAGGTTTCCCTTTTGTAACTCAACATTAGGTGCACCTTGCATGACATCTTTTAGGTTTCCCTTTCTCTTCTCATCTTCAAACAACTTCAATCCACTTAATAAAGGATGCCAATTGTTGTACGCTACGAGCCTTAATCCATTTGGGAAATGATGATTGGGTGGTTGCCTCTCAATTAATTAGAATGTTATTGTATGTCCTTCGGACGATATACGAAGCATTCGCTCCTAGATCATAGTCCTTAGTGCAAAATGAGTTACAAACCAAGTTCAAAACATTTCTTCTTTAAAAAACACAAAAACAATTCAAATCTTTTTATCCTTAGGGATCTTAATCAGGAAAACTTTTCTTCATAAGCAAGAGTGTTGTTAACTTCCAGTCCTATCGTAAACGGTAACGCCTAAGTCTCCAATGGTCGAGCTGCATACACCAACTGCTAGAACTGTCTGTTAACCCTACTCGGGTAAAACTTTTGAACCAACCTGTGGTCCTTTTAGCCCGAACTACGTGCTCTGATCTTTCATACCAGATGAAAGTACTTAGGCATAAGACGCGATGTCTTAGCGAGCAACCTTCCCCCTTCTTTATCCGTAGTCAGTCGAACTACGTTGACCATGACTTTCCCATTGCACGAGGGAGTACGTAGGCCCAGAGCAGCGACGCTCTGTCGAGTCCTGTCCTTTGTTTTTCTTTTGTCCCTGAGCCTTTAGCTAGCTAGTATCAACACACCATTTTTAGATAGACAACAATGTGTGGATCCCGTCGAGTACGACAGACGTGGGGGGTGCTAATACCTTCCCCTTTGGTAACCGACTCCCGAATCCAGAGATGGTTGCGATGAACTTGTCTTTCCGTTTTTCTTTAGGTTTTTGCGATCGTTTCCTTTCCCTCTCTTTGTCATAAATAACGAAAGTGGAGACTCTTTTGTTTTTTCCGCCGGTTGTTTTTCGCAGTAGCGACAGACATCAATTTAGATGACAGAACCCCCACCAAAAGGATTACGAAGCTAAACTCACACCAGCCACTACCACTAAAAGGATGATAGGACAAACATTATCGCACAATCTAACATCAACTAGATGACAGACCTCCCCTAAATAGGAATAGAGAGAGAAACTCACACCGGCACTACCACCAAAAGGATGATAGGACAAACACTATCGCACAATCTGAAATCAATTAAGATGACAGACCCACCACCAAAAGGATGACGGAGCGAAACTCTCACCGGCCACTACCACTAAAAGGATGATAGCACAAACACTGTCGCACAATCTGACATCGACCAAGATGACAGACCCCCCACCAAAAGGATGACGGAGCGAAACTCAAACCGGCCACTACCACCAATAGGTTGTTATGATAAACACTATCGCACAATCTGAGAACAATTAGATGACAGACCCTCCACCAAAAGGATGAAAAATTAAAACTCACACTGGCCACTACCATCAAAAGGATGATAGGACAAACACTATCGCACAATCTGACATCAATTAGATGAAAGACAACCCAACAAAATGATGACGGAGCGAAAATCACACCGGCCACTACCCCCAAAACGATGATAGGACAAACACTATCGCATAATCTGACATCAACAAGACGACAGATCCCCCCACCAAAAGGATGCCAAAGCGAAACTGACACCGACCACTACCACCAAAAGGATGATAGGACAAACACTATCGC
This sequence comes from Lathyrus sativus, assembly GCA_963859935.3. NCBI lineage: Eukaryota > Viridiplantae > Streptophyta > Magnoliopsida > Fabales > Fabaceae > Lathyrus > Lathyrus sativus. The sequence goes on along the minus strand of OZ012737.1, from coordinate 327,625,047 downwards.
ACAATCTGACATCAACTAGATGACAGAACTCCCACAAAAACGAATACAGGGAGAAACTCACACTGGCACTACAACCAAAAGGATGATAGGACAAACACTATCGCACAATCTAAAATCAATTAAGATGACAGACCCACCACCAAAAGGATGACGGAGCGAAACTCACACTGGCCGCTACCACCAAAAGGATGATAGCACAAACACTGTCGCACAATCTGACATCGACCAAGATGACAGAACCACCACCAAAAGGATGACGGAGCGAAATTCACACCGACCACTAGCACTAAAAGGATGATAGAAATAACACTATCTTATAATCTAACATCAATTAAGATGACAGACCCCCCACCAAAAGGATGACGTAGCAAAACTCACACCGGCCATTACCACCAAAAGGATGATTGGACAAACACCATCGCATAATTTGACATCTATCAAAATGACAGACCCCAACCAAAAGGATGACGGAGCGAAACTCACACCGGCCAGTACCACCAAAAGGATGATATGACAAACACTATCGTACAATCTGATATCAATTATATGACAGACCACCCACCAAAAGGATGACGGAGCAAAATTCACACCGGCCACTACCACCAAAACAATGATAGGACGAACACTATCGCAAAATCTAACATCATAAAAGATGACAGACCCACCACCAAAAGGATGACGGAGCGAAACTCACACCGACCACTACCACCAAAAGAATGATAGCACAAACACTGTCGCAATATCTGACATTGACCAAGATGACAGAACCACCACAAAAAGAATGACGGAGCAAAACTCACACCGGCCACTACCACCAAAAGGATGGTAGAACAAACACTATCGCATAATCTGAAATTAATTAAGATGACAGACCCCCACCAAAAGGATGACGGAGCAAAATTCACACCGGCCATTACCACCAAAAGGATGATAAGACAAACACTATCGCATAATCTGACATCAATCAAGATGACAGACCCCCACCTAAAGGATGACGGAGCGAAACTCAAACCGGCCACTACCACCAATAGGTTGTTGGGATAAACACTATTGCACAATCTGACATCAATTAGCTGACAGACCCCCCCCCCACCAAAAGGATGATAGGACAAACACTATCGCATAATCTGACATCAATTATATGACAGACCATCCACCAAAAGGATGACAAATTAAAACTCACACTGGCCACTACTATCAAAAGGATGATAGGACAAACACTATCGCAAAATCTGACATTAATTAAGTTGACAGACCCCCCATCAAAAGGATGACGGAGCAAAACTCACACCGGCCACTACCACCAAAAGGATGATAGGACAAACACTATTGCACAATCTGACATCAATTAGATGACAGACCACCCACCAAAAGGATGACGGAGCGAAAATCACACCGGATACTACCACCAAAAGGATGATAGGACAAACACTATCGCATAATCTGACATCAACAAGATGGCAGATCCCCCCACCAAAAGGATGACGGAGCGAAACTCGCACCGGCCTCTACCACCAAAAGGATGATAGGACAAACACTATCGCACAATTTGACAGCAACCAGATAACAGACCTCCCACAAAAACGAATACAGAGAGAAACTCACACCGACATTACTACCAGAAGGATCATAGCACAAACACTATCGCACAATCTAAAATCAATTAAGATGACAGACCCACCACCAAAAGGATGACAGAGCGAAACTCACACCGACCACTACCATCAAAAAGATGATAGAACAAACACTATCACATAATCTGACATCAATTTAGATGACAGACCCCTCAACAAAAGGATGACAGAGCAAAACTCACACCGACCATTACCACCAAAAGGATGATAAGACAAACACTATCGCATAATCTGACATCAATCAAGATGATAAACCCCCCACCAAAAGGATGACGAAGCGAAACTCAAACCGGCCACTACCACCAATAGGTTGTTATGATAAACACTATAGCACAATCTGACATCAATTAGATGACAGACCCCCCCCCCCCCCCCACCAAAAGGATGACAAATTAAAACTCACAATGGCCACTACCATTAAAAGGATGATAGGACAATCACTATTGCATAATCTGACATCAACAAGATGTCAGACTCCCCACTAAAATGATGACGGAGCGAAACTCACACCTGCCACTAAAACCAAAAGGATGATAGGACAAACACTATCGTACAATCTGACATCAATTATATGACAGACCACCCACCAAAAGGATGACGGAGCAAAAATCACACCGGCCACTACCACCAAAAGGATGATAGAACAAACACTATCGCATAATCTGAAATCAATTAAGATGACAGACCCCCCACCAAAAGGATGACGGAGCAAAATTCACACCGGCCATTACCACCAAATGGATGATAAGATAAACACTATCGCATAATCTGACATCAATCAAGATGACAGACCCCCAACAAAAGGATGACGGAGCAAAACTTAAACCGGCCACTACCACCAATAGGTTGATGTGATAAACACTATCGCACAATCTGACATCAATTAGATGACACCCCCCCCCACCAAAAGGATGACAAATTAAAACTCACAATGGCCACTACCATTAAAAGGATGATAGGACAAACACTATCGCATAATCTCACATCAACAAGATGTCAGACTCCCCACCAAAATGATGACAGAGCGAAACTCACACCTGCCACTACAACCAAAAGGATGATAGCACAAAAACTATCGCACTATCTGACATCGACCAAGATGACAGAACCACCACAAAAAGATTGACGGAGCGAAACTCACACCGGCCACTACCACCAAATGGATGATAGAACAAACACTATCGCATAATCTGAAATCAATTAAGATGACAGACCCCCCACCAAAAGGATGACGGAGCAAAATTCACACCGGGCATTTCCACCAAAAGGATGATAAGACAAACACTATCGCATAATCTGACATCAATCAAGATGACAGACCCCCGCCTAAAGGATGACGGAGCGAAACTCAAACTGGCCACTACCACCAATAGGTTGTTGGCATTAACACTATTGCACAATATGACATCAATTATCTGACAGACCCCCCACCAAAAGGATGACATATTAAAACTCACACTGGCCACTACCATCAAAAGGATGATAGAACAAACACTATCGCATAATCTGACATCAACAAGATGACAAACCCCCCACCAAAAGGATGGCGGAGCGAAACTCACATCGGCCACTACAACAAAAAGGATGATAGGACAAACACTATCCTACAATCTGACATCAATTATATGACAGACCTTCCACCAAAAGGATGACAAATTAAAACTCACACTGGCCACTACTATCAAAAGGATGATAGGACAAACACTATCGCATAATCTGACATTAATTAAGTTGACAGACCCCCCACAAAAAGGATGACGGAGCGAAACTCACACCGGCCACTACCACCAAAAGGATGATAGGACAAATACTATCGCACAATCTGACATCAATTAGATGACAGACCACCCACCAAAAGGATGACGGAGCGAAAATCACACCGGACACTACCACCAAAAGGATGATAGGACAAATACTATCGCATAATTTGACATCAACAAGATGACAGATCCCCCCACCAAAAGGATGACGGAGCGAAACTCACACCAGCCACTACCACCAAAAGGATGATAGGACAAACACTATCGCATAATTTGACATCAACCAGATGACAGACCTCCCACAAAAACGAATACAGAGAGAAACTCACACCAACATTACCACCAAAAGGATGATAGCACAAACACTATCGCACAATCTGAAATAAATTAAGATGACAGACCCACCACCCAAAGGATGACAGAGCGAAACTCACACCAACCACTACCATCAAAAAGATGATAGAACAAACACTATCGCATAATCTGACATCAATTTAGATGACAGACCCATCAACAAAAGGATGATGGAGCAAAACTCACACCGGCCATTAGCACCAAAAGGATGATAAGACAAACACTATCGCATAATCTGACATCAATCAAGATGATAGACCCCCCACCAAAAGGATGACAGAGCGAAACTCAAACCGGCCACTACCACCAATAGGTTGTTATGATAAACACTATCGCACAATCTGACATCAATTAAATGACATACCCCCCCACCAAAAGGATGACAAATTAAAACTCACAATGACCACTACCATTAAAAGGATGATTGGACAATCACTATTGCATAATCTGACATCAACAAGATGTTAGACTCCCCACTAAAATGATAACGGAGCGAAACTCACACCTGCCACTACAACCAAAAGGATGATAGGACAAACACTATCGTACAATCTGACATCAATTATATGACAGACCACCCACCAAAAGGATGACGGAGCGAAAATCACACCAGCCACTACCACGAAAAGGATGATAGAACAAACACTATCGCATAATCTGAAATCAATTAAGATGACAGACCCCCCACCAAAAGGATGACGAAGCAAAATTCACACCGGCCATTACCACCAAAAGGATGATAAGATAAACACTATCGCATAATCTGACATCAATCAAGATGACAGACCCCCACCAAAAGGATGACGGAGAAAAACTTAAACCGGCCACTACCACCAATAGGTTGATGTGATAAACACTATCGCACAATCTGACATCAATTAGATGACACCCCCCCTCCCCACCAAAAGGATGACAAATTAAAACTCACAATGGCCACTACCATTAAAAGGATGATAGGACAAACACTATCGCATAATCTGACATCAACAAGATGTCAGACTCCCCACCAAAATGATGACGGAGCGAAACTCACACCTGCCACTACAACCAAAAGGATGATAGCACAAAAACTGTCGCACTATCTAACATCGACCAAGATGACAGAACCACCACAAAAAGAATGACGGAGCGAAACTCACACCGGCCACTACCACCAAATGGATGATAGAACAAACACTATCGCATAATCTGAAATCAATTAAGATGACAGACCCCCCACCAAAAGGATGACGGAGCAAAATTCACACCGGGCATTTCCACCAAAAGGATGATAAGACAAACACTATCGCATAATCTGACATCAATCAAGATGACAGACCTCCGCCTAAAGGATGACGGAGCGAAACTCAAACCGGCCACTACCACCAATAGGTTGTTGGCATTAACACTATTGCACAATATGACATCAATTATCTGACAGACCCCCCCACCAAAAGGATGACATATTAAAACTCACACTGGCCACTACCATCAAAAGGATGATAGAACAAACACTATCGCAAAATATGACATCAACAAGATGACAAACCCCCCACCAAAAGGATGACGGAGCGAAACTCACACCGGCCAGTACAACAAAAAGGATGATAGGACAAACACTATCCTACAATCTGACATCAATTATATGACAGACCTTCCACCAAAAGGATGACAAATTAAAACTCACACTGGCCACTACTATCAAAAGGATGATAGGACAAACACTATTGCATAATCTGACATCAATTAAGTTGACAGACCCCCCACAAAAAGGATGACGGAGCGAAACTCACACCGGCCACTACCACCAAAAGGATGATAGGACAAACACTATCGCACAATCTGACATCAATTAGATGACAGACCACCCACCAAAAGGATGACGGAGCGAAAATCACACCGGACACTACCACCAAAAGGATGATAGGACAAATACTATCGCATAATCTGACATCAACAAGATGACAGATCCCCCCACCAAAAGGATGACGGAGCGAAACTCACACCAGCCATTACCACCAAAAGGATGATAGGACAAACACAATCGCACAATTTGACATCAATCAAATGACAGACCTCCCACAAAAACGAATACAGAGAGAAACTCACACCAACATTACCACCAAAAGGATGATAGCACAAACACTATCGCACAATCTGAAATCAATTAAGATGACAGACCCACCACCCAAAGGATGACAGAGCGAAACTCACACCAACATTACCACCAAAAGGATGATAGCACAAACACTATCGCACAATCTGAAATCAATTAAGATGACAGACCCACCACCCAAAGGATGACAGAGCGAAACTCACACCGACCAGTACCATCAAAAAGATGATAGAACAAACACTATCGCATAATCTGACATCAATTTAGATGACAGACTCCTCAACAAAAGGATGACGGAGCAAAACTCACACCGGCCATTACCACCAAAAGGATGATAAGACAAACATTATCGCATAATCTGACATCAATCAAGATGATAGACCCCCTACCAAAAGGATGACGGAGCGAAACTCAAACCGACCACTACCACCAATAGGTTGTTATGATAAACACTATCGCACAATCTGACATCAATCAGATGACACACCCCCCACCAAAAGGATGACAAATTAAAACTCACAATGGCCACTACTAATAAAAGGATGATAGGACAAACACTATCACATAATCTGACATCAACAATATGACAGACCCCCCACCAAAATGATGACGGAGCAAAACTCACACCTGCCACTACAACCAAAAGGATGATAGGACAAACACTATCGTACAATCTGACATCAATTATATGACAGACCACCCACCAAAAGGATGACGGAGCGAAAATCACACCGGCCACTACCACCAAAACGATGATAGGACAAACTCTATCGCATAATCTGACATCAATTAACTTGACAGACCCCCACCAAAAGGATGACGGAGCGAAACTCACACCGACCACTACCACCAAAAGGATGATAGGACAAACACTATCGCACAATCTAACATCAATTAGATGACAGACCACCCACCAAAAGGATGACAGAGCGAAAATCACACCGGCCACTACCACCAAAAGGATGATAGGATAAACACTATCGCATAATCTGACATCAACAAGATGATAGATCCCCCCACCAAAAGGATGACGGAGCGAAACTCACACCGGCCATTACCACCAAAAGGAAGATGAAACAAACACTAACCCATAATCTGACATCAATCAAGATGATAGACCCCCCACCAAAAGGATGACGGAGAAAAACTCAAACCGGCCACTACCACCAATAGGTTTATATGATAAACACTATTGCATAATCTGACATCAATTAGATAACAGACCCACCCACCAAAATGATGAAAAATTAAAACTCACAATGGCCACTACCATTAAAAGGATGATAGGACAATCACTATTGCATAATCTGACATCAACAAGATGTCATACTCCCCACTAAAATGATGACGGAGCGAAACTCACACCTGCCACTACAACCAAAAGGATGATAGGACAAACACTATCGTACAATCTGACATCAATCATATGACAAACCACCCACCAAAAGGATGACAGAGCGAAAATCACACCGGCCAGTACCACCAAAAGGATGATAGAACAAACACTATCGCATAATCTGAAATCAATTAAGATGACAGACCCCCCCCCCCCACCACCACCAAAAGGATGACGGAGCAAAATTCACACCGGCCATTACCACCAAAAGGATGATAAGATAAACACTATCGCATAATATGACATCAATGACAGACCCCCACCAAAAGGATGACGAAGCAAAACTTAAACCGGCCACTACCACCAATAGGTTGATGTGATAAACAGTATCGCACAATCTGACATCAATTAGATGACAGACCCCCCCACCAAAAGGATGACAAATTAAAACTCACAATGGCCACTACCATTAAAAGGATGATAGGACAAACATTATCGCATAATCTGACATCAACAAGATGTCAGACTCCCCACCAAAATGATGACGGAGCGAACCTCACACCTGCCACTACAAACAAAAGGATGATAGCACAAAAACTGTCGCACTATCTGACATCGACCAAGATGACAGAACCACCACAAAAAGGATGACGGAGCGAAACTCACGCCGGCCACTACCACCAAATGGTTGATAGAACAAACACTATCGCATAATCTGAAATCAATTAAGATGACAGACCCCCCACCAAAAGGATGACGGAGCAAAATTCACACCGGGCGTTTCCACCAAAAGGATGATAAGACAAACACTATCGCATAATCTGACATCAATCAAGATGACAGACCCCCGCCTAAAGGATGACGGAGCGAAACTCAAACCGGCCACTACCACCAATAGGTTGTTGGCATTAATACTATTGCACAATCTGACATCAATTAGCTGACAGACCCCCCCACCAAAAGGATGACATATTAAAACTCACACTGGCCACTACCATCAAAAGGATTATAGAACAAACACTATCGCATAATCTGATATCAACAAGATGACAAACCCCCCACCAAAAGGATGACGGAGCGAAACTCACACCGGCCACTACAACAAAAAGGATGATAGGACAAACACTATCGTACAATGTGACATCAATTTTATGACAGACCTTCCACAAAAGGATGACAAATTAAAACTCACACTGGCCACTACTATCAAAAGGATTATAGGACAAACACTATCGCATAATCTGACATTAATTAAGTTGACAGACCCCCCACAAAAAGGATGACGGAGCGAAACTCACACCGGCCACTACCACCAAAAGGATGATAGGACAAACACTATCGCACAATCTGACATCAATTAGATGACAGACCACCCACCAAAAGGATGACGGAGCGAAAATCACACCGGACACTACCACCAAAAGGATGATAGGACAAATACTATCGCATAATCTGACATCAACAAGATGACAGATCCCCCCACCAAAAGGATGACGGAGCGAAACTCACACCAGCCACTACCACCAAAAGGATGATAGGACAAACACAATCGCATAATTTGACATCAACCAGATGACAGACCTCCCACAAAAACGAATACAGAGAGAAACTCACACCAACATTACCACCAAAAGGATGATAGCACAAACACTATCGCACAATATGAAATCAATTAAGATGACAGACCCACCACCCAAAGGATGACAGAGCGAAACTCACACCGACCACTACCATCAAAAAGATGATAGAACAAACACTATCGCATAATCTGACATCAATTTAGATGACAGACCCCTCAACAAAAGGATGACGGAGCAAAACTCACACCGGCCATTACCACCAAAAGGATGATAAGACAAACACTATCGCATAATCTGACATCAATCAAGATGATAGACCCCCTACCAAAAGGATGACGGAGCGAAACTCAAACCGACCACTACCACCAATAGGTTGTTATGATAAACACTATCGCACAATCTGACATCAATTAGATGACACCCCCCACCAAAAGGATGACAAATTAAAACTCACAATGGCCACTACTATTAAAAGGATGATAGGACAAACACTATCACATAATCTGACATCAACAATATGACAGACCCCCCACCAAAATGATGACGGAGCAAAACTCACACCTGCCACTACAACCAAAAGGATGATAGGACAAACACTATCGTACAATCTGACATCAATTATATGACAGACCACCCACCAAAAGGATGACGGAGCGAAAACCACACCGGCCACTACCACCAAAACGATGATAGGACAAACTCTATCGCATAATCTAACATCAATTAACTTGACATACCCCCCACCAAAAGGATGACGGAGCGAAACTCACAACGACCACTACCACCAAAAGGATGATAGGACAAACACTATCGCACAATCTGACATCAATTAGATGACAGACCACCCACCAAAAGGATGACAGAGCGAAAATCACACCGGCCACTACCACCAAAAGGATGATAGGATAAACACTATCGCATAATCTGACATCAACAAGATGATAGATCCCCCCACCAAAAGGATGACGGAACGAAACTCACACCGGCCATTACCACCAAAAGGATGATGAAACAAACACTAACGCATAATCTGACATCAATCAAGATGATAGACCCCCCACCAAAAGGATGACGAAGAAAAACTCAAACCGGCCACTACCACCAATAGGTTTATATGATAAACACTATTGCATAATCTGACATCAATTAGATAACAGACCCACCCACCAAAATGATGAAAAATTAAAACTCACAATGGCCACTACCATTAAAAGGATGATAGGACAATCACTATTGCATAATCTGACATCAACAAGATGTCATACTCCCAACTAAAATGATGACGGAGCGAAACTCACACCTGCCACTACAACCAAAAGGATGATAGGACAAACACTATCGTACAATCTGACATCAATCATATGACAAACCACCCACCAAAAGGATGACAGAGCAAAAATCACACCGGCCAGTACCACCAAAAGGATGATAGAACAAACACTATCGCATAATCTGAAATCAATTAAGATGACAGACCCCCCCCCCCACCACCACCAAAAGGATGACGGAGCAAAATTCACACCGGCCATTACCACCAAAAGGATGATAAGATAAACACTATCGCATAATATGACATCAATGACAGACCCCCACCAAAAGGATGACGGAGCAAAACTTAAACCGGCCACTACCACCAATAGGTTGATGTGATAAACAGTATCGCACAATCTGACATCAATTAGATGACAGACCCCCCCACCAAAAGGATGACAAATTAAAACTCACAATGGCCACTACCATTAAAAGGATGATAGGACAAACATTATCGCATAATCTGACATCAACAAGATGTCAGACTCCCCACCAAAATGATGACGGAGCGAACCTCACACCTGCCACTACAAACAAAAGGATGATAGCACAAAAACTGTCGCACTATCTGACATCGACCAAGATGACAGAACCACCACAAAAAGGATGACGGAGCGAAACTCACGCCGGCCACTACCACCAAATGGTTGATAGAACAAACACTATCGCATAATCTGAAATCAATTAAGATGACAGACCCCCCACCAAAAGGATGACGGAGCAAAATTCACACCGGGCGTTTCCACCAAAAGGATGATAAGACAAACACTATCGCATAATCTGACATCAATCAAGATGACAGACCCCCGCCTAAAGGATGACGGAGCGAAACTCAAACCGGCCACTACCACCAATAGGTTGTTGGCATTAATACTATTGCACAATCTGACATCAATTAGCTGACAGACCCCCCCACCAAAAGGATGACATATTAAAACTCACACTGGCCACTACCATCAAAAGGATTATAGAACAAACACTATCGCATAATCTGATATCAACAAGATGACAAACCCCCCACCAAAAGGATGACGGAGCGAAACTCACACCGGCCACTACAACAAAAAGGATGATAGGACAAACACTATCGTACAATCTGACATCAATTTTATGACAGACCTTCCACAAAAGGATGACAAATTAAAACTCACACTGGCCACTACTATCAAAAGGATTATAGGACAAACACTATCGCATAATCTGACATTAATTAAGTTGACAGACCCCCCACAAAAAGGATGACGGAGCGAAACTCACACCGGCCACTACCACCAAAAGGATGATAGGACAAACACTATCGCACAATCTGACATCAATTAGATGACAGACCACCCACCAAAAGGATGACGGAGCGAAAATCACACCGGACACTACCACCAAAAGGATGATAGGACAAATACTATCGCATAATCTGACATCAACAAGATGACAGATCCCCCCACCAAAAGGATGACGGAGCGAAACTCACACCAGCCACTACCACCAAAAGGATGATAGGACAAACACAATCGCATAATTTGACATCAACCAGATGACAGACCTCCCACAAAAACGAATACAGAGAGAAACTCACACCAACATTACCACCAAAAGGATGATAGCACAAACACTATCGCACAATATGAAATCAATTAAGATGACAGACCCACCACCCAAAGGATGACAGAGCGAAACTCACACCGACCACTACCATCAAAAAGATGATAGAACAAACACTATCGCATAATCTGACATCAATTTAGATGACAGACCCCTCAACAAAAGGATGACGGAGCAAAACTCACACCGGCCATTACCACCAAAAGGATGATAAGACAAACACTATCGCATAATCTGACATCAATCAAGATGATAGACCCCCTACCAAAAGGATGACGGAGCGAAACTCAAACCGACCACTACCACCAATAGGTTGTTATGATAAACACTATCGCACAATCTGACATCAATTAGATGACACCCCCCACCAAAAGGATGACAAATTAAAACTCACAATGGCCACTACTATTAAAAGGATGATAGGACAAACACTATCACATAATCTGACATCAACAATATGACAGACCCCCCACCAAAATGATGACGGAGCAAAACTCACACCTGCCACTACAACCAAAAGGATGATAGGAGAAACACTATCGTACAATCTGACATCAATTATATGACAGACCACCCACCAAAAGGATGACGGAGCGAAAACCACACCGGCCACTACCACCAAAACGATGATAGGACAAACTCTATCGCATAATCTAACATCAATTAACTTGACATACCCCCCACCAAAAGGATGATGGAGCGAAACTCACACCGACCACTACCACCAAAAGGATGATAGGACAAACACTATCGCACAATCTGACATCAATTAGATGACAGACCACCCACCAAAAGGATGACAGAGCGAAAATCACACCGGCCACTACCACCAAAAGGATGATAGGACAAACACTATCGCATAATCTGACATCAACAAGATGATAGATCCCCCCACCAAAAGGATGACGGAACGAAACTCACACCGGCCATTACCACCAAAAGGATGATGAAACAAACACTAACGCATAATCTGACATCAATCAAGATGATAGACCCCCCACCAAAAGGATGACGAAGAAAAACTCAAACCGGCCACTACCACCAATAGGTTTATATGATAAACACTATTGCATAATCTGACATCAATTAGATAACAGACCCACCCACCAAAATGATGAAAAATTAAAACTCACAATGGCCACTACCATTAAAAGGATGATAGGACAATCACTATTGCATAATCTGACATCAACAAGATGTCATACTCCCAACTAAAATGATGACGGAGCGAAACTCACACCTGCCACTACAACCAAAAGGATGATAGGACAAACACTATCGTACAATCTGACATCAATCATATGACAAACCACCCACCAAAAGGATGACAGAGCAAAAATCACACCGGCCAGTACCACCAAAAGGATGATAGAACAAACACTATCGCATAATCTGAAATCAATTAAGATGACAGACCCCCCCCCCCACCACCAAAAGGATGACGGAGCAAAATTCACACCGGCCATTACCACCAAAAGGATGATAAGATAAACACTATCGCATAATATGACATCAATGACAGACCCCCACCAAAAGGATGACGGAGCAAAACTTAAACCGGCCACTACCACCAATAGGTTGATGTGATAAACAGTATCGCACAATCTGACATCAATTAGATGACAGACCCCCCCACCAAAAGGATGACAAATTAAAACTCACAATGGCCACTACCATTAAAAGGATGATAGGACAAACATTATCGCATAATCTGACATCAACAAGATGTCAGACTCCCCACCAAAATGATGACGGAGCGAACCTCACACATGCCACTACAAACAAAAGGATGATAGCACAAAAACTGTCGCACTATCCGACATCGACCAAGATGACAGAACCACCACAAAAAGGATGACGGAGCGAAACTCACGCCGGCCACTACCACCAAATGGTTGATAGAACAAACACTATCGCATAATCTGAAATCAATTAAGATGACAGACCCCCCACCAAAAGGATGACGGAGCAAAATTCACACCGGGCGTTTCCACCAAAAGGATGATAAGACAAACACTATCGCATAATCTGACATCAATCAAGATGACAGACCCCCGCCTAAAGGATGACGGAGCGAAACTCAAACCGGCCACTACCACCAATAGGTTGTTGGCATTAACACTATTGCACAATCTGACATCAATTAGCTGACAGACCCCCCCACCAAAAGGATGACATATTAAAACTCACACTGGCCACTACCATCAAAAGGATTATAGAACAAACACTATCGCATAATCTGATATCAACAAGATAACAAACCCCCCACCAAAAGGATGGCGGAGCGAAACTCACACCGGCCACTACAAGAAAAAGGATGATAGGACAAACACTATCGTACAATCTGACATCAATTTTATGACAGACCTTCCACAAAAGGATGACAAATTAAAACTCACACTGGCCACTACTATCAAAAGGATGATAGGACAAACACTATCGCAAAATTTGACATTAATTAAGTTGACAGACCCCCCACCAAAAGGATGACGGAGCGAAACTCACACCGGCCACTACCACCAAAAGGATGATAGGACAAACACTATCGCACAATCTGACATCAATTAGATGACAGACCACCCACCAAAAGGATGACGGAGCGAAAATCACACCGGACACTACCACCAAAAGGATGATAGGACAAATACTATCGCCTAATCTGACATCAATAAGATGACAGATCCCCCCACCAAAAGAATGACGGAGCGAAACTCACACCAGCCACTACCACCAAAAGGATGATAGGACAAACACTATCGCATAATTTGACAACAACCAGATGACAGACCTCCCACAAAAACGAATACAGAGAGAAACTCACACCGACATTACCACCAAAAGAATGATAGCACAAACACTATCGCACAATCTGAAATCAATTAAGATGATAGACCCACCACCCAAAGGATGACAGAGCGAAACTCACACCGACCACTACTATCAAAAAGATGATAGAACAAACACTATCGCATAATCTGACATCAATTTAGATGACAGACCTCTCAACAAAAGGATGACGGAGCAAAACTCACACCAGCCATTACCACCAAAAGGATGATAAGACAAACACTATCGCATAATCTGACATCAATCAAGATAATTGACCCCCCACCAAAAGGATGACGGAGCAAAACTCAAACCGACCACTACCACCAATAGGTTGTTATGGTAAACACTATCGCAAAATCTGACATCAATTAGATGACACACCCCCACCAAAAGGATGACAAATTAAAACTCACAATGGCCACTACCATTAAAAGGATGATAGGACAAACACTATCGCATAATCTGACATCAACAAGATGACAGACCCCCCACCAAAATGATAACGGAGCAAAACTCACACCTGCCACTACAACCAAAAGGATGATAGGACAAACACTATCGTATAATCTGACATCAATTATATGACAGACCACCCACCAAAAGGATGACGGAGCGAAAATCACACCGGCCACTACCACCAAAACGATGATAGGACAAACTCTATCGCATAATCTGACATCAATTAGGTTAACAAACCCTCCACCAAAAGGATGACGGAGCGAAACTCACACCGACCACTACCACCAAAAGGATGATAGGACAAACACTATCGCACAATCTGACATCAATTAGATGACAGACCACCCACCAAAAGGATGACAGAGCGAAAATCACACCGGCCACTACCACCAAAAGGATGATACGACAAACACTATCGCATAATCTGACATCAACAAGATGACAGATCCCCCCACCAAAAGGATAACGGAGCGAAACTCTCACCTGCCATTACCACCAAAAGGATGATAAGACAAACACTAACGCATAATCTGAAATCAATCAAGATGATAGACCCCCCATCAAAAGGATGACGGAGCAAAACTAAAACCGGCCACTACCACCAATAGGTTGATATGATAAACACTATTGCACAATCTGACATCAATTAGATGACAGACCCCCCCACCAAAAGGATGAAAAATTTAAACTCACAATGGCCACTACCATTAAAAGGATGATAGGACAAACACTATCGCATAATCTGACATCAACAAGATGTCAGACTCCCCACCAAAATGATGACGGAGCGAAACTCACACCTGCCACTACAACCAAAAGGATGATAGGACAAACACTATTGTACAATCTGACATCAATTATATGACAGACCACCCACCAAAAGGATGACGGAGCGAAAATCACACCTGCCACTACCATCAAAACGATGATAGGAGAAACTCTATCGCATAATCTGACATCAATTAAGTTGACAAACCCCCCACCAAAAGGATGATAGGACAAACACTATCGCACAGTCTGACATCAATTAGATGACAGACCACCCACCAAACGGATGACGAAGTGAAAATCACACCGGCCACTACCACCAAAAGGATGATAGGACAAACACTATCGCATAATCTGACATCAACAAGATGACAGATCCCCCCACCAAAATGATAACGGAGCAAAACTCACACCTGCCACTACAACCAAAAGGATGATAGGACAAACACTATCGTATAATCTGACATCAATTATATGACAGACCACCCACCAAAAGGATGATGGAGCGAAAATCACACCGGCCACTACCACCAAAACGATGATAGGACAAACTCTATCGCATAATCTGACATCAATTAGGTTAACATACCCTCCACCAAAAGGATGACGGAGCAAAACTCACACCGACCACTACCACCAAAAGGATGATAGGATAAACACTATCGCACAATCTGACATCAATTAGATGACAGACCACCCACCAAAAGGATGACAGAGCGAAAATCACACCGGCCACTACCACCAAAAGGATGATACGACAAACACTATCGCATAATCTGACATCAACAAGATGACAGATCCCCCCACCAAAAGGATAACGGAGCGAAACTCTCACCGGCCATTACCACCAAAATGATGATAAGACAAACACTAACGCATAATCTGAAATCAATCAAGATGATAGACCCCCCATCAAAAGGATGACGGAGCAAAACTAAAACCGGCCACTACCACCAATAGGTTGATATGATAAACACTATTGCACAATCTGACATCAATTAGATGACAGACCCCCCCACCAAAAGGATGAAAAATTTAAACTCACAATGGCCACTACCATTAAAAGGATGATAGGACAAACACTATCGCATAATCTGACATCAACAAGATGTCAGACTCCCCACCAAAATGATGACGGAGCAAAACTCACACCTGCCACTACAACCAAAAGGATGATAGGACAAACACTATTGTACAATCTGACATCAATTATATGACAGACCACCCACCAAAAGGATGACGGAGCGAAAATCACACCTGCCACTACCATCAAAACGATGATAGGAGAAACTCTATCGCATAATCTGACATCAATTAAGTTGACAAACCCCCCACCAAAAGGATGATAGGACAAACACTATCGCACAGTCTGACATCAATTAGATGACAGACCACCCACCAAACGGATGACGAAGTGAAAATCACACCGGCCACTACCACCAAAAGGATGATAGGACAAACACTATCGCATAATCTGACATCAACAAGATGACAGATCCCCCCACCAAAAGGATGACGGAGCGAAACTCACACCGTCCACTACCACCAAAATGATGATAGGACAAACACTATCGCACAATTTGACATCAACCAGATGACAGACCTCTCGCAAAAACGAATACAGAGAGAAACTCACACCGACATTACCACCAAAAGGATGATAGGACAAACACTATCTCACAATCTGAAATCAATTAAGATGACAGACCCACCACCAAAAGGATGACAGAGCGAAACTCACACCAGCCACTACCACCAAAAGGATGATAGGACAAACACTATCGCACAATTTGACATCAACCAGATGACAGACCTCCCACAAAAATGAATACAGAGAGACACTCACACCGACATTACCACCAAAAGGATGATAGCACAAACACTATCGCACAATCTGAAATCAATTAAGATGACAGACCCACCACCCAAAGGATGACAGAGCGAAACTCACACCGACCACTACTATCAAAAAGATGATAGAACAAACACTATCGCATAATCTGACATCAATTTAGATGACAGACCCCTCAACAAAAGGATGACGGAGCAAAACTCACACCGTCCATTACCACCAAAAGGATGATAATACAAACACTATCGCATAATCTGACATCAATCAAGATGATAGACCCCCCACCAAAAGGATGACGGAGCGAAACTCAAACCGGCCACTACCACCAATAGGTTGATATGATAAACACTATCGCACAATCTGACATCAACAAGATGTCAGACTCCCCACCAAAATGATGACAGAGCGAAACTCGCACCTGCCACTACAACCAAAAGGATGATAGGACAAACACTATTGTACATTCTGACATCAATTATATGACAGACCACCCACAAAAAGGATGACGGAGCGAAAATCACACCTGCCACTACCATCAAAACGATGATAGGAGAAACTCTATCGCATAATCTGACATCAATTAAGTTGACAAACCCCCCACCAAAAGGATGACGGAGCGAAACTCACACCGGCCACTACCACCAAAAGGATGATAGGACAAACACTATCGCACAGTCTGACATCAATTAGATGACAGACCACCCACCAAACGGATGACGAAGTGAAAATCACACCGGCCACTACCACCAAAAGGATGATAGGACAAACACTATCGCATAATCTGACATTAACAAGATGACAGATCCCCCCACCAAAAGGATGATGGAGCGAAACTCACACCGGCCACTACCACCAAAATGATGATAGGACAAACACTATCGCACAATTTGACATCAACCAGATGACAGACCTCTCGCAAAAACGAATACAGAGAGAAACTAACACTGACATTACCACCAAAAGGATGATATGACAAACACTATCTCACAATCTGAAATCAATTAAGATGACAGACCCACCACCAAAAGGATGACAGAGCAAAACTCACACCAGCCACTACCACCAAAAGGATGATAGGACAAACAATATCGCACAATCTGACATCAATTAGATGACAGACCACCCACCAAAAGGATGACAGAGCGAAAATCACACCGGCCACTACCACCAAAAGGATGATAGGACAAACACTATCGCATAATCTGACATCAACAAGATGACAGATCCCCCTACCAAAAGGATGACTGAACGAAACTCACACCGGCCATTACCACCAAAAGGATGATAAGACAAACACTAACGCATAATCTGACATCAATCAAGATGATAGACCCTCCACCAAAAGGATGACGGAGCAAAACTCAAACCGGCCACTACCACCAATAGGTTGATATGATAAACACTATTGCACAATCTGACATCAATTAGATGACAGACCCCCCCACCAAAAGGATGAAAAATTAAAACTCACAATGGCCACTACCATTAAAAGGATGATAGGACAAACACTATCGCACAGTCTGACATCAATTAGATGAAAGACCACCCACCAAACGGATGACGGAGTGAAAATCACACCGGCCACTACCACCAAAAGGATGATAGGACAAACACTATCGCATAATCTGACATCAACAAGATGACAGATCCCCCCACCAAAAGGATGACGGAGCGAAACTCACACCGGCCACTACCACCAAAAGGATGATAGGACAAACACGATCGCACGATTTGACATCAACCAGATGACAGACCTCCCGCAAAAACGAATACAGAGAGAAACTCACACCGACATTACCACCAAAAGGATGATAGCACAAACACTATCTCACAATCTGAAATCAATTAAGATGACAGACCCACCACCAAAAGGATGACAGAGCGAAATTCACACCGACCACTACCATCAAAAAGATGATAGAACAAACACTATCGCATAATATGACATCAATTAAGATGACAGACCCCTCAACAAAAGGATGACGGAGCAAAACTCACACCGGCCATTACCACCAAAAGGATGATAATACAAACACTATCGCATAATCTGACATCAATCAAGATGATAGACCCCCCACCAAAAGGATGACGGAGCAAAACTCAAACCGGCCACTACCACCAATAGGTTGTTATGATAAACACTATCGCACAATCTGACATCAATTAGATGACAGACCCCCCCCCCCCCCCCCACCAAAAGGATGAAAAATTAAAACTCACAATGGCCACTACCATTAAAAGGATGACAGGACAAACACTATCGCATAATCTGACATCAACAAGATGTCAGACTCCCCACCAAAATGATGACGGAGCGAAACTCACACCTGCCACTACAACCAAAAGGATGATAGGACAAACACTATTGTACAATCTGACATCAATTATATGACAGACCACCCACCAAAAGGATGACGGAGCGAAAATCACACCTGCCACTACCATCAAAACGATGATAGGAGAAACTCTATCGCATAATCTGACATCAATTAAGTTGACAAACCCTCCACCAAAAGGATGACGGAGCGAAACTCACACCGGCCACTACCACCAAAAGGATGATAGGACAAACACTATCGCACAGTCTAACATCAATTAGATGACAGACCACCCACCAAACGGATGACGGAGTGAAAATCACACCGGCCACTACCACCAAAAGGATGATAGGACAAACACTATCGCATAATCTGACATCAACAAGATGACAGATCCCCCCACCAAAAGGATGACGGAGCGAAACTCACACCGGCCACTACCACCAAAATGATGATAGGACAAACACTATCGCACAATTTGACATCAAACAGATGACAGACCTCTCGCAAAAACGAATACAGAGAGAAACTCACACCGACATTACCACCAAAAGGATGATATGACAAACACTATCTCATAATCTGAAATCAATTAAGATGACAGACCCACCACCAAAAGGATGACAGAGCAAAACTCACACCAGCCACTACCACCAAAAGGATGATAGGACAAACACTATCGCACAATTTGACATCAACCAGATGACAGACCTCCCTCAAAAACTAATACAGAGAGAAACTCACACCGACATTACCACCAAAAGGATGATAGCACAAACACTATCGCACAATCTGAAATCAATTAAGATGACAGACCCACAACCCAAAGGATGACAGAGCGAAACTCACACCGACCACTACTATCAAAAAGATGATAGAACAAACAATATCGCATAATCTGACATCAATTTAGATGACAGACCCCTCAACAAAAGGATGACAGAGCAAAACTCACACCGGCCATTACCACCAAAAGGATGATAAGACAAACACTATCGCATAATCTGACATCAATCAAGATGATAGACCCCCCACCAAAAGGATGACGGAGCGAAACTCAAACCGGCCACTACCACCAATAGGTTGATATGATAAACACTATTGCACAATCTGACATCAATTAGATGACACACCCCCCACCAAAAGGATGACAAATTAAAACTCACAATGGCCACTACCATTAAAAGGATGATACGACAAACACTATCGCATAATCTGACATCAACAAGACGACAGACCCCCCACCAAAATGATGACGGAGCAAAACTCACACCTGCCACTACAACCAAAAGGATGATAGGACAAACACTATCGTACAATCTGACATCAATTATATGACAGACCACCCACCAAAAGGATGACGGAGCGAAAATCACACCGGCCACTACCACCAAAACGATGATAGGACAAACTCTATCGCATAATCTGACATCAATTAAGTTGACAGACCCTCCACCAAAAGGATGACGGAGCGAAACTCACACCGACCACTACCACCAAAAGGATGATAGGACAAACAATATCGCACAATCTGACATCAATTAGATGACAGACCACCCACCAAAAGGATGACAGAGCGAAAATCACACCGGCCACTACCACCAAAAGGATGATAGGACAAACACTATCGCATAATCTGACATCAACAAGATGACAGATCCCCCTACCAAAAGGATGACGGAACGAAACTCACACCGGCCATTACCACCAAAAGGATGATAAGACAAACACTAACGCATAATCTGACATCAATCAAGATGATAGACCCTCCACCAAAAGGATGACGGAGCAAAACTCAAACCGGCCACTACCACCAATAGGTTGATATGATAAACACTATTGCACAATCTGACATCAATTAGATGACAGACCCCCCCACCAAAAGGATGAAAAATTAAAACTCACAATGGCCACTACCATTAAAAGGATGATAGGACAAACACTATCGCACAGTCTGACATCAATTAGATGACAGACCACCCACCAAACGGATGACGGAGTGAAAATCACACCGGCCACTACCACCAAAAGGATGATAGGACAAACACTATCGCATAATCTGACATCAACAAGATGACAGATCCCCCCACCAAAAGGATGACGGAGCGAAACTCATACCGGCCACTACCACCAAAAGGATGATAGGACAAACACGATCGCACGATTTGACATCAACCAGATGACAGACCTCCCGCAAAAACGAATACAGAGAGAAACTCACACCGACATTACCACCAAAAGGATGATAGCACAAACACTATCTCACAATCTGAAATCAATTAAGATGACAGACCCACCACCAAAAGGATGACAAAGCGAAATTCACACCGACCACTACCATCAAAAAGATGATAGAACAAACACTATCGCATAATATGACATCAATTAAGATGACAGACCCCTCAACAAAAGGATGACGGAGCAAAACTCACACCGGCCATTACCACCAAAAGGATGATAATACAAACACTATCGCATAATCTGACATCAATCAAGATGATAGACCCCCCACCAAAAGGATGACGGAGCAAAACTCAAACCGGCCACTACCACCAATAGGTTGTTATGATAAACACTATCGCACAATCTGACATCAATTAGATGACAGACCCCCCCCCCCCCACCACCAAAAGGATGAAAAATTAAAACTCACAATGACCACTACCATTAAAAGGATGATAGGACAAACACTATCGCATAATCTGACATCAACAAGATGTCAGACTCCCCACCAAAATGATGACGGAGCGAAACTCACACCTGCCACTACAACCAAAAGGATGATAGGACAAACACTATTGTACAATCTGTCATCAATTATATGACAGACCACCCACCAAAAGGATGACGGAGCGAAAATCACACCTGCCACTACCATCAAAACGATGATAGGAGAAACTCTATCGCATAATCTGACATCAATTAAGTTGACAAACCCTCCACCAAAAGGATGACGGAGCGAAACTCACACCGGCCACTACCACCAAAAGGATGATAGGACAAACACTATCGCACAGTCTGACATCAATTAGATGACAGACCACCCACCAAACGGATGACGGAGTGAAAATCACACCGGCCACTACCACCAAAAGGATGATAGGACAAACACTATCGCATAATCTGACATCAACAAGATGACAGATCCCCCCACCAAAAGGATGACGGAGCGAAACTCACACCGGCCACTACCACCAAAATGATGATAGGACAAACACTATCGCACAATTTGACATCAACCAGATGACAGACCTCTCGCAAAAACGAATACAGAGAGAAACTCACACCGACATTACCACCAAAAGGATGATATGACAAACACTATCTCACAATCTGAAATCAATTAAGATGACAGACCCACCACCAAAAGGATGACAGAGCAAAACTCACACCAGCCACTACCACCAAAAGGATGATAGGACAAACACTATCGCACAATTTGACATCAACCAGATGACAGACCTCCCTCAAAAACTAATACAGATAGAAACTCACACCGACATTACCACCAAAAGGATGATAGCACAAACACTATCGCACAATCTGAAATCAATTAAGATGACAGACCCACCACCCAAAGGATGACAGAGCGAAACTCACACCGACCACTACGATCAAAAAGTTGATAGAACAAACAATATCGCATAATCTGACATCAATTTAGATGACAGACCCCTCAACAAAAGGATGACAGAGCAAAACTCACACCGGCCATTACCACCAAAAGGATGATAAGACAAACACTATCGCATAATCTGACATCAATCAAGATGATAGACCCCCCACCAAAAGGATGACGGAGCGAAACTCAAACTGGCCACTACCACCAATAGGTTGATATGATAAACACTATTGCACAATCTGACATCAATTAGATGACACACCCCCCACCAAAAGGATGACAAATTAAAACTCACAATGGCCACTACCATTAAAAGGATGATACGACAAACACTATCGCATAATCTGACATCAACAAGACGACAGACCCCCCACCAAAATGATGACGGAGCAAAACTCACACCTGCCACTACAACCAAAAGGATGATAGGACAAACACTATCGTACAATCTGACATCAATTATATGACAGACCACCCACCAAAAGGATGACGGAGCGAAAATCACACCGGCCACTACCACCAAAACGATGATAGGACAAACTCTATCGCATAATCTGACATCAATTAAGTTGACAGACCCTCCACCAAAAGGATGACGGAGCGAAACTCACACCGACCACTACCACCAAAAGGATGATAGGACAAACAATATCGCACAATCTGACATCAATTAGATGACAGACCACCCACCAAAAGGATGACATAGCGAAAATCACACCGGCCACTACCACCAAAAGGATGATAGGACAAACACTATCGCATAATCTGACATCAACAAGATGACAGATCCCCCTACCAAAAGGATGACGGAACGAAACTCACACCGGCCATTACCACCAAAAGGATGATAAGACAAACACTAACGCATAATCTGACATCAATCAAGATGATAGACCCTCCACCAAAAGGATGACAGAGCAAAACTCAAACCGGCCACTACCACCAATAGGTTGATATGATAAACACTATTGCACAATCTGACATCAATTAGATGACAGACCCCCCCACCAAAAGGATGAAAAATTAAAACTCACAATGGCCACTACCATTAAAAGGATGATAGGACAAACACTATCGCACAGTCTGACATCAATTAGATGACAGACCACCCACCAAACGGATGACGGAGTGAAAATCACACCGGCCACTACCACCAAAAGGATGATAGGACAAACACTATCGCATAATCTGACATCAACAAGATGACAGATCCCCCCACCAAAAGGATGACGGAGCGAAACTCATACCGGCCACTACCACCAAAAGGATGATAGGACAAACACGATCGCACGATTTGATATCAACCAGATGACAGACCTCCCGCAAAAACGAATACAGAGAGAAACTCACACCGACATTACCACCAAAAGGATGATAGCACAAACACTATCTCACAATCTGAAATCAATTAAGATGACAGACCCACCACCAAAAGGATGACAAAGCGAAATTCACACCGACCACTACCATCAAAAAGATGATAGAACAAACACTATCGCATAATATGACATCAATTAAGATGACAGACCCCTCAACAAAAGGATGACGGAGCAAAACTCACACCGGCCATTACCACCAAAAGGATGATAATACAAACACTATCGCATAATCTGACATCAATCAAGATGATAGACCCCCCACCAAAAGGATGACGGAGCAAAACTCAAACCGGCCACTACCACCAATAGGTTGTTATGATAAACACTATCGCACAATCTGACATCAATTAGATGACAGACCCCCCCCCCACCAAAAGGATGACAAATTAAAACTCACAATGGCCACTACCATTAAAAGGATGATAGGACAAACACTATCGCATAATCTGACATCAACAAGATGTCAGACTCCCCACCAAAATGATGACGGAGCGAAACTCACACCTGCCACTACAACCAAAAGGATGATAGGACAAACACTATTGTACAATCTGACATTAATTATATGACAGATCACCCACCAAAAGGTTGACGGAGCGAAAATCACACCTGCCACTACCACCAAAACGATGATAGGACAAACTCTATCGCATAATCTGACATCAATTAAGTTGACAGACCCTCCACCAAAAGGATGACGGAGCGAAACTCACACCGACCACTACCACCAAAAGGATGATAGGACAAACAATATCGCACAATCTGACATCAATTAGATGACAGACCACCCACCAAAAGGATGACAGAGCGAAAATCACACCGGCCACTACCACCAAAAGGGTGATAGGACAAACACTATCGCATAATCTGACATCAACAAGATGACAGATCCCCCTACCAAAAGGATGACGGAACGAAACTCACACCGGCCATTACCACCAAAAGGATGATAAGACAAACACTAACGCATAATCTGACATCAATCAAGATGATAGACCCTCCACCAAAAGGATGACAGAGCAAAACTCAAACCGGCCACTACCACCAATAGGTTGATATGATAAACACTATTGCACAATCTGACATCAATTAGATGATAGACCCCCCCACCAAAAGGATGAAAAATTAAAACTCACAATGGCCACTACCATTAAAAGGATGATAGGACAAACACTATCGCACAGTCTGACATCAATTAGATGACAGACCACCCACCAAACGGATGACGGAGTGAAAATCACACCGGCCACTACCACCAAAAGGATGATAGGACAAACACTATCGCATAATCTGACATCAACAAGATGACAGATCCCCCCACCAAAAGGATGACGGAGCGAAACTCATACCGGCCACTACCACCAAAAGGATGATAGGACAAACACGATCGCACGATTTGACATCAACCAGATGACAGACCTCCCGAAAAAACGAATACAGAGAGAAACTCACACCGACATTACCACCAAAAGGATGATAGCACAAACACTATCTCACAATCTGAAATCAATTAAGATGACAGACCCACCACCAAAAGGATGACAGAGAGAAATTCACACCGACCACTACCATCAAAAAGATGATAGAACAAACACTATCGCATAATATGACATCAATTAAGATGACAGACCCCTCAACAAAAGGATGACGGAGCAAAACTCACACCGGCCATTACCACCAAAAGGATGATAATACAAACACTATCGCATAATCTGACATCAATCAAGATGATAGACCCCCCACCAAAAGGATGACGGAGCAAAACTCAAACCGGCCACTACCACCAATAGGTTGATATGATAAACACTATTGCACAATCTGACATCAATTAGATGACAGACCCCCCCACCAAAAGGATGAAAAATTAAAACTCACAATGGCCACTACCATTAAAAGGATGATAGGACAAACACTATCGCATAATCTGACATCAACAAGATGTCAGACTCCCCACCAAAATGATGACAGAGCGAAACTCACACCTACCACTACAAAGAAAAGGATGATAGGACAAACACTATTGTACAATCTGACATCAATTATATGACAGACCACCCACCAAAAGGATGACGGAGCGAAAATCACACCTGCCACTACCATCAAAACGATGATAGGAGAAACTCTATCGCATAATCTGACATCAATTAAGTTGACAAACCCCCCACCAAAAGGATGACGGAGCGAAACTCACACCGGCCACTACCACCAAAAGGATGATAGGACAAACACTATCGCACAGTCTGACATCAATTAGATGACAGACCACCCACCAAACGGATGACGGAGTGAAAATCACACCGGCCACTACCACCAAAAGGATGATAGGACAAACACTATCGCATAATCTGACATCAACAAGATGACAGATCCCCCCACCAAAAGGATGACGGAGCGAAACTCACACCGGCCACTACCACCAAAAGGATGATAGGACAAACACTATCGCACAATTTGACATCAACCAGATGACAGACCTCCCGCAAAAACGAATACAGAGAGAAACTGACACCGACATTACCACCAAAAGGATGATAGGACAAACACTATCGCACAATCTGAAATCAATTAAGATGACAGACCCACCACGAAAAGGATGACAGAGCGAAACTCACACCGACCACTACCATCAAAAAGATGATAGAACAAACGCTATCGCATAATATAACATTAATTAAGATGACAGACCCCTCAACAAAAGGATGACGGAGCAAAACTCACACTGGCCATTACCACCAAAAGGATGATAAGACAAACACTATCGCATAATCTGACATCAATCAAGATGACAGACCCCCCACCAAAAGGATGACGGAGCAAAACTCAAACCGGCCACTACCACCAATAGGTTGTTATGATAAACACTATCGCACAATCTGAAATCAATTAGATGACAGACCCCCCACCAAAAGGATGACAAATTAAAACTCACAATGGCCACTACCATCAAAAGGAAGATAGGACAAACACTAAAGCATAATCTGACATCAACAAGATGACAGACCCCCCACCAAAATGATGACGGAGCAAAACTGACACGTGCCACTACAACCAAAAGGATGATAGTACAAACACTATCGTACAATTTGACATCAATTATATGACAGACCACCCCCCAAAAGGATGACGGAGCAAAAATCACACCGGCCACTACCACCAAAACGATGATAGGACAAACTCTATCGCATAATCTGACATCAATTAAGTTGATAGACCCCCCACCAAAAGGATGACGGAGCGAAACTCACACCAGCCACTACCACCAAAAGGATGATATGACAAACACAATCGCACAATCTGACATCAATTAGATGACATACCACCCACCAAAAGGAAGACAGAGTGAAAATCAAACCGGCCACTACCACCAAAACAATGATAGGACAAACAATATCGCATATCTGACATCAACAAGATGACAGATCCCCCCACATAAAGGATGACGGAGCGAAACTCACACCAGCCACTACCACGAAAAGGATGATAGGACAAACACTATCTCACAATATGACATCAACTAGATGACAGACCTCCCACAAAAACGAATACAGAGAGAAACTCACACCGGCACTACCACCAAAAGGATGATAGTACAAACATTATCGCACAATCTGAAATCAATTAAGATGATAGACCCACCACCAAAAGGGTGACGGAGTGAAACTCACATCGGCCACTACAACCAAAAGGATGAAAACACAAACACTGTCGCACAATCTGACATCGACCAAGATGACAGACCCCCCCCCCCCCCACCAAAGGAATTACGGAGCGAAATTCAAACCGGCCACTACCACCAAAAGGTTGATAGGTTAAGCACTATCGCACAATCTGAGACCAATTAGATGATAAACCCTCCACCAAAAGGATGAGAAATTAAAACTCACACTGGCCACTACCATCAAAAGGATGATAGGACAAACACTATCGCATAATCTGACATCAATTAAGTTGACAGACCCCCCACCAAAAGGATGACAAAGCGAAACTCACACCGGCCACTACCACCAAAACGATGATAGGACAAACACTATCGCATAAATCTGACATCAACAAGATGACAGATCCCCCCACCAAAAGGATGACGGAGCGAAACTCACACCGGCCACTACCACCAAAAGGATGATAGGACAAACACTATCGCATAATCAGACATCAACTAGATGACAGACCTCCCACAAAATCGAATACAGAGAGAAACTCGTACCGGCACTACCACCAAAAGGATGATAGGACAAACACTATAGCACAATCTGAAATCGATTAAGATGACAGACCCACCACCTAAAGGATGACGGAGCGAAACTCACACCGGTCACTACCACCAAAAGGATGATAACACAAACACTGTCGCACAATCTGACATCAACCAAGATGACAGACCCCCCACCAAAAGGATGACAAAGCGAAACTCAAACCGGCCACTACCACCAATAGGTTGATAGGTTAAACACTATCACACATTTTGAGAATATTTAGATGACAAACCCACCACAAAAAGGATGACAAATTAAAACTCACACTGACCACTACCATCAAAAGGATGATAGGACAAACACTATCGCATAATCTGACATCAATTAAGTTGACAAACCCCCCACCAAAAGGATGACGGAGCGAAACTCACACCAGCCACTATCACAAAAAGGATGATAGGACAAACACTGTCGCACAATCTGACATCAATTAGATGACAGACCACCCACCAAAAGGATGAGGGAGCGAAAATCACACCAGCCGCTACCACCAAAAGGATGATAGGACCAACACTATCGCACAATCTGACCTCAACTAGGTGACAGACCTCCCACAAAAACGAATACAGAGAGAAACTCACACCAACACTACCACCAAAAGGATCATGGGACAAACACTATCGCACAATCTGAAATCAATTAAGATGATAGACCCACCGCCATATGGATAACGGAGCGAAACTCACACCGGCCACTACCACCAAAAGGATGATAACATAAACACTGTCGCACAATCTGACAACGACCAAGATGACAGACCCCCACCAAAAGGATGACGGAGTGAAACTCAAATCGGCCACTACCACTAAAAGGTTGATAGCATAAACACTATCGCACAATTTGAGAATATTTAGATGACAAACCCTCCACACAAAGGATGACAAATTAAAACTCACACTGGCCACAACCATCAAAAGGATGATAGGACAAACACTATCGCATAATCTGACATCAATTAAGTTGACAGACCCCCCAACAAAAGGATGACAGAGCGAAGCTCACACCGGCCACTATCACCAAAAGGATGATAGGACAAACACTATCGCACAATCTGACATCAATTAGATGGCAGACCACCCACCAAAAGGATGACGAAGCAAAAATCACACCGGCCACTACCACCAAAAGGATGATAGGACAAACACTATCGCACAATCTGACATCAACTAGGTGACAGACCTCCCACAAAAATGAATACATAGAGAAACTCACACCGGCACTACCACCAAAAGGATGATAGCACAAACACTATCGCACAATCTGAAATCAATTAAGATGACAGATCCACCACCAAAAGGATGACGGAGCGAAACTCACACCGGCAACTACCACCAAAAGGATGATAACACAAACAGTGTCGCACAATCTGACATCGACCAAGATGAAAAACCCCCCACCAAAAGGATGACAGAGCGAAACTCAAACCGGCCACTACCACCAAAAGGTTGATAGGATAAACACTATCGCACAATCTGAGAACAATTAA
Source organism: Lathyrus sativus (assembly GCA_963859935.3). Lineage (NCBI taxonomy): Eukaryota > Viridiplantae > Streptophyta > Magnoliopsida > Fabales > Fabaceae > Lathyrus > Lathyrus sativus. The sequence continues at coordinate 327,594,412 of OZ012737.1, read as the reverse complement.
ATGACAGACGCTCCACCAAAAGGATGACAAAGAGAAACTCACACCGGCCACTACCAGCAAAAGGATGATACCACAAATACTGCCGCCCAATCTGGCATCGACCAAGATGACAGATCCCCCACCAAAAGGATGATAGAGCGAAACTCACACCGGCCACTACCACCAAAAGGATGATAGGACAAACACTATCGTACAATCTGACATCAATTATATGACTGTCGCTACCTTTCGTTATTTATCCCACAAAAAGGGAAAGGAAACGATCGGAAAAACCTGACGAAAAGGTATAAGACAAGGTCATCGCAACCATGTCTGGATTCGGGAGTCGGTTATGCAAGGGGAAGGTATTAGCACCCCTCACGTCCGTTGTACTCAATGGGATCCACACTTGTTGTTTTGTCTAAAGGTTGAAAAACAATCTAGCTACGGCTTCTAAATCTAAATAGAAAGAAACTGACTCGATAGAGCATCGCGCTCCATGCCTACGTATTCCCTCGTGCAATGGGAAAGTCAGAGTAAACGTAGTTCGCCTAACTACGGGTTACGGGGAAAGGTTGCTCGCCGAGATATCGCATCTCGTGCCTACGTACTTTTACACGGCATGAAAGATCAGAGCAAACATAGTTCAGGCTACTACGGCTTACGGGTGTTCTCGATCACACGGGGGTGAGAGAAAGGATTGACGATACTAGCGTACGCATTCTAGCAGTTAGGTGTATGTTGCTCGCTCGTCGGAGACTTAGGCGTTACCTGTTTGCGGTACAACGGACGTAGTATGTCATTGGTTTTAAAGGTATGGAGAACCTACAGGTTCTAGGACTACGGTCTGGTCTCAATTGCGCTTGGGCAAGAGAAAGGGAACATCATTCGTTAGCGGGAAAGTCTCGACCGCACGACAGCGAGAGAACAGAGAAGTTAGTTGTTAGTGTGCTCACTAGGATATCGCATTCTATGCCTACATATTCTCGTTTGGTACGAGGAATCAGAGCAGCTGTAGTTCGACTAACTATAGCAAAAGGGAAAAAGGGAGCTCGCTAGGATTATCGCAATCCTATGCCTACGTACTCTCGTCTGGTATGAGAGATCAGAGCAAACGTAGTTCGATGCACGGAAAACGAGTCTCGATTGCACAGGGGCAAGAGAAGGGGTCTCAATCGCCTGAACACGAGAGAAAAGGGTTTCGACTGTGCGGGGGCGAGAACAAAGAAGAAGCAGGCCTAACACACCTAAACAGGAAGGAACTCGGGACACACATGCAAGAACCTAAGGCGTAGGAGCGAGTGCGTCGTATATCACCCAAGGGGTGCTAGACTAAACATTTTAAACGATTGAGAGGAAACCCCTCAATCACCATTTCCCACGTATCTAACGCTACAGCTCAAAACACTCGACGGTTGCACGAAGACTTGAATAAGAAAGATGTTATCGAACGAAGTGGCTCCATTGGCCCTCGACATTGTGCGCAAGCTCCATTCCAATCTTCTCCTCTCTGGATCCTTGATGATGACGTTCGAATCAGAGCCAATGTAACGCTAAACCGTCATGATTTGACTTATACGATAAATCAAACTCTAAGAGGTAGCGTGTTGATATCCGTGACAAAGACAAGGTAGAGAAATGATATCGAAAATCATTATCCAACTGAATCATGTCACACGGCAAGCACAGAATAAAATCAAAGAAAAATCAGATAGCAGAAGAGAAATGAGGAGAGAAATCCAATAACAAATGGAAATAATATTCTACTCCTAAAATTAAAAATAAATTCCTAATAGAAAAACTCTAAAGAAATTACGAGTAAATTGCATACAAAAACAGAACATAAATTCTATCTAAAACTCTATAATATTCTATAATTCTATAATTTCCTACAAAGAAAATAATACCTAAAAATAGAATATAAATTCTATGCTAAAAAAATATGTAATAATATTCTAAAAAATAAAACTAGAATATCCTAAAAGAAAAATAGCAAAGAAATACTAAAGTCTATTACAAACAAATATCCAATACAAAAAAACAATAAAGAAAATAAAGGGAAGGGGGTTAAAGCAACCAAACAGGGGGGTACAACCTGAAAAACAAACACCATTGGGCCCAACCCACAATACAACCAGCAAAAAAACAAGCAAAACGGAACGGGGGGCGCGTGATGAAACGGGAGGGGTAAGGCCAGCAAAAATGTTGTTGGGCCCAGGGCTTGCGAAGCCCACAATAAAAAAAACAAGGGCAGGGGTTGTGTGAAAGGAAATGGGGGTGCGTGAGCCAAAAACAAACTAGGCCACAGGCCCAACCAACCCAAAGGGGAGGGGGGGGGGGGGGCTCCCTGTCTTCCTCATTCTTTCTGGCCAAAAAACCCTAGAACGCTTTCTTCTTGAAACTTCACCAGCCGCCGTACTCGCCTCCCCCAACCTCTCTCATCCGCTCCTTCGTTTCGTACTCCCAAAACTTCTTCCAACCTCGCTCGTCTCCTCCTTCCAACTAAACACCACAAATCTGTCAAAAACCCTAACCTGAAGGAGTCACCGTACATTTGGAGATTGGAATGGCGTGTTGTGGATTATTGAGCGTCTGAAGTTTGTGAAGAATATCCATGAACACGATGACGAACGCGTAAAGGAATCTGGGAAACGAATGAATGTTGATGAAGATCTAATGAAGATCTGTGGATCGTGAGGCTTGTTGCAATTTCTGGAAACTCACATGCGAAGACGATGATGAAGAATCGAATGAATCTTGATGAAAGTTCATGAGATTTTCTGGAAAAACTTTGAAAGATTGATGAAGGTTGTACGGAAGTGATGAGTCTTGGAGTTTGATGATTTCTGTGAAGAGTTGGATGAAGATATCTGTGAAGATTATATGATCCTGATGAATTTCTGGAGAAAAAGATTGAAGAACACGAAGATCGTGAATGGCGATCTTGGAAACTCCGATGAACATTGTTGAAGATTCTTGAAGTTTCTGGAAAAGAAACTATGATTGCATGTTGATTGAGGAACGAAACTGGAAGGGATGAATCTGGGAGGTTTCCGGAAAATCTTGAACGAAGATGATGAATCTGGGAGGTTTCGGGAAACTCTGTGGCGGAGACGGTGGAGGTGAACGGATTCTGGAGAAAGATTGGTGAATGTGGTTGAATATGGATGAACGCGATTGCAGATTCTAGCGACGATTACGGTGGGTTTTGGCCGTGATGATTTCTCCGGTGAGAACTCCGGCTTTTTGCATGGCCGGAGGAGTGAGGTGGCGCTGGGACGCGTGGCAGCACGTGGGTCCATGGGAAGAGTGAGGTGTCGCCATGTGGGGTCTGGTAGATAGTGATGTGGCCCTTAGAGAGAAGGAAACGTGGACTCTTTTATATAAGGACATGCGGACTGGGCCTCCAGAAAACGACACATGACCCACCCATTCAGACTCAAACTAAAGAACCTATTAACTGCAATTAACTCCAATTAATGATGATTAAAAAATGATGACTAAGGCTAATAAAAAACTGAACGAAAATTAAGGCTTTAATAAAAAACTGCCAATTAATAGACTAATTAAAAAAAGATTAATATCCTAATTAACATCTAATTAATATTATAAAAAAGAGTTTAAAATCTATTAAATTCTAAAAAGAATTAAACTAATCTAAAAAGAAATTAAAACCTATTATATCTAAACAATTCAATTAATCTAAAAAGAATTAAATCTAGAAAGTAAAACCTATTGATCCTAAACAATTCAATTAATCAAAAAAGAATTAAATCTATTAATTTCTAAACAAATTAAAATCTAGAAATAAATCTTATGAAAAATAGAAAAACTATTAATATTCTAGAAAAACAATTAATCTATTTAAAATCTATTTTCTAAAGTTAAAAATTAAGGAAAAATTCTAGAAAATGCAATAAAAGTCAATTAAACCGATTAAAAAAATATGCGAGAATATAGCGAAATAAACGGTAAAAACCGGACACCGAAATGTCCTCAAAAACAACATCAAGAGCTGAAAACACCGGGACGAGCACAAATTCCCAAAACAAATCCTCGTATTCGAACTGGCTTGAAATGCCTGAAACGCCAGAAAAAGGTTGTAATCCCGATAAAGTCAATCTGACTAAAAAATGCAATGTATGCGGTATGCAGATGCAAATGCAAAATGAATCGAAACATAAGCCAAATGCAAGAATTGGTTGGTCAAATTTTGGGGTGCACCGACCATTACCACCAAAAGGATGATAGAACAAACACTATCGCATAATCTGAAATCAATTAAGATGAAAGACCCCCCACCAAAAGGATGACGGAGCAAAACTCACACCGGCCATTACCACCAAAAGGATGATAGGACAAACATAATCGCATAATCTGATATCAATCAAGATGACAGACCCCCCACCAAAAGGATGACGGAGTGAAACTCAAACCGGACACTACAACAAAAAAGATGATAGGACAAACACTATCGTACAATCTGACATCAATTACATGACAGAACACCCGCCAAAAGGATGATGGAGCGAAAATCACACATGCCTTTACCATCAAAACGATGATAGGACAAACACTATCGCATAATCTGACATAAATTAAGTTGACAAATCCCCCACAAAAACGATGACGGAGCGAAACTTACACTGGCCACTACCATCAAAAGGATGATAGGACAAACACTATCGCACAATCTGACATCAATTAGATGACAAACCACCCACCAAAAGGATGACAGCGTGAAACTCACACCGGCCACTACCACCAAAACGATGATAGGACAAACACTATCGCATAAATCTGACATCAGCAAGATGACAGATCCCCCCACCAAAAGGATGACGGAGCGAAACTCACACCGGCCACTACCACCAAAAGGATGATAGGACAAACACTATCGCCCAATCAGACATCAACTAGATGACAGACCTCCCACAAAATCGAATAGAGAGAGAAACTCGCACCGGCACTACCACCAAAAGGATGATAGGACAAACACTATAGCACAATCTGAAATCGATTAAGATGACAGACCCACCACCTAAAGGATGACGGAGCGAAACTCACACCGGTCACTACCACCAAAAGGATGATAACACAAACACTGTCGCACAATCTGACATCAACCAAGATGACAGACCCCCCACCAAAAGTATGACAGAGCGAAACTCAAACCGGCCACTACCACCAATAGGTTGATAGGATAAACACTATCACACATTTTGAGAATATTTAGATGACAAACCCACCACAAAAAGGATGACAAATTAAAACTCACACTGACCACTACCATCAAAAGGATGATAGGACAAACATTATCGCATAATCTGACATCAATTAAGTTGACAAACCCCCCACCAAAAGGATGACGGAGCGAAAATCACACCAGCCACTATCACAAAAAGGATGATAGGACAAACACTGTCGCATAATCTGACATCATTTAGATGACAGACCACCCACCAAAAGGATGAGGGAGCGAAAATCACACCAGCCGCTACCACCAAAAGGATGATAGGACCAACACTATCGCACAATCTGACCTCAACTAGGTGACAGACCTCCCACAAAAACGAATACAGAGAGAAACTCACACCAACACTACCACCAAAAGGATCATGGGACAAACACTATCGCACAATCTGAAATCAATTAAGATGATAGACCCACCACCATATGGATGACGGAGCGAAACTCACACCGGCCACTACCACCAAAAGGATGATAACATAAACACTGTCGCACAATCTGACAACGACCAAGATGACAGACCCCCCACCAAAAGGATGACGGAGTGAAACTCAAATCGGCCACTACCACCAAAAGGTTGATAGCATAAACACTATCGCACAATTTGAGAATATTTAGATGACAAACCCTCCACACAAAGGATGACAAATTAAAACTCACACTGGCCACTACCATCAAAAGGATGATAGGACAAACACTATCGCATAATCTGACATCAATTAAGTTGACAGACCCCCCAACAAAAGGATGACAGAGCGAAGCTCACACCGGCCACTATCACCAAAAGGATGATAGGACAAACACTATCGCACAATCTGACATCAATTAGATGGCAGATCACCCACCAAAAGGATGACGAAGCAAAAATCACACCGGCCACTACCACCAAAAGGATGATAGGACAAACACTATCGCACAATCTGACATCAACTAGGTGACAGACCTCCCACAAAAACGAATACATAGAGAAACTCACACCGGCACTACCACTAAAAGGATGATAGCACAAACACTATCGCACAATCTGAAATCAATTAAGATGACAGATCCACCACCAAAAGGATGACGGAGCGAAACTCACACCGACAACTACCACCAAAAGGATGATAACACAAACAGTGTCGCACAATCTGACATCGACCAAGATGAAAAACCCCCCACCAAAAGGATGACAGAGCGAAACTCAAACCGGCCACTACCACCAAAAGGTTGATAGGATAAACACTATCGCACAATCTGAGAACAATTAAATGACAGACGCTCCACCAAAAGGATGACAAAGCGAAACTCACACCGGCCACTACCACCAAAAGGATGATACCACAAATACTGCCGCACAATCTGGCATCGACCAAGATGACAGATCCCCCACCAAAAGGATGATAGAGCGAAACTCACACCGGCCACTACCACCAAAAGGATGATAGGACAAACACTATCGTACAATCTGACATCAATTATATGACTGTCACTACCTTTCGTTATTTATCCCACAAAAAGGGAAAGGAAACGATCGGAAAAACCTGACAAAAAGGTATAAGACAAGGTCATCGCAACCATGTCTGGATTCGGGAGTCGGTTATGCAAGGGGAAGGTATTAGCACCCCTCACGTCCGTTGTACTCAATGGGATCCACACTTGTTGTTTTGTCTAAAGGTTGAAAAACAATCTAGCTACGGCTTCTAAATCTAAATAGAAAGAAACTGACTCGATAGAGCATCGCGCTCCATGCCTACGTATTCCCTCGTGCAATGGGAAAGTCAGAGTAAACGTAGTTCGCCAAACTACGGGTTACGGGGAAAGGTTGCTTGCCGAGATATCGCATCTCGTGCCTATGTACTTTTACACGGCATGAAAGATCAGAGCAAACATAGTTCAGGCTACTACGGCTTACGGGTGTTCTCGATCACACGGGGGTGAGAGAAAGGATTGACGATACTAGCGTACGCATTCTAGCAGTTAGGTGTATGCTGCTCGCTCGTCGGAGACTTAGGCGTTACCTGTTTGCGGTACAACGGACGTAGTATGTCATTGGTTTTAAAGGTATGGAGAACCTACAGGTTCTAGGACTACAGTCTGGTCTCAATTGCGCTTGGGCAAGAGAAAGGGAACATCATTCGTTAGCGGGAAAGTCTCGACCGCACGACAGCGAGAGAACAGAGAAGTTAGTTGTTAGTGTGCTCACTAGGATATCGCATTCTATGCCTACATATTCTCGTCTGGTACGAGAAATCAGAGCAGCTGTAGTTCGGCTAACTATAGCAAAAGGGAAAAAGGGAGCTCGCTAGGATTATCGCAATCCTATGCCTACGTACTCTCGTCTGGTATGAGAGATCAGAGCAAACGTAGTTCGATGCACGGAAAACGAGTCTCGATTGCACAGGGGCAAGAGAAGGGGTCTCAATCACCTGAACACGAGAGAAAAGGGTTTCGACTGTGCGGGGGCGAGAACAAAGAAGAAGCAGGCCTAACACACCTAAACAGGAAGGAACTCGGGACACACATGCAAGAACCTAAGGCGTAGGAGCGAGTGCGTCGTATATCACCCAAGGGGTGCTAGACTAAACACTTTAAACGATTGAGAGGAAACCCCTCAATCACCATTTCCCACGTATCTAACGCTACAGCTCAAAACACTCGACGGTTGCACGAAGACTTGAATAAGAAATATGTTATCGAACGAAGTGGCTCCATTGGCCCTCGACATTGTGCGCAAGCTCCATTCCAATCTTCTCCTCTCTGGATCCTTGATGATGACGTTCGAATCAGAGCCAATGTAACGCTAAACCGTCATGATTTGACTTATACGATAAATCAAACTCTAAGAGGTAGCGTGTTGATATCCGTGACAAAGACAAGGTAGAGAAATGATATCGAAAATCATTATCCAACTGAATCATGTCACACGGCAAGCACAGAATAAAATCAAAGTAAAATCAGATAGCATAAGAGAAATGAGGAGAGAAATCCAATAACAAATGGAAATAATATTCTACTCCTAAAATTAAAAATAAATTCCTAATAGAAAAACTCTAAAGAAATTACGAGTAAATTTCATACAAAAACAGAATATAAATTCTATCTAAAACTCTATAATATTCTATAATTCTATAATTTCCTACAAAGAAAATAATACCTAAAAAATAGAATATAAATTCTATGCTAAAAAAATATGTAATAATATTCTAAAAAATAAAACTAGAATATCCTAAAAGAAAAATAGCAAAGAAATACTAAAGTCTATTACAAACAAATATCCAATACAAAAAAACAATAAAGAAAATAAAGGGAAGGGGGGTTAAAGCAACCAAACAGGGGGGTACAACCTGAAAAACAAACACCATTGGGCCCAACCCACAATACAACCAACAAAAAAACAAGCAAAACGGAACGGGGGGCGCGTGATGAAACGGGAGGGGTAAGGCCAGCAAAAATGTTGTTGGGCCCAGGGCTTGCGAAGCCCACAATAAAAAAAAACAGGGGCAGGGTGTGTGTGAAAGGAAATGGGGGTGCGTGAGCCAAAAACAAACTAGGCCACAGGCCCAACCAACCCAAAGGGGGGGGGGGGGGGGCTCCCTGTCTTCCTCATTCTTTCTGGGCAAAAAACCCTAGAACGCTTTCTTCTTGAAACTTCACCAGCCTCCGTACTCGCCTCCCCCAACCTCTCTCATCCGCTCCTTCGTTTCGTACTCCCAAAACTTCTTCCAACCTCGCTCGTCTCCTCCTTCCAACTAAACACCACAAATCTGTCAAAAACCCTAACCTGAAGGAGTCACCGTACATTTGGAGATTGGAATGGCGTGTTGTGGATTATTGAGCGTCTGAAGTTTGTGAAGAATATCCATGAACACGATGACGAACGCGTAAAGGAATCTGGGAAACGAATGAATGTTGATGAAGATCTAATGAAGATCTGTGGATCGTGAGGCTTGTTGCAATTTCTGGAAACTCACATGCGAAGACGATGATGAAGAATCGAATGAATCTTGATGAAAGTTCATGAGATTTTCTGGAAAAACTTTGAAAGATTGATGAAGGTTGTACGGAAGTGATGAGTCTTGGAGTTTGATGATTTCTGTGAAGAGTTGGATGAAGATATCTGTGAAGATTATATGATCCTGATGAATTTCTGGAGAAAAAGATTGAAGAACACGAAGATCGTGAATGGCGATCTTGGAAACTCCGATGAACATTGTTGAAGATTCTTGAAGTTTCTGGAAAAGAAACTATGATTGCATGTTGATTGAGGAACGAAACTGGAAGGGATGAATCTGGGAGGTTTCCGGAAAATCTTGAACGAAGATGATGAATCTGGGAGGTTTCTGGAAACTCTGTGGCGGAGACGGTGGAGGTGAACGGATTCTGGAGAAAGATTGGTGAATGTGGTTGAATATGGATGAACGCGATTGCAGATTCTGGCGACGATTACGGTGGGTTTTGGCCGTGATGATTTCTCCGGTGAGAACTCCGGCTTTTTGCATGGCCGGAGGAGTGAGGTGGCGCTGGGACGCGTGGCAGCACGTGGGTCCATGGGAAGAGTGAGGTGTCGCCGTGTGGGGTCTGGTAGATAGTGATGTGGCCCTCAGAGAGAAGGAAACGTGGACTCTTTTATATAAGGACATGCGGACTGGGCCTCCAGAAAACGACACATGGCCCACCCATTCAGACTCAAACTAAAGAACCTATTAACTGCAATTAACTCCAATTAATGATGATTAAAAAATGATGACTAAGGCTAATAAAAAACTGAACAAAAATTAAGGCTTTAATAAAAAACTGCCAATTAATGGACTAATTAAAAAAAGATTAATATCCTAATTAACATCTAATTAATATTATAAAAAAGAGTTTAAAATCTATTAAATTCTAAAAAGAATTAAACTAATCTAAAAAGAAATTAAAATCTATTAATAAAACCTATTATATCTAAACAATTCAATTAATCTAAAAAGAATTAAATCTAGAAAGTAAAACCTATTGATCCTAAACAATTCAATTAATCAAAAAAGAATTAAATCTATTAATTTCTAAACAAATTAAAATCTAGAAATAAATCCTATGAAAAATAGAAAAACTATTAATATTCTAGAAAAACAATTAATCTATTTAAAATCTATTTTCTAAAGTTAAAAATTAAGGAAAAATTCTAGAAAATGCAATAAAAGTCAATTAAACCGATTAAAAAAAGATGCGAGAATATAGCGAAATAAACGGTAAAAACCGGACACCGAAATGTCCTCAAAAACAACATCAAGCGCTGAAAACACCGGGACGAGCACAAATTCCCAAAACAAATCCTCGTATTCGAACTGGCCTGAAATGCCTGAAACGCCAGAAAAAGGTTGTAATCCCGATAAAGTCAATCTGACTAAAAAATGCAATATATGCGGTATGCAGATGCAAATGCAAAATGAATCGAAACATAAGCCAAATGTAAGAATTGGTTGGTCAAATTTTGGGGTGCACCGGCCATTACCACCAAAAGGATGATAGAACAAACACTATCGCATAATCTGAAATCAATTAAGATGAAAGACCCCCCACCAAAAGGATGACGGAGCAAAACTCACACCGGCCATTACCACCAAAAGGATGATAGGACAAACATAATCGCATAATCTGATATCAATCAAGATGACAGACCCCCCACCAAAAGGATGACGGAGTGAAACTCAAACCGGACACTACAACAAAAAGGATGATAGGACAAACACTATCGTACAATCTGACATCAATTACATGACAGAACACCCGCCAAAAGGATGATGGAGCGAAAATCACACATGCCTTTACTACCAAAACGATGATAGGACAAACACTATCGCATAATCTGACATAAATTAAGTTGACAAACCCCCCACAAAAACGATGACGGAGCGAAACTCACACTGGCCACTACCATCAAAAGGATGATAGGACAAACACTATCGCACAATCTGACATCAATTAGATGACAAACCACCCACCAAAAGGATGACAGCGTGAAACTCACACCGGCCACTACCACCAAAACGATGATAGGACAAACACTATCGCATAAATCTGACATCAACAAGATGACAGATCCCCCCACCAAAAGGATGACGGAGCGAAACTCACACCGGCCACTACCACCAAAAGGATGATAGGACAAACACTATCGCACAATCAGACATCAACTAGATGACAGACATCCCACAAAATCGAATACAGAGAGAAACTCGCACCGGCACTACCACCAAAAGGATGATAGGACAAACACTATAGCACAATCTGAAATCGATTAAGATGACAGACCCACCACCTAAAGGATGACGGAGCGAAACTCACACCGGTCACTACCACCAAAAGGATGATAACACAAACACTGTCGCACAATCTGACATCAACCAAGATGACAGACCCCCCACCAAAAGGATGACAGAGCGAAACTCAAACCGGCCACTACCACCAATAGGTTGATAGAATAAACACTATCACACATTTTGAGAATATTTAGATGACAAACCCACCACTAAAAGGATGACAAATTAAAACTCACACTGACCACTACCATCAAAAGGATGATAGGACAAACACTATCGCATAATCTGACATCAATTAAGTTGACAAACCCCCCACCAAAAGGATGACGGAGCGAAACTCACACCGGCCACTATCACCAAAAGGATGATAGGACAAACACTGTCGCACAATCTGACATCAATTAGATGACAGACCACCAACCAAAAGGATGAGGGAGCGAAAATCACACCAGCCGCTACCACCAAAAGGATGATAGGACCAACAATATCGCACAATCTGACCTCAACTAGGTGACAGACCTCCCACAAAAATGAATACAGAGAGAAACTCACACCAACACTACCACCAAACGGATCATGGGACAAACACTATCGCACAATCTGAAATCAATTAAGATGTTAGACCCACCACCATATGGATGACGGAGTGAAACTCACACCGGCCACTACCACCAAAAGGATGATAACATAAACACTGTCGCACAATCTGACAACGACCAAGATGACAGACCCCCCACCAAAAGGATGACGGAGTGAAACTCAAATCAGCCACTACCACCAAAAGGTTGATAGCATAAACACTATCGCACAATTTGAGAATAATTAGATGACAAACCCTCCACACAAAGGATGACAAATTAAAACTCACACTGGACACTACCATCAAAAGGATGATAGGACAAACACTATCGCATAATCTGACATCAATTAAGTTGACAGACCCCCCAACAAAAGGATGACGGAGCGAAACTCACACCGGCCACTATCACCAAAAGGATGATAGGACAAACACTGTCGCACAATCTGACATCAATTAGATGACAGACCACCCACCAAAAGGATGAGGGAGCGAAAATCACACCAGCCGCTACCACCAAAAGGATGATAGGACCAACACTATCGCACAATCTGACCTCAACTAGGTGACAGACCTCCCACAAAAACGAATACAGAGAGAAACTCACACCAACACTACCACCAAAAGGATCATGGGACAAACACTATCGCACAATCTGAAATCAATTAAGATGATAGACCCACCACCATATGGATGACGGAGCGAAACTCACACCGGCCACTACCACCAGAAGGATGATAACATAAACACTGTCGCACAATCTTACAACGACCAAGATGACAGACCCCCCACCAAAAGGATGACGGAGTGAAACTCAAATCGGCCACTACCACCAAAAGGTTGATAGCATAAACACTATCGCACAATTTGAGAATAATTAGATGACAAACCCTCCACATAAAGGATGACAAATTAACACTCACACTGGCCACTACCATCAAAAGGATGATAGGACAAACACTATCACATAATCTGACATCAATTAAGTTGACAGACCCCCCAACAAAAGGATGACAGAGCGAAGCTCACACCGGCCACTATCACCAAAAGGATGATAGGACAAACACTATCGCACAATCTGACATCAATTAGATGGCAGACCACCCACCAAAAGGATGACGAAGCAAAAATCACACCGGCCACTACCACCAAAAGGATGATAGGACAAACACTATCGCACAATCTGAAATCAATTAAGATGACAGATCCACCACCAAAAGGATGACGGAGCGAAACTCACACCGGCAACTACCACCAAAAGGATGATAACACAAACAGTGTCGCACAATCTGACATCGACCAAGATGAAAAACCCCCCACCAAAAGGATGACAGAGCGAAACTCAAACCGGCCACTACCACCAAAAGGTTGATAGGATAAACACTATCGCACAATCTGAGAACAATTAAATGACAGACGCTCCACCAAAAGGATGACAAAGCGAAACTCATACCGGCCACTACCACCAAAAGGATGATAGCACAAATACTGCCGCACAATCTGGCATCGACCAAGAAGAAAGAACCACTACCAAAAGAATGACGAAGCGAAACTCACACTGACCACTACCACGAAAAGGATGTAGAACAAACACTATCGCATAATCTGAAATCAATTAAGATGACAGACCCCCCACCAAAAGGATGACGGAGCAAAACTCACACCGACCATTACCACCAAAAAGATGATAGGACAAACACAATCGCATAATTTGACATCAATCAAGATGATAAACCCCCACCAAAAGGTTGTTAGGATAAACACTATCGCACAATCTGACATCAATTAGATGATAAACCCCCACCAAAAGGTTGTTAGGATAAACACTATCGCACAATCTGACATCAATTAGATGACAGGCCCCCCACCAAAAGGATGACAAATTAAAACTCACACTGCCCACTACCATTAAAAGGATGATAGGATAAACAATATTGCATAATCTGACATCTACCAGATAACAGACCCCCCATCAAAAGGATGACGGAGCGAAACTCACACCGGCCACTACAACCAAAAGGATGATAGGACAAACACTATCGCACTATCTGACATCTATTATATGACACACCACCCACCAAAAGGATGACGGAGCGAAAGTCACACCGGCCACTACCACCAAATTGATGATAGGACAAACACTATCGCATAATCTGACATCAATTAAGTTGACAGACCCCCCACCAAAAGGATGACGGAGCGAAACTCACACCGGCCACTACCGCGAAAAGGATAATAGGACAAACACTATCGCACAATCTGACATCAATTAGATGACAGAGCACCCACCAAAAGGATGACGGAACAAAAATCACACCGGCCACTACCACCAAAACGATGATAGGACAAACACTATCGCATAATCTGACATCAACAAGATGACAGATCCCGCCACCAAAAGGATGACGTAGCAAAACTCACACCGGCCACAACCACCATAAGGATGATAGGACAAACACTTTCGCATAATCTGACATCAAATAGATGACAGACCTTCCACAAAAACGAATACAGAGAGAAACTCACACCGGAATTACCACCAAAAGGATCATAGGACAAACACTGTCGCACAATCTTAAATCAATTAAGATGACAGACCCCTTACCAAAAGGATGACGGAGCGAAACTCACACCGACCACTACCACCAAAAGGATGATAGCACAAACACTATCGCACAATCTGACATCAATTAGATGACAGACCCCCCACCAAAAGGATGACGGAGTGAAACTCAAACCGGCCACTACCACCAAAAGGTTGATAGGATAAACACTTTCGCATAATCTGACATAAACAAGATGACAGATCCCCCACCAAAAGGATGAAGGATCGAAACTCACCCCGGCCATTACCATCAAACTGATGATAGAATAAACACTATCGCACAATCTGACATCAATTGAGATGACAGACCCCTTACTAAAAGGATGACAGAATGAAACTCACACCGGACACTACCACAAAAAGCATGACAGGACAAACACTATCGCACAATCTGACATCAACAAGGTGACAGAACCGCCACCAAAAGACTGACGGAGCGAAACTCACATCGGCCACTACCATCAAAAGGATGATAGAAACACACTATCCAACAATCTGACATCAATTAAGATGACAGAATCCCCACCAAAAGGATTATGAAGCAAAACTCTCACCGGGCACTACCACTAAAAGGATGATAGGACAAACACAATCGCACAATCTGACATCAAATAGATGACAAACCTCACAAAAAAAGGAATACAGAGAGAAACTCACATCGGTACTACCACCAAAAGGATGATAGGACAAACACTATCGCACAATCTGAAATCAATTAAGATGACAGACCCACAACCAAAAGGATGACGGACGAAAACTCACACCGGACACTTCCACCAAAAGGATTATCGGACAAACACTATTGCACAATCTGACATCAACAAGATGACAGACCCCCCACCAAAACGATGATAGGAAACACTATTGCACAATCTGACATCAATTAAGATAACAGAACCCCCACCAAAAGGATTACGAAGCTAAGCTTACACTGGCCACTACCACTAAAAGGATGATAGGACAAACAGTATCGCACAATCTGACATCAACTAGATGACGAACCTCGCACAAAAAGGAATTCGGGGAGAAACTCACACCAGCACTACCACCAAAAAGATGAAAGGACAAACACTACCGCACAATCAGAAATCAATTAAGATGACAAAACCACCACCAAAAGGATGACGGAGCGAAACTCACACCGGCCACTACCACCAAAAGGATGATAGCACAAACACTGCCGCACAGTCTGACATCGACCAAGATGACAGAACCACACCCAAAAGGATGACGAAGCGAAACTCACACCGGCCACTACCATCAAAAGTATGATAGAACAAACACTATCGCATAATCTGACATCAATTAAGATGAAATACCCCCCACCAAAAGGATGACAGAGCAAAAATCACACCGACCATTACCACCAAAAGGATGATAGGACAAACACTATTGCATAATCTGACATCAATCAAGATGACAGACCCACCACCAAAAGGATGACGGAGCGAAACTCAAACCGGCCACTACCACAAAAAAGTTGATAGGATTAACACTATCGTACAATCTGACATCAATTAGATGACAGACCCTCCACCAAAAGGATGACAAATTAAAACACACACTGGCCACTACCATCAAAAGGATGATAGGACAAACACTATCGCACAATCTGACATCAACCACATGACAGACCCCCCACCAAAAGGATGACGGAGCAAAACTCACACCGGCCACTACCACCAAAAGGATGATAGGACACACACTATCGTATAATATGACATCAATTAGATGACAGACCACCCACCAAAAGGATGACGGATCGAAATTCACACCGACCACTACCACCACAACGATGATAGGACAAACACCATCGCATAATCTGACATCAACATGATGACAGACGCCCCCACCAAAAGGATGACGGAGACAAACCCTATCGCACAATCTGACATCAATTAAGATGACAGACCCCTTATCAAAAGGATGACAGAGTGAAACTCACACCGGACGCTACCACCTAAAGGATGATAGGACAAACACTATCGCACAATCTGACATCAACAAGATGACAGATCCCCCCTCCCCCCACCAAAAGGATGACGGAGCAAAAGTCACACCAGCCATTAACACCAAAAGGATGATAGGAAAAACATTATCGCAGAATGTGACATCAATTAAGATGACAGACCCCCTACCAAAAGGATGACGAAATGAAACTCTCACCGGACACTACCACCAAAAGGATGATAGGACAAACACTATCGCACTATCTGACATCAACAAGATCACAGACCCCCTACCAAAAGGATGACAGAGCGAAACTCACACCGGCCGCTACCACCAAAAGGATGATAGGATAAACACTATCGCACAATCTGACATCAGTTAGATGATAGATCCCCACCAAAAGGATGACGTAGCGAAACTCACACCGACCACTACCACCAAAACGATGATAGGACAAACACTATCGCATAATCTAACATCAACAAGATGACAGAGCGAAACTCACACCAGCCACTGCCACCAAAAGGTTGATAGGACAAACACTATCACACAATCTGACATCAATTAGATGACAGACCCCCCACCAAAAGGATGACAGATTAAAACTCACACCAGCCACTACCATCAAAAGGATGATTGGACAAATAGTATCGCACAATCTGACATCAGGAAGATGACAAACCCCCCAATCAAAAGGATGACGGAGCAAAACTCACACCGGCCATTACAACCAAAAGGATAATAGGACCAACACTATCGCACATCTGACATCAATTAAGATGATAGATCCCATACCAAAAGGATGACGGAGTGAAACTCACACCGGACACTACCACAAAAAGGATGATAGGACAAACACTATAGCACAATATGACATCAACAAGATGACAGAACCCCCACCAAAAGGATGACGGAGTGAAATTCACACCGTCCACTACCACCAAAACGATGTTAGGATAAACACTATCGCACAATCTGACATCAATTATATGACAAACCACCCACCAAAAGGATGACAGAGAGGAATTAACTCCGGCCACTATCACAAAAACGATGATAGGACAAACACTATCGCATAATCTGCCATCAACAAGATGACAGACCCCTTAGCAAAAGGATTACAGAATGAAACTCACACCAGACACTACCACCAAAAGGATTATAGGACAAACACTATTGCACAATCTGACATCAACGAGATGACAGACCCCCCACCAAAATGACGATGTAGCGAAACTCACATCGGTCACTATCACCAAAACGATAATAGGAAACACACTATCACCCAATCTGACACCAATTAAGATGACAGAACCCCCACTAAAAGGATTACGAAGCTAAGCTTACACCGACCACTACAACTAAAAGGATGATAGGATAAACAGTATCGCACAATCTGACATCAACTAGATGACATACCTCCCACAAAAAGGATTTCAGAGATAAACTCACACCAACACTACCACCAAAAAGACGATAGGACAAACACTACCGCACAATCAGAAATCAATTAAGATGACAGACCCACCACCAAAAGGATGACGGAGCGAAACTCACACCGGCCACTACCACCAAAAGGATGATAGCACAAACACTGCCGCACAGTCTGACATCGACCAAGATGACAGAACCACACACAAAAGGATGACAGAGCGAAACTCACACTGGCCACTACCACCAAAAGGATGATAGGACAAACACTATCACATAATTTGACATTAATCAAGATGACAGACCCCCCACCAAAAGGATGACGAAGCGAAACTCAAACCGACCACTACCACCAAAAGGTTGATAGGATAAACACTATCGCACAATCTAACATCAATTAAGATGACAGACCCCTTACCAAAAGGATGACAGAATGAAACTCACACCGGACACAACCATCAAAAGCATGACAGGAGAAACACTATCGCATAATCTGACATCAACAAGATGACAGACCCCCCAACAAAAGACTGACGGAGCGAAACTCACATCGGCCACTACCATCAAAAGGATGATAGGAAACACACTATCCAACAATCTGACATCAATTAAGATGACAGAATCCCCACCAAAAGGATTATGAAGCAAAACTCACACCGGGAATTACCACTAAAAGGATGATAGGACAAACACAATCGCACAATCTGACATCAACTAGATGACAAACCTCACACAAAAAGGAATACAGAGAGAAACTCACACCAGAATTACCACCAAAAGGATGATAGGACAAACACTATCGCACAATCTGAAATCCATTAAGATGATAGAACAACCACCAAAAGGATGATGGACGAAAACTCACACCGGCCACTACCACCAAAAGGATGATAGTACAAACACTGTCGCACAATCTGACATCGACCAAGATGTCAGAACCACCACCAAAAGGATGACGTAGCGAAACTCACACCGGCTACTACCACCAAAAGGATGATAGAAAAAACACAATCGCATAATTTGACATCAATTAAGATGAAAGACCCCCTACATAAAGGATGACAGAGCAAAACTCACACCGACCATTACCACCAAAAGGATGATAGGACAAACACTATCGCATAATCTAACATCAATCAAGATGACAGACCCCCCACCAAAAGGATGACGGAGCGAAACTCAAACCGGCCACTACTATAAAAAAGTTGATAGGATAAACACTATCGCACAATCTGATATCAATTAGATGACAAACCCCCCATCAAAAGGATGACAAATTAAAACACACACTGGCCACTACCACCAAAAGGATGATAGGACAAACTCTATTGCACAATCTGACATCAACCACATGAAAGACCCCCCACCAAAAGGATGACGGAGTGAAACTCACACCGGCCACTAGCACCAAAAGGATGATAGGACAAACACTATCGTACAATATGACATCAATTAGATGAAAGACCACCCACCAAAAGGATGACAGAGCGAAATTCACACCGGCCACTACCACCACAACGATGATAGGACAAACACCATCGCATAATCTGACATCAACAAGATGACAGACCCCCCCCCCCCCACCAAAAGGATGAAGGAGTAAAACCTTATCGCACAATCTGACATTAATTAAGATGACAGATCCCTTATCAAAAGGATCACAGAGTGAAACTCACACCGGACGCTACCACCAAAAGGATGATAGGACAAACACTATCGCACAATCTGACATCAACAAGATGACAGACCCCCCCCCCCACCAAAAGGATGATGGAGTGAAACTCACACCGGACACTACCACCAAAAGGATGATAGGACAAACACTACCGCACAATCTGACATCAACAAGATCAGAGACACCCTACCAAAAGGATGACAGAGCGAAACTCACACCGGCCGCTACCACCAAAAGGATGATAGGATAAACACTATCGTACAATCTCACATCAGTTAGATGATAGACCCCCCACCAAAAGGATGATGGAGTGAAACTCACACCGACCACTACCACTAAAATGATGATAGGACAAACACTATCGCATAATCTAACATCAACAAGATGACAGACCCGCCACCAAAAGGATGACGGAGCGAAGCTCACACCGGCCACTACCACCAAAAGGTTGAAAGGACAAATACTATCACACAATCTGACTTCAATTAGATGATAGACCCCCCACCAAAAGGATGACATATTAAAACTCACACCGGCCACTAGCATAAAAAGGATTATAGGACAAACAGTATCGCACAATCTGACATCAGAAAGATGACAAACCCCCCAATCAAAAGGATGACGGAGCGAAACTCACACCGGCCATTACCACCAAAAGAATGATAGAAGAAACACTATCGCACATCAGACATCAATTAAGATGATAGATCCCTTACCAAAAGGATGACAGAGTGAAACTCACACCGGACACTACCATAAAAACGATGATAGGAAAAACACTATAGCACAATATGACATCAACAAGATGACAAAAGCCCCACCAAAAGGATGACGGAGTGAAATTCACACCGGCCACTACCACCAAAATGATGATAGGATAAACACTATTGCAAAATCTGACATCAATTATATGATAAACCACCCACCAAAAGGATGACGGAGAGAAATTCACACCGGCCACTATCACCAAAACGATGATAGGACAAACACTATCACATAATCTGCCATCAACAAGATGACAGACCCCTTACCAAAAGGATTACAAAGTGAAACTCACACCGGACACTACCACCAAAAGGATTATAGGACAAACACTATTGCACAATCTGATATCAACAAGATGACAGACCCCCCACCAAAAGGACGACGGAGCGAAACTCGCATCGGTCACTATCACCAAAATGATAATAGGAAACACACTTACACACAATCTGACATCAATTAAGATGACAGAACCCCCACCAAAAGGATTAAGAAGCTAAGGTTACACCGGCCACTACCACTAAAAGGATGATAGGACAAACAATATCGCACAATCTGACATCAACTAGATGACAGACCTCCCACAAAAATGAATTCATAGAGAAACTCACCCCGACACTACCACCAAAAAGAAGATAGGACAAACACTATCGCACAATAAGAAATCAATTAAGATGGCAGACCCACAACAAAAAGGATGACGGAGCGAAACTCACATCGGCCACTACCACCAAAAGGATGATAGCATAAACACAGTCGCACAATCTGACATCGACTAAGATGACAGAACCACACCCAAAAGGATGACGGAGCAAAACTCACACCGGCCACTACCACCAACAGAATGATAGAAAAAACATTATCGCATAATCTGACATCAATTAAGATGACAGACCCCCCACCAAAAAGATGACGGAGCAAAACTCACACCGGCCATTACCACCAAAAGGATGATAGGACAAACACTATCGCATAATCTGACATAAATAAAGATGACAGACCCTCCACCAAAAGGATGACAGAGCGAAACTCAAACCGGCCACTACCACCAAAAGGTTGATAGGATAAACACTATCGCACAATCTGACATCAATTAGATGATAGAACCCCCACCAAAAGGATGACAAATTAAAACTCACACTGGCCACTACCATCATAAGGATGATAGGACAAACAGTATCGCGCAATCTGACATCAACAAGATTACAGACCCCCTACCAAAAGGATGACGGAGCGAAACTCACACTGGCCACTACCACCAAAAGGTTGATAGGACAAACACTATCGTACAGTCTGACACCAATTAAGATGACAGGCCCCTTACCAAAAGGATGACAGAGTGAAACTCACAACGGACACTATCACCAAAAGGATGATAGGACAAACACTATCGCCCAATTCGACATCAATTAAGATGATAGACCCCCCCACCAAAAGGATAACGGCGCGAAACTCACACCAGCAACTACCACCAAAAGGATGATAGCACAAACACCATATCACAATATAACATCAACAAGATTACAGACCCCCCACCAAAAGGAATGCGGAGCGAAACTCACACCGGCCACTACCACCAAAAGGATTATAGGACAAACACTATCGCACAATCTGACATCAATTAGATGACAGACTACCCACCAAAAGGATAACGAAGCGAAATTCACACAGGCCACTACCACCAAAACGATGATAGACCAAACACTATCGCATAATCTGACATCAACAAGATCACAAATCCCCCCACCAAAAGGATGACGGAGTGAAACTCACACCGTACATTACCACCAAAAGGATGATAGGACAAACACTATTGCACAATCTGATATCAATTAGATGACAGAACCATACCCAAAAGGTTGACGGAGCGAAACTCATACCGGCCACTACCACCAAAAGGATGATAGAGCAAACATTATTGCATAATCTAACATCAATCAAGATGACAGACCCCCCACTAAAAGGATGACAGAGCAAAACTCATACCGACCATTACCACCAAAAGGATAATAGTACAATCACTATCGCATAATCTGACATCAACCAAGATGACAAACCCCCCATCAAAAGGATGATGGAGCGAAACTCAAACCAGCCACTACCACCAAAAGGTTGATAGGATAAACACTTTCGCACAATCTGACATCAATTAGATGATAGACTCCCCACCAATAGGATGACAAATTGAAACACACACCGGCCACTACCATCAAAAGGATGATAGGACAAACACTATCGCACAATCTGACATCAACAAGATGACAGACCCCCCACCAAAAGGATGACGGAGCGAAACTCACACCGGCCACTACCCCCAAAAGGATTATAGGACAAACACTATTGCACAATCTGACATCAACAAGATGACAGACCCCCACCAAAACGATGATAGGAAACACTATTGCACAATCTGACATCAATTAAGATAACAGAACCCCCACCAAAAGGATTACGAAGCTAAGCTTACACTGGCCACTACCACTAAAAGGATGATAGGACAAACAGTATCGCACAATCTGACATCAACTAGATGACGAACCTCGCACAAAAAGGAATTCGGGGAGAAACTCACACCAGCACTACCACCAAAAAGATGAAAGGACAAACACTACCGCACAATCAGAAATCAATTAAGATGACAAACCCACCACCAAAAGGATGACGGAGCGAAACTCACACCGGCCACTACCACCAAAAGGATGATAGCACAAACACTGCCGCACAGTCTGACATCGACCAAGATGACAAAACCACACCCAAAAGGATGACGAAGCGAAACTCACACCGGCCACTACCATCAAAAGTATGATAGAACAAACACTATCGCATAATCTGACATCAATTAAGATGAAATACCCCCCACCAAAAGGATGACAGAGCAAAAATCACACCGACCATTACCACCAAAAGGATGATAGGACAAACACTATCGCATAATCTGACATCAATCAAGATGACAGACCCACCACCAAAAGGATGACGGAGCGAAACTCAAACCGGCCACTACCACAAAAAAGTTGATAGGATTAACACTATCGTACAATCTGACATCAATTAGATGACAGACCCTCCACCAAAAGGATGACAAATTAAAACACACACTGGCCACTACCATCAAAAGGATGATAGGACAAACACTATCGCACAATCTGACATCAACCACATGACAGACCCCCCACCAAAAGGATGACGGAGCAAAACTCACACCGGCCACTACCACCAAAAGGATGATAGGACACACACTATCGTACAATATGACATCAATTAGATGACAGACCACCCACCAAAAGGATGACGGATCGAAATTCACACCGACCACTACCACCACAACGATGATAGGACAAACACCATCGCATAATCTGACATCAACATGATGACAGAGGCCCCCACCAAAAGGATGACGGAGACAAACCCTATCGCACAATCTGACATCAATTAAGATGACAGACCCCTTATCAAAAGGATGACAGAGTGAAACTCACACCAGACGCTACCACCTAAAGGATGATAGGACAAACACTATCGCACAATCTGACATCAACAAGATGACAGAGCCCCCCTCCCCCCACCAAAAGGATGACGGAGCAAAAGTCACACCAGCCATTAACACCCAAAGGATGATAGGAAAAACATTATCGCAGAATGTGACATCAATTAAGATGACAGACCCCCTACCAAAAGGATGACGAAATGAAACTCTCACCGGACACTACCACCAAAAGGATGATAGGACAAACACTATCGCACTATCTGACATCAACAAGATCACAGACCCCCTACCAAAAGGATGACAGAGCGAAACTCACACCGGCCGCTACCACCAAAAGGATGATAGGATAAACACTATCGCACAATCTGACATCAGTTAGATGATAGATCCCCACCAAAAGGATGACGTAGCGAAACTCACACCGACCACTACCACCAAAACGATGATAGGACAAACACTATCGCATAATCTAACATCAACAAGATGACAGAGCGAAACTCACACCAGCCACTGCCACCAAAAGGTTGATAGGACAAACACTATCACACAATCTGACATCAATTAGATCACAGACCCCCCACCAAAAGGATGACAGATTAAAACTCACACCGGCCACTACCATCAAAAGGATGATTGGACAAATAGTATCGCACAATCTGACATCAGGAAGATGACAAACCCCCCAATCAAAAGGATGACGGAGCAAAACTCACACCGGCCATTACAACCAAAAGGATAATAGGACCAACACTATCGCACATCTGACATCAATTAAGATGATAGATCCCATACCAAAAGGATGACGGAGTGAAACTCACACCGGACACTACCACAAAAAGGATGATAGGACAAACACTATAGCACAATATGACATCAACAAGATGACAGAACCCCCACCAAAAGGATGACGGAGTGAAATTCACACCGTCCACTACCACCAAAACGATGTTAGGATAAACACTATCGCACAATCTAACATCAATTATATGACAAACCACCCACCAAAAGGATGACAGAGAGAAATTAACTCCGGCCACTATCACAAAAACGATGATAGGACAAACACTATCGCATAATCTGCCATCAACAAGATGACAGACCCCTTAGCAAAAGGATTACAGAATGAAACTCACACCAGACACTACCACCAAAAGGATTATAGGACAAACACTATTGCACAATCTGACATCAACGAGATGACAGACCCCCCACCAAAATGACGATGTAGCGAAACTCACATCGGTCACTATCACCAAAACGATAATAGGAAACACACTATCACCCAATCTGACACCAATTAAGATGACAGAACCCCCACTAAAAGGATTACGAAGCTAAGCTTACACCGACCACTACAACTAAAAGGATAATAGGATAAACAGTATCGCACAATCTGACATCAACTAGATGACATACCTCCCACAAAAAGGATTTCAGAGAGAAACTCACACCAGCACTACCACCAAAAAGACGATAGGACAAACACTACCGCACAATCAGAAATCAATTAAGATGACAGACCCACCACCAAAAGGATGACGGAGCGAAACTCACACCGGCCACTACCACCAAAAGGATGACAGCACAAACACTGCCGCACAGTCTGACATCGACCAAGATGACAGAACCACACACAAAAGGATGACAGAGCGAAACTCACACCGGCCACTACCACCAAAAGGATGATAGGACAAACACTATCACATAATCTGACATCAATCAAGATGACAGACCCCCCACCAAAAGGATGATGAAGCGAAACTCAAACCGACCACTACCACCAAAAGGTTGATAGGATAAACACTATCGCACAATCTAACATCAATTGAGATGACAGACCCCTTACCAAAAGGATGACAGAATGAAACTCACACCGGACACAACCACCAAAAGCATGACAGGAGAAACACTATCGCATAATCTGACATCAACAAGATGACAGACCCCCCAACAAAAGACTGACGGAGCGAAACTCACATCGGTCACTACCATCAAAAGGATGATAGGAAACACACTATCCAACAATCTGACATCAATTAAGATGACAAAATCCCCACCAAAAGGATTATGAAGCAAAACTCACACCGGGAATTACCACTAAAAGGATGATAGGACAAACACAATCGCACAATCTGACAGTAACTAGATGACAAACCTCACACAAAAAGGAATACAGAGAGAAACTCACACCGGAATTACCACCAAAAGGATGATAGGACAAACACTATCGCACAATCTGAAATCCATTAAGATGATAGAACAACCACCAAAAGGATGATGGACGAAAACTCACACCGGCCACTACCACCAAAAGGATGATAGCACAAACACTGTCGCACAATCTGACATCGACCAAGATGACAGAACCACCACCAAAAGGATGACGTAGCGAAACTCACACCGGCTACTACCACCAAAAGGATGATAGAAAAAACACAATCGCATAATTTGACATCAATTAAGATGAAAGACCCCCTACATAAAGGATGACAGAGCAAAACTCACACCGACCATTACCACCAAAAGGATGATAGGACAAACACTATCGCATAATCTAACATCAATCAAGATGACAGACCCCCCACCAAAAGGATGACGGAGCGAAACTCAAACCGGCCACTACCATAAAAAAGTTGATAGGATAAACACTATCGCACAATCTGATATCAATTAGATGACAGACCCCCCATCAAAAGGATGACAAATTAAAACACACACTGGCCACTACCACCAAAAGGATGATAGGACAAACTCTATTGCACAATCTGACATCAACCACATGAAAGACCCCCCACCAAAAGGATGATGGAGTGAAACTCACACCGGCCACTAGCACCAAAAGGATGATAGGACAAACACTATCGTACAATATGACATCAATTAGATGAAAGACCACCCACCAAAAGGATGACAGAGCGAAATTCACACCGGCCACTACCACCACAACGATGATAGGACAAACACCATCGCATAATCTGACATCAACAAGATGACAGACCCCCCCACCAAAAGGATGAAGGAGTAAAACCTTATCGCACAATCTGACATTAATTAAGATGACAGATCCCTTATCAAAAGGATCACAGATTGAAACTCACACCGGACGCTACCACCAAAAGGATGATAGGACAAACACTATCGCACAATCTGACATCAACAAGATGACAGACCCCCCCCCCCCCCCCCACCAAAAGGATGATGGAGTGAAACTCACACCGGACACTACCACCAAAAGGATGATAGGACAAACACTACCGCACAATCTGACATCAACAAGATCAGAGACACCCTACCAAAAGGATGACAGAGCGAAACTCACACCGGTCGCTACCACCAAAAGGATGATAGGATAAACACTATCGTACAATCTCACATCAGTTAGATGATAGACCCCCCACCAAAAGGATGACGGAGTGAAACTCACACCGACCACTACCACTAAAATGATGATAGGACAAACACTATCGCATAATCTAACATCAACAAGATGACAGACCCGCCACCAAAAGGATGACAGAGCGAAGCTCACACCGGCCACTACCACCTAAAGGTTGAAAGGACAAACACTATCACACAATCTGACTTCAATTAGATGATAGACCCCCCACCAAAAGGATGACATATTAAAACTCACACCGGCCACTAGCATAAAAAGGATTATAGGACAAACAGTATCGCACAATCTGACATCAGAAAGATGACAAACCCCCCAATCAAAAGGATGACGGAGCGAAACTCACACCGGCCATTACCACCAAAAGAATGATAGAAGAAACACTATCGCACATCTGACATCAATTAAGATGATAGATCCCTTACCAAAAGGATGACAGAGTGAAACTCACACCGGACACTACCATAAAAATGATGATAGGAAAAACACTATAGCACAATATGACATCAACAAGATGACAAAAGCCCCACCAAAAGGATGACGGAGTGAAATTCACACCGGCCACTACCACCAAAATGATGATAGGATAAACACTATTGCATAATCTGACATCAATTATATGATAAACCACCCACCAAAAGGATGACGGAGAGAAATTCACACCGGCCACTATCACCAAAACGATGATAGGACAAACACTATCACATAATCCGCCATCAACAAGATGACAGACCCCTTACCAAAAGGATTACAAAGTGAAACTCACACCGGACACTACCACCAAAAGGATTATAGGACAAACACTATTGCACAATCTGATATCAACAAGATGACAGACCCCCCACCAAGAGGACGACGGAGCGAAACTCGCATCGGTCACTATCACCAAAATGATAATAGGAAACACACTTACACACAATCTGACATCAATTAAGATGACAGAACCCCCACCAAAAGGATTAAGAAGCTAAGGTTACACCGGCCACTACCACTAAAAGGATGATAGGACAAACAATATCGCACAATCTGACATCAACTAGATGACAGACCTCCCACAAAAATGAATTCATAGAGAAACTCACCCCGGCACTACCACCAAAAAGAAGATAGGACAAACACTATCGCACAATAAGAAATCAATTAAGATGGCAGACCCACAACAAAAAGGATGACGGAGCGAAACTCACATCGGCCACTACCACCAAAAGGATGATAGCATAAACACAGTCGCACAATCTGACATCGACTAAGATGACAGAACCACACCCAAAAGGATGACGGAGCAAAACTCACACCGGCCACTACCACCAACAGGATGATAGAAAAAACATTATCACATAATCTGACATCAATTAAGATGACAGACCCCCTACCAAAAAGATGACGGAGCAAAACTCACACCGGCCATTACCACCAAAAGGATGATAGGACAAACACTATCGCATAATCTGACATAAATAAAGATGACAGACCCTCCACCAAAAGGATGACAGAGCGAAACTCAAACCGGCCACTACCACCAAAAGGTTGATAGGATAAACACTATCGCACAATCTGACATCAATTAGATGATAGAACCCCCACCAAAAGGATGACAAATTAAAACTCACACTGGCCACTACCATCATAAGGATGATAGGACAAACAGTATCGCGCAATCTGACATCAACAAGATTACAGACCCCCTACCAAAAGGATGACGGAGCGAAACTCACACTGGCCACTACCACCAAAAGGTTGATAGGACAAACACTATCGTACAGTCTGACACCAATTAAGATGACAGGCCCCTTACCAAAAGGATGACAGAGTGAAACTCACAACGGACACTATCACCAAAAGGATGATAGGACAAACACTATCGCCCAATTCGACATCAATTAAGATGATAGACCCCCCCACCAAAAGGATAACGGCGCGAAACTCACACCGGCAACTACCACCAAAAGGATGATAGCACAAACACTATATCACAATATAACATCAACAAGATTACAGACCCCCCACCAAAAGGAATGCGGAGCGAAACTCACACCGGCCACTACCACCAAAAGGATTATAGGACAAACACTATCGCAAAATCTGACATCAATTAGATGACAGACTACCCACCAAAAGGATAACGAAGCGAAATTCACACAGGCCACTACCACCAAAACGATGATAGACCAAACACTATCGCATAATCTGACATCAACAAGATCACAAATCCCCCCACCAAAAGGATGACGGAGCGAAACTCACACCGTACATTACCACCAAAAGGATGATAGGACAAACACTATTGCACAATCTGATATCAATTAGATGACAGAACCATACCCAAAAGGTTGACGGAGCGAAACTCATACCGGCCACTACCACCAAAAGGATGATAGAGCAAACATTATTGCATAATCTAACATCAATCAAGATGACAGACCCCCCACTAAAAGGATGACAGAGCAAAACTCATACCGACCATTACCACCAAAAGGATAATAGTACAATCACTATCGCATAATCTGACATCAACCAAGATGACAAACCCCCCATCAAAAGAATGATGGAGCGAAACTCAAACCAGCCACTACCACCAAAAGGTTGATAGGATAAACACTTTCGCACAATCTGACATCAATTAGATGATAGACTCCCCACCAATAGGATGACAAATTGAAACACACACCGGCCACTACCATCAAAAGGATGATAGGACAAACACTATCGCACAATCTGACATCAACAAGATGACAGACCCCCCACCAAAAGGATGACGGAGCGAAACTCACACCGGCCACTACCACCAAAAGGATGATAGGACAAACACTATCGTACAATCTGACATCAATTAGATGACAGACCACCCACCAAAAGGATGACAGAGCGAAATTCACACCAGTCACTACCACCAAAATGATGATAGGACAAACCTATCGCATAATCTTACATCAATCAAGATGACAGACCCCCCACCAAAAGGATGACGGAGCGAAACTCAAACCGGCCACTACCATAAAAAAGTTGATAGGATAAACACTATCGCACAATCTGATATCAATTAGATGACAGACCCCCCATCAAAAGGATGAAAAATTAAAACACACACTGGCCACTACCACCAAAAGGATGATAGGACAAACTCTATTGCACAATCTGACATCAACCACATGAAAGACCCCCCACCAAAAGGATGACGGAGTGAAACTCACACCGGCCACTAGCACCAAAAGGATGATAGGACAAACACTATCGTACAATATGACATCAATTAGATGAAAGACCACCCACCAAAAGGATGACAGAGCGAAATTCACACCGGCCACTACCACCACAACGATGATAGGACAAACACCATCGCATAATCTGACATCAACAAGATGACAGACCCCCCCACCAAAAGGATGAAGGAGTAAAACCTTATCGCACAATCTGACATTAATTAAGATGACAGATCCCTTATCAAAAGGATCACAGAGTGAAACTCACACCGGACGCTACCACCAAAAGGATGATAGGACAAACACTATCGCACAATCTGACATCAACAAGATGACAGACCCCCCCCCCCCCCCCCCACCAAAAGGATGATGGAGTGAAACTCACACCGGACACTACCACCAAAAGGATGATAGGACAAACACTACCGCACAATCTGACATCAACAAGATCAGAGACACCCTACCAAAAGGATGACAGAGCGAAACTCACACCGGCCGCTACCACCAAAAGGATGATAGGATAAACACTATCGTACAATCTCACATCAGTTAGATGATAGACCCCCCACCAAAAGGATGACGGAGTGAAACTCACACCGACCACTACCACTAAAATGATGATAGGACAAACACTATCGCATAATCTAACATCAACAAGATGACAGACCCGCCACCAAAAGGATGACGGAGCGAAGCTCACACCGGCCACTACCACCAAAAGGTTGAAAGGACAAACACTATCACACAATCTGACTTCAATTAGATGATAGACCCCCCACCAAAAGGATGACATATTAAAACTCACACCGGCCACTAGCATAAAAAGGATTATAGGACAAACAGTATCGCACAATCTGACATCAGAAAGATGACAAACCCCCCAATCAAAAGGATGACGGAGCGAAACTCACACCGGCCATTACCACCAAAAGAATGATAGAAGAAACACTATCGCACATCTGACATCAATTAAGATGATAGATCCCTTACCAAAAGGATGACAGAGTGAAACTCACACCGGACACTACCATAAAAATGATGATAGGAAAAACACTATAGCACAATATGACATCAACAAGATGACAAAAGCCCCACCAAAAGGATGACGGAGTGAAATTCACACCGGCCACTACCACCAAAATGATGATAGGATAAACACTATTGCATAATCTGACATCAATTATATGATAAACCACCCACCAAAAGGATGACGGAGAGAAATTCACACCGGCCACTATCACCAAAACGATGATAGGACAAACACTATCACATAATCTGCCATCAACAAGATGACAGACCCCTTACCAAAAGGATTACAAAGTGAAACTCACACCGGACACTACCACCAAAAGGATTATAGGACAAACACTATTGCACAATCTGATATCAACAAGATGACAGACCCCCCACCAAAAGGACGACGGAGCGAAACTTGCATTGGTCACTATCACCAAAATGATAATAGGAAACACACTTACACACAATCTGACATCAATTAAGATGACAGAACCCCCACCAAAAGGATTAAGAAGCTAAGGTTACACCGGCCACTACCACTAAAAGGATGATAGGACAAACAATATCGCACAATCTGACATCAACTAGATGACAGACCTCCCACAAAAATGAATTCATAGAGAAACTCACCCCGGCACTACCACCAAAAAGAAGATAGGACAAACACTATCGCACAATAAGAAATCAATTAAGATGGCAGACCCACAACAAAAAGGATGACGGAGCGAAACTTACATCGGCCACTACCACCAAAAGGATGATAGCATAAACACAGTCGCACAATCTGACATCGACTAAGATGACAGAACCACACCCAAAAGGATGACGGAGCAAAACTCACACCGGCCACTACCACCAACAGGATGATAGAAAAAACATTATCGCATAATCTGACATCAATTAAGATGACAGACCCCCCACCAAAAAGATGACGGAGCAAAACTCACACCGGCCATTACCACCAAAAGGATGATAGGACAAACACTATCGCATAATCTGACATAAATAAAGATGACAGACCCTCCACCAAAAGGATGACAGAGCGAAACTCAAACCGGCCACTACCACCAAAAGGTTGATAGGATAAACACTATCGCACAATCTGACATCAATTAGATGATAGAACCCCCACCAAAAGGATGACAAATTAAAACTCACACTGGCCACTACCATCATAAGGATGATAGGACAAACAGTATCGCGCAATCTGACATCAACAAGATTACAGACCCCCTACCAAAAGAATGACGGAGCGAAACTCACACTGGCCACTACCACCAAAAGGTTGATAGGACAAACACTATCGTACAGTCTGACACCAATTAAGATGACAGACCCCTTACCAAAAGGATGACAGAGTGAAACTCACAACGGACACTATCACCAAAAGGATGATAGGACAAACACTATCGCCCAATTCGACATCAATTAAGATGATAGACCCCCCCACCAAAAGGATAACGGCGCGAAACTCACACCGGCAACTACCACCAAAAGGATGATAGCACAAACACTATATCACAATATAACATCAACAAGATTACAGACCCCCCACCAAAAGGAATGCGGAGCGAAACTCACACCGGCCACTACCACCAAAAGGATTATAGGACAAACACTATCGCACAATCTGACATCAATTAGATGACAGACTACCCACCAAAAGGATAACGAAGCGAAATTCACACAGGCAACTACCACCAAAACGATGATAGACCAAACACTATCGCATAATCTGACATCAACAAGATCACAAATCCCCCCACCAAAAGGATGACGGAGCGAAACTCACACCGTACATTACCACCAAAAGGATGATAGGACAAACACTATTGCACAATCTGATATCAATTAGATGACAGAACCATACCCAAAAGGTTGACGGAGCGAAACTCATACCGGCCACTACCACCAAAAGGATGATAGAGCAAACATTATTGCATAATCTAACATCAATCAAGATGACAGACCCCCCACTAAAAGGATGACAGAGCAAAACTCATACCGACCATTACCACCAAAAGGATAATAGTACAATCACTATCGCATAATCTGACATCAACCAAGATGACAAACCCCCCATCAAAAGGATGATGGAGCGAAACTCAAACCAGCCACTACCACCAAAAGGTTGATAGGATAAACACTTTCGCACAATCTGACATCAATTAGATGATAGACTCCCCACCAATAGGATGACAAATTGAAACACACACCGGCCACTACCATCAAAAGGATGATAGGACAAACACTATCGCACAATCTGACATCAACAAGATGACAGACCCCCCACCAAAAGGATGACGGAGCGAAACTCACACCGGCCACTACCACCAAAAGGATGATAGGACAAACACTATCGTACAATCTGACATCAATTAGATGACAGACCACCCACCAAAAGGATGACAGAGCGAAATTCACACCAGTCACTACCACCAAAATGATGATAGGACAAACCTATCGTATAATCTGACATCAACAAGATGACATTCCCCCCCACCAAAAGGATGATGGAGTGAAACTCATTCCGGCCATTACCACCAAAAGGATGATAGGACAAACACTATCGTAGAATCTGACATCAATTAAGATGACAGAACCATTACCAAAAGGATGACAGAGTGAAACACACACCGGACACTACCACCAAAAGGATGATAGGACAAACACTATCGCATAATCTAACATAAAAAAAATGACAGACCCCCCACCAAAAAAATAACAAAGCAAAACTCACACCGGCCACTACCACCCAAAGGATGATAGACAAACACTATCGCACAATCTGACATCAATTAAGATGATAGACCCCCACCAAAAGGATGACGGCGGGAAACTTACACCAGCCACTACCAGCAAAAGGATGATAGCACAAACACCATATCTCAATATAACATCAACAAGATGACAGACCCCCCACGAAAAGGATGACGGAGCGAAACTCACACCGGCCACTACCACCAAAAGGATGATAGGACAAACACTATTGCACAATCTGACATCAATTAGATGACAGACCACCCACCAAAAGGATGACGGAGCGAAATTCACACCGGCCACTACCACCAAAATGATGATAGGACAAACACTATCGCATAATCTGACATCAACAAGATGACAGATCCCCCCACCAAAAGGATGACGGAGCGAAACTCACACCGGCCATTACCACCAAAAGGAAGATAGGACAAACACTATCGCACAATCTGACATCAATTAGATGACAGAACCACACCCAAAAGGATGACGGAGGGAAACTCACACCGGCCATTACCACCAAAAGGATGATAGAACAAACACTATCGCATAATCTGACATCAATTAAGATGACAGACCCCCCACCAAAATGATGACAGAGCAAAACTCACACCGACCATTACCACCAAAAGGATGATAGGATAAACACTATCGCATAATCTAACATCAATCAAGATGACAGACCCCCAACAAAAGGATGACGAAGCGAAACTCAAACCAGCCACTACCACCAAAAGGTTCATAGGATAAACATTATCGCACAATCTGACATCAATTAGATGATAGACCCCCCACCAATAGGATGACAAATTGAAACTCACACTGGCCGCTACCATCAAAAGGATGATAGGACAAACATTATCGCACAATCCGACATCAGAAAGATGACAGACCCCCCACCAAAAGTGTTGCACCCTGTTGCGGTGGAAATAGGATCACAAACTATTAATTAGTTTGAATCGCAATTCAATTCACAACCGCTCTTTGATTTATCCGAAGGAAAAGGTCAAAAGAGGGAAAAACCTATTTTGCATCGTAAACACAATGCGGGGAAAGATCTAGGGTTCGGGGGTTGGTTAAATTTAGGGAAGGTATTAGCACCCTAAACTTCTGTAGTACTCTACAGGACCCTTTTGTTCAGATGTTTACTATTTTGCTTTATTTATTTGCTTAAGATATATGTACAAAGGAATTAAAAGTGAGAAGAGAGACCTAAGGGTTAATTCTAAGTTTACTCGGCAAGACATCGCATCTTGTGCCTACGTATCCTTACGGGAGTGGAATCAGAGTAATCGTAGTTCCCCTCAAAAGGGAGGTTAGAAACTTCTTGACTGTGGCCAAGGTTTCAATGGGGAATAAACGTATCTTAGGGACACGCTTACATGGAGTGTAGAAACTCCAAATCTCTACGTTGAAATGTTAAGTTGTAATTAGGGTTAAATTAGGGATTCCACGGCGGGAAACCCTAAAATGAGCGCGGCGGCTCTTTGACCTAATGCTAGGGGTAAAATTGTAATTTTGCCTGCGGCGAGGCATTTGTGAAAATTAGGGTTTGTAATTTTGTAAGGGTTTGAAGTTGAGGACTATTGGCGCGGCGACCAAACAGTTAGACCTAACCTTCGAATGTGTGTAATGTGAAAGAATAATAGCAATGACAGTGTGAGAAATTTAAATCATACATGAGCAGAAATTTAAATGCGAAAAGTAAACGCGATTATTAGGTTCGCGAGGTTACAATTGAGAAACAGATACAAATATAAATGAAACTTAAATGAAAACTCAACACAATAGTAATAAATATGAACTGCAAAAAAATGAACACCCGTTAGTAGGCAGAGTCAAACGGCTATCAGATGAATTACGAGCCAATGAAGAAAGAAAAAAAATGCAAATTGGAGATTTATTGTTGTTTTATTTAAAAATCTTAAATAATTTAATGTTAGCTTGCAAAAAAAAGTTTAATTTAAAAATGTTTACTCTAAAAAAAAAAAGTTCTATTTTTTTAATATTTTGAAGAAAAGTTTTTCTTATTTTATTTTTTAAAAAAAAAGTTTTTTATTTATTTTTTAAATAATAAAACAAAACAAAAAAAACAATATAACTAAAAATAATAAAAATAAAATGGTTTGGGCCAGAAGTTGGGTGGTCAAGCCCCAACCCGGCCCGTCAGTAACACACAAAGGAGATCAAGGGAGTCCCCAAAGGGAACCCTAGCTTTCAGCGGCCGCTTCCCTCATCATTTTGACTCGTCTCTCGCTTTTCTCTGTTCTCCCGGTTGTCCCGCCTCCAATGGCTCTTCACCGTTCGTTTTCCTGGAAAAAAAACAAAACTAATCCATGCGTGATGATGATGCCTTACAGAAATGCTTGATTGGTTGACGGATTCCGAACCCTTTCGACTTTTCTTTGCGATTCTGTTTCTTGTGATCTTGATGGACGATGATGACGATTCCTTTTCGTCTGAGTTCGCGGCTTTTGTTCACGACGCCTAGGGTTTGCGATCTCCGTTCTTCGTTAGGGTTTCGCTCTCTCTCTCGCGGCTACCAGTTAGGGTCTTTGATGGTGAGATTGTTCCCTTCTTATACTTTCTGACTCTCTTTTTGGGCCTTTAATCCGTGTTGGATTTGCGTTACTCTGAGATTTGATTTCGTGTTGATTCGATTTGATTTTGATTTTGTTTGGTTTTTTCAGATACTGATTGAACCATGTTCCCTCTTTTAGAATTCGATTGGGATTTTGGTGAGATTGGATTTCATTTTTCTGATACTGATTGAACTCTGTTTCCTCTTTTAGGGTTTGATTGGGGTTCCCAGCTGATATGATCCTTCTATTTTCAGAACTCGGTGATTGAATATTACATGACCCTATTCGATTTGTTTAATAATTTGAACTGATTTGTTTTGATCTGTTTTGGGATTGATATCAAATCAAAATCTCTCTATTATTTTTCTGATATGGTTTGCCTTCAGGTTGGATTGATTGATATCTGATATTGATTCACAGAACTCCTTGATGGATTCGTTTTTCTGTTTGATATTTTCGATCTCGAACTGATTCGTTTTTTTTTATTGATTCGTTTCTTTGATGCAGCTCAGATTCTTTTCCTCTTCTTCTTTCAGAGAGGGCTTGATATTGAAGCTTTGGTTGAGTCACAATTGCCGGGAAAGGTCTACGGCGATGATGTTCATCTGAGCCGTGACAACTGATACTCTTTGATGATGCTGCGATTGCCTCTGATGATCTTCGCTTGTGGTTTATCACTTGTTCCATTTGAGTTGTTTTAACTGCTGATGATATTTGATTCTTGCGTTTCAGAGCTGATATTCTGGGCAATTATGTCCAACTATGAATTCAAATGTCGCTTAATGTTGCCTCGATACATTTACGCGATAGTGGCCGCGAGTTTGGGGCGGTGATGTTCACCTGAGCCCTCTATGCCCGGTGCTCTATTTCTGATGTGCTTTGCACATTTGGGACCCAACCTGAACTGACATGTCACTGAGGTTACTTGAGCTCATCTGTGTTCTTTCTCTGGTATAGTTTCGCTATGATTTTGTGCTGTGATTCGATGCTGTGATTTTGTGTAGTCGCTCACTTATGTGTTGCTTGCCATTGAAACTGGTCCGAATGGGGACTTACCTTTAACTGATGCTGCTGGAACTTTTTGATACTTTGTTCTATGTAATTTTGACGCAGCTTGTTTTGTGTCTCATTTTTCTGTTCTGTTTGAACTTGATTTTCATTCTGTTTTGAACATTGGCCTTCATTCTGTTTTGAACATTGGCCTTCATTCTGAACCTTTGTAACAGATTTGTTTCTTTGGTGCCTTTTCATACTTGTACTGGCGCGAGCTCCTTCTTGCCTAGTTTTGTTTATGCAGCTTGTTTATGCTTTGAGTTCTGTTGTACTGATGATGCTTGTGGCTTTTCAGGTGTTGGAAGTTTCGGAACCGAAGTGACTCAGACCTGCCGGCATCCGGGTCTGAGTTCAATCTTGCCTATGTTGCCTTATTCTCGTATCAGTTTGGAAATCCAATCGCGGCAAAACGAATCAGTCCCGCTTCTTTTATTACTTCTATCTCTCGGATGTCCCGTACCGATAAGAACAGGTGTTACCTGATCTGACGCCCCCGGCGCGGATCGGTAACGGGGGTAGGACGCAGCTTCGGTTGTGCCACTCCCGGCACTCGATGATGACATTGTTCTGAGAGTGTCAAAAACAACTCCTAACCTTTTTCTATACTGTTTGCTTTGTTTTGATGTGCAGGTGAATTTGGAGATTCTGCGGCGAAGCTTAAAGACAGCATGAAGACACTTAGGAACTTTTAGGATTTAGGATAGATACTTATTGTAAATGAAACCTCTTGTAAACCAAGTTCAAATTCACTTATCAATTTGTAAACTATAAATATTTATGAAATGAAATTCAACAAATATTCATATTTACTTTCTCAATTGTAAATTCAAAGTATCCATGAATAATAATTCAGAACCATTTAAATTCCCTCTTGAGTAGTAACTTATAAGTACTTATGAACACAAAGTTCAAACTTACTTCTCCTTTGCCTTTTATAAATGATATCCCGCCATATGATTATATCCAAACAAATTCAAATTAAAATCTCGTTGATCACATCACTTCTCAAAATAACCTTAACAGTATCCACTTCCTTTTCAACCCAACTTCATCTTATTAAGAGGAAACAAAACTCTTTTAGAAATGTTTCAACATCAAACAAAGCACGGCCCCGAGTCCAATCATATTTCTGACAAAACATACCGGCACCTTGACCCAAGTGGCAAATAAATGCCTCAGAACGTAATAACAGCCCGTTTTTCAAGGAATTAGCAGAATTTGCATAAAATGACCAAAATACCCCTGGAACCAAATCTGCAAAACAAACACCTCCATAACTTGTTAGGGGTTAGCAAATGTACATATGAGATGATATGCGAAATGACTGACTAAATATAAGGGTAAAATTTGGAGTATTACAGTTGCCCCTATTTAAATAGCTACACCGGACGATTTGAGTGACAGAGACTCGAGGAATCGTGGTGGAGAGATTTAAATATAGATAACCGAAAATTTTGCCCTTAAATGCAACGATATGCAATGCTATTGGACAGAGCGAGGACAGCTTAATGCAGATGATGCCATGAATATGATATGATGCATATGCTGGAATGATGAATGCGAAAATGATGACGAATATGACGCCACAGGGACAGACATTACGAGAAGAACACACTGGGGAAAACGACGTGCTGAGACACAGTACAACACTGGGGAATTCTAAAAATGATGGTCAACTGGTGCGAACACGACCAATTGTCATTTTTAGAACGGGAACGAGATTCTCAAATGGAGATGGCACCTATGAGACGACCTCCACTGGGGAATCTAAAAGTAAAACTGGATCATGTACGACTGCAAGATCGATTACAGAATGCTGGAGCATTGAGCAAAGAATAACATCCAAGCTTCTGTAAACTATCCCTCGTGACAGGATCAGACGGACTTTTCGGAACTCCGTAACAAATATACAGGGTAAAGACCGGCTGTATGCCAAAATAAATGGACTTTAAAGGGAAATGCCCTGATAAGCTTCTCGAGGGAGAACTGTCACTTATCATTGGAAGGGACTTATGTGCCAAAATGGATAAGCACTCAAATAAAGAGGTTGCTGCTTATCTGATAAATAAATCTTCTCGTATTTAAAGTCGGCGCCTGGAATACGATTCTGATTCTTCTCTTACTGAAGGGTAAATAAACTTCTTCATGCTTCAAGATCGTGCTCTCCTGAACATGAAAATGGCTAACTGAACTTCCTCATACTTCAGAATCGTGCTCTCCTGAATATGATTCGACTTTTTCGGGTAAATGAAATTCTTCATACTTCAGAATCGTGCTCTCCTGAATATGAAAAGGGCTAATTGAACTTCCTCATACTGCAGAATCGTGCTCTCCTGAATATGATTCGGCTCTTTCTTGTAAATGAAATTCTTCATACTTCAGAATCGTGCTCTCCTGAATATGAAAAGGGCTAACTGAACATCCTCATACTTGAGAATCGTGCTCTCCTGAATATGATTCCGCTCCTTCTTGTAAATGAAATTCTTCATACTTCAGAATCGTGCTCTCCTGAATATGAGAAGGGCTAATTGAACTTCCTCATAACTCAGAATCGTGCTCTCCTGGATATGATTCCGCTCCTTCTTGTAAATGAAATTCTTCATACTTCAGAATCGTGCTCTCCTGAATATGAGAAGGGCTAATTGAACTTCCTCATAACTCAGAATCGTGCTCTCCTGGATATGATTCGGCTCAAACCTCCCCGTATTTCAAGATCGTGCTCTCTTGAATACGATTTGGTTTCTTCTTTTACTAAAGGATAAATGAACTTCTTCATAATTCAGAATCGTGCTCTCCTGAATATGATTCTGCTCAAACCTCCCCGTATTTCAAGATCGTGCTCTCTTGAATACGATTTGGTTCAAAACCCCCCATACTTCTAGACGACAGGTAAATGGAAGCCCAACTGCTCCATGGAGATGGCCATTTGCTGCGAGTCATAACGAAGATAGGATCGGCTTCTTAGGTGAGAAATGTTGTATATCGATCCTGTAAGATGTAGGATTGTAATAATAAACTATCCAGGCAT
The DNA here is from genome assembly GCA_963859935.3 of Lathyrus sativus. NCBI lineage: Eukaryota > Viridiplantae > Streptophyta > Magnoliopsida > Fabales > Fabaceae > Lathyrus > Lathyrus sativus. Next base: position 327,553,375 of record OZ012737.1, on the reverse strand, counting down.
GAACTGGTATGCATCTGTAAAGGATTGTAGTTGATTTTCTTGAAAGATAGTGCAAAATAAATGCACGTCTGTGTACAGTGATGAACTTCTCGGGCGAGAACAGTCGCGTACCTGTCATGGTATGGTGAAAATCTTCAGATGGTGCAAAATAAATGCACGTCCGGTTGGGATTGACGACCGACAAGACTAAGATTCAATCTAGGATCGAGCTAGAAAGAAGACTGGTAATCAAGACTCCATCGAGGGAATGATCTCGAAGGGTAAATATCTTATCCTGGCGAGGAAAGATAGCTGAAGTAACCGTCATCCACGAGGATCGAACTCTGTGGGGAAACTGGAAACACTTATGTATTTTATGCTTAGGGCTGACAATCTATTTGGAGAGAATGGACGGACCCAGTTACTCGGCGATAACAACCAATGATGGAGACACAATGAACCTGTGCATGCTAACGCGTATGTTAATGAATATGTTAATATGAACGTATGTTAATGTCTATGCATGTTAATGTGTATGTATGTAAGATGTTATGAAATGAGTATGTAATGAATATGTAATGAATATTGTCGCTTGCGCGAAAATAAGGTGCCGGCATGACAGAAGAGTCGCCACCTTTCGTTATTTATCCCTCAGAGCGGGAAAGGAAACGATCGGAAAAACCTGACGAAAAGAGGGTAAGACAAGGTCATCGCAACCATTGTCTGGGTTCGGGAGTCGGTTACGCAAGGGGAAGGTGTTAGCACCCCTCACGTCCGTCGTACTCGACGGGATCCTCGCTTGTTTGTTTACTTGGACGGGTTGGTTATAATCTATCTACCTATCAAGGCTGGCTGAAAAAGAAAAGAAAAATGACTCGGCAAAGCGTCGCACTTTATGCCTACGTATTCCCGTCTGGAACGAGAAATCAGAGTCAACGTAGTTCGGCTAACTACGGGGGAAGGTTGCTCGCTAGGATATCGCATCCTATGCCTACGTACTTTCATCTGGTATGAAAGATCAGAGCAAACGTAGTTCAGGAAACTACGGGAAAGAAAATGGCTCAACTAGGAGGGAGACTATCAAGTCCTACTGTTATCATGCCATGGATTCATCCTATGGTTGAGGTTTGAACAGAGAACTCCTAGATGTTGTCATGCATAGGTTTCAACCTACAGTTCTATCATCAAATCCTCATCAGAGGAAATGAGAGTCCTAAGGGATCATGTCAATGATACACAGAAGCAGACAAAAACATCAGTTTTAACAGTAAAATGCATGCAATGCAAGTGAGGGAGGAAATGTGTGTGGGGCTTCAGCCTCCACAAGCTCATCTCGACCTCAAGCCAGTCATGAAATAACAGTAATCATACTGAAAATAAACAACATGCCATCAAGCAATGAACAGATAGGGGAATGAAGTGCCATCAGGCAAACAAAACACACATGCTTGAGAAAGAAATGATCTACATCTAATCCTAACCCTAACACAGAATCTGAACAAATCTAAGCACTAAAGCAAGACCCTAAACAAGAGAAATCATTCCCAGTCTTCAAGCTTCAGAACAAGCTTACCAAAGAAAGGGAGCTAAGCAAGCAGGCTCATAGTGTCTTCCTCAGGAAAGCACTAGGAGGTGTATACTCAGGAGTCATATCCTACGTGGCTCAACCACTGTGATCAGTTTACATTCCTCCTCAGGAGAAATTAAACTCACAAGTAGGCTCCAACGTCACTGGATATTTAGGAAATCCTATCTGAACTAGTGGAGCTAAGTAAATAGACTCATAGGACCTTCCTCAGGAAAGTACTAGGAGGCTTCCACTTAGGAGTTGTATCCTATGTGGCTCAACAACTGTGATCAGTTTACATTCCTCCTCAGGAGAAATTAAACTCACAAGTTGGCTCCAACATCATTGGATACTTGAGAAATCCTAGATAAACTAATGGAACTAAGTGAATAGACCCATGGGACCTTCCTCAGGAAAGTACTAGGAGGCTTCCACTTAGGAGTTGTATCCCATGTGGCTCAACAACTGTGATCAGTTTACATTCCTCCTCAGGAGAAATTAAACTCACAAGTTGGCTCCAACATCATTGGATACTTGAGAAAGAGGTGAGAAGGAAGAATGAAAGTCATTCATAGTGCCTTCCTCAGGAAAGTACCATGAACCTCCTTCAAACTTCAGGATCTCAAACCTCACAGACAGGGAACAAGACAAGCTCTGGGTCTCTGAATCTTGATCTACAATCTTCACTTCATGATGCTCTCCATCAAGATCTTCAAGGCAACACAAGCCCCTCAACAAATTCCCCACAATGAACCCCAAAGATGAACAGATAACCACAGGGGAGACAAAATCAATAGGCAACTTCAGAAAATACCTAAAAATACTAAACTAATGGGGAAAAATCTAACAAATATTCACAAGGGTCCTCAACACCTACTCATAACATCTACATAGGCCTCTACCTAAAAATCAAGACAAAACTCAATCAAAGAAAGGGATTCTTCACCTAAACACAATTTAAACCCTAATTAGGATACCCTAAATCTACCCTAATTAAACTAATCAAAATTTAATTCTAAAAATCTAGAAAAAATCCTATGGGGAACTATGATTCATCATCTAATTGCACAAAAAAGAATGGATTAAAAACCCTAAGGGAAGGTTCTAAAATAATTCCTACAAAATCATGATACAAAATTAAACAATATAAAAGCTATCTTAAAAGAAAAATCTATTAAAATACTAAACTAAGAAATAAAATCCCACTTTTATTTTTATAATTTTCTACACATTTTCATCTAATCATAGAAAAAAGAAGAATTAAAAAATCATTATTTTCCATTTTTTAATGAATTTTCAAAGACAGAAAAATATTAAAAGAAAATTAAAACAATCTAAATGAATTAAAAGGAGGGGGGGTGTGATCAGCACCACACGCTAGTTGGAAATAAATGGGCCAGCAACAAGGGGGGCGGGGATAGGAAACTAAGCCCACAGCGCGGTTTAATGAAACGACCGCGTTTCATTTAATTTGAATCTTCCCTCTCTTTCTCAGGTTTAATCACAGCCACTGGATCAGATGAATTTGTCAAACATTGGATCTAATCCTAGGGCTCTCCTTCATCGTCCCAGATGAGACCTAGGGTTTTCAGAACCCTCTCCCATGCACTCAAATCTTCGAGCTCCTCTATCTCTCTCCACACGCCATGATTCAACAAGATTCCAAAACAAAAAATGCTCTACTAAATGCCTAGAACACAGCCATGCGCTCACCTTTCCATAACTCGCCCTAGATAATTCTAACAGAAGGCATCAAGACCATGGTTCAAAATTTTTCTCTGAGATCAACCCTAATTAAACTCAAAACTAAAGCTGCAATCTTGTTCCCTATGCCACCCTAATCAATATAATCCATGTCATGCTGATTAAAATGCCCTAAACAAATAGTTCTTGAAACTTAAAGATTCCTACACCTGTCACAAACCATCATGGATCGTGCCCTACTTCTCAGGATCTAACCATCTACCCTAATACATCAATTATACACCTAAAGAATGAACTAAAACTACTTAAATTAAGAGGATTAAGGAGGAGAAAGAACCTGTCAAGTAATGATGGAGGAGGCTCGTGGGGATGCTTGCAGGCCTTGTAATTGCTTCAAGATGATCCTACAATGGTGAGGAACTTTCTGTTTGCACTTGTGATGGTGGAGATGGCTTGTAGTGGAAGAAAAACAAAGTTGCTTCAACTTGAAGAAACCTCTTCAATGGCAATGTATCTCTCTCTTTCTCCTCTGACTTGACTCTCTATCACCAACCTTCATCACTTTCTGATGCACTCTCTATATAATAATCATTGGATGTTTCTAGATTCATCTAGAATGTGGTGGAAACTTCTTGAAATTCTCATGACATGCCAAGTTGGATATCTCATATCTCATATGTTATGCCTTGCAATTTTGTCTTAAAATGTCCTTATGTGAGATATTGAGAAGGGATGAGTGAAAAACAAGTTCATTTTTGGCTTGTGTAGGGTTTTTCAACATTGCCTTCTTTTTCAAGTAATGACTTTTCAAAGCATCACCCATTTTTAGACCTCAAATGAAAATTCTAGCTAAACCAATGTTCTCAAAATGGTTTTTTCCAATCAAAATGATATATTGGATGACCTATTTTGGATTTGTGGATCTCCCAAATCACTTTTCAATTTCAACTTTTCAAAGTTATAAGCCTTTTTTAGTTCATTTTTGACCAATCATGTAATCTTGTGCTATGAGCTTTTCCAACAATTTGTGACCTTCTTTCTAGACTTAAAATCACATTTTGAGCAACTTTCATGTTTTGAGTTTTTCCATTTGAGGCTTGGAAATAGGAGTTTTAGGCATTGGCTAAAATGACCTATAACTGACAAATGACCAAAATACCCCTGTCTTGTTCAAACCATACGTTGAGTTCCACAAATCCAATCAAGGACTTCTACCACTCAAATTAAAGCTAAGAAGATCCTCTTCAACATTCATGTTGACCAAGAAATCATAGGAATCCTCCTACTAGGGCAAAAGTTGTCTGCAAGTTGGGTGACTTTCAAGGACCCAGATTCACACACCTCTGCTGACCTGTAATTTGTCAAAACCATAACTTGAGCTCTGTAACTCCTATCAAGGACTTACACCACTCAAATTAAAGCTAAGAACAAGCTCTACAACATTCATGTTGTGGGGAAGATGAGATATCAATCACATCTAGAGCTAAAACTGCCTGGAATATAGGGATCAAATTAGGGTTTTTCTACTGACAATCCTCAGAAACCCTAACTCAAAACTTCTCAGACTCCTCAATCATGATGAGTTGGTCTAGGAATCATCTTTATAACATCTCTATACATCATTCCATGATCTCATGGCCCTTGGATTGGGTCTCAACCTTCTCCAAACTATCAGTTAATCTAGGGTTGACCCAGTCAAAACCCTAATTCTACCATTCATGGTTGAATCTTCTGAACTCTTGCATAATGACCTCTCTGGGCTTCATGATGGCTATCAAGACATCTCATAGGCTTTCTCAAAACATCAAGTTCATTCTCAAAGTCTCAGAATCATCTGAGGGGCACCCATAACTCTCAAGCTATGAAGCACACAACCCTGGTTTCAAACCATTCCTCTGAGGATCTCTTGAACTTTCTGATGAAGGTATCCACTTTCAAACACTCAATGAATAAATAATTGTTGGTCAAATTTTGGGGTGCAACAGCTGCCCCTATTCAAACGGCTTGAACCTGACTGGGTGAGAAGCGAACGGCTCTCAACCAATCAAGGTACGAGACGGTTGAATATCGGTAAACCCGAAAATTTGCCAACTGCACGACCACATGATACTCTGCGGAGAACAAACCTTCGAACACTGCAACACTAGCTGCTCAACAACTAGCTGGAGAGATACTGATCTGACATCGCCGCCGGAAACAAACATCATTCTGAGAGACACTCGACATCGCCGTCAACATCATCTCTGCTGGGGATTTAAGGAGTCTGACATTGCCGTCAAACAAACATCCAACCTCGCCGCCGGAAACAAACATAATCTGACCTCGCCGTCGGATAATCAACATACCCAACCTCACTGCTGGACAACTATATCACTGAACAATTCTGACCTGGGGTTCACCCCTGGTAAATGGAACAAAAGGTACACTTGCGTATTTGAAACTACTCTGCTGGGGATGAGAGACTCAACCGAGCACACTCTGATCTGGGGTTCACCCTCAGAACCATAACGAACATCGGAATACTGCTGCACACTGCCTGCCGTAGAACTTCAACATTAAAGATATATGAAACCCTGGCCCCTGGCCATTTCCAGCTTCGCTGGAGAATCTTCAAGTTCTTCTGAAGATAAACATCCTTGACCTTCAAGGATGTGAACTTTGCCTGTCGGCAACTCTGCAGGAGGTATCTTCGACCTCAGTCTGAAGAAATGGTCCTTGGCCTTCAAGGATACATGGATCTGCCTTCAGGCAACTCCGCCTCTGCTATAGAGCATACGAGACTTCAGTCAGGGATATACTTCGGCCTTCAGTCCGAAAAATGAATCCTAGGTCATTCATGACCTTGGGGGATAACCTTGCCCTTAGGCACCTTCGCTTCAGCTTAGGAAATCTGTGACTTCAGTCAGAGAAATGGTATCCTGAGCCATTCCTGACTCTACGGGGATTCAAATACTTTGCCTTCAGGCAAAACTCCGCTTCAGCTGGAGAAACATCTTCGACTTCAGTCAGAAGAAACACTATTCACTTGATCGCAATCAATCATCTCCTCAGGACAACTGACTTGGTCTTCAGACTCACACGAATCACTCTGTTGTATCTACAACCCTGGAACCTTATCTTCATCCACCCGTTGAATCTTCAACACGGAAATCTGGACCTGTAGGAACCTTCTGATATCGCCATCGGGCGCTTACGAAATCCATCTCCAGATTAGACATCGTTGTTGGAGCAGACATATCATGATGCTGAGGACTTCAAGAATCAACTTGAACAAACAGATCCGTCGGGCATCTTCAAGAATCGTCCTGAACTAATAACCTTTCTGGAGCAAACATTCTGTTAGGAATTCCAGGAATCTTCCTGGGCAACTCCTGCTGGAGGCGCTATTGGGGAGCTCAAGTATCATACTAGGCGAACCACTCGGGAAGCTGTACTGAGGTCTTAAGAATCATCTTAAGCAAACGGCTCTGCTGAGGAATTCAAGAATCATCTTGAACTGAAGACTTCGCTGGGGATCTCAAAAATCATCTTGAGCGAGCGACTATGGGGATTACACCGGGGTCTTTAGAATCATCTAAGAAAACAACCTTGCTGGGGAGAACATCAAGAATCGTCCTGAGCAACTAGTCTCTTGGTGGTACACCTGTACAACGAGGATGATAATGACCTAGATCATGCTTATGATGCGTATGCTTCGGCGTCATGCCCCACACAGTGGGAATGATATGCATTTATGCTAAATGCCATGCAATCATGCACAATGCTATGCAATCATGCACAATGCTATGCAATCATGCACAATGATGCGATCCCATCAGCAAAATAAATGCCGAAGGGGGGGAAATCCTCCTGTCAAGGAGAAAGAACCGCTCAGATAGAGGAATCGTCCTGCTGAGGAGACTGTGAACACGCCAATATCAATTAGGCTCTGTCTGGGGAATTGATCTTCCGTTGACTGCTGCAGGGAAAACAACTTCAGCTGACTGCGGTAGGGGATGAAGCTCTACGAGAACTTGGATCTGCTGATATCAATCGCGAGAATGAACTGTGCGGCCGTCTCGGCTACTCTTCTGGGGATGACCACTCTGTGGGGAACTAACTTCAGCTGTTCAACACTCCGCTGGGAAAAAACCAATCATGATCTGATCAACTTCCAAGGATTCGGATCTCTCGGGCATCTGCACAATCGGCTGAGGAGGGAGAAGTCATTCTGCTTCGCCAAAGGGAGTACGACTCTGGGAGATACAGCGTCAGCTGTTCAACATCTGCTAGGGAAAATCCACTCATGGTCCCGACTGCTTCCGAGGATTCTACTTTTGGGGGTTTGCAGACTCAGCTGGGGAGAGAGAAATCATTCTACTTCAACGGGAGAGTACGACTCTGATGAGGAATTCGATTCCACCGGGGAAGAAAGAATCATCTGACTTCGGGGGAGAGTGCAACTCTGCAGGGGAATACAACGTCATCTGTTCCAACACTCTACTGGGGAAGAGGGAATCATCCAACTTCGGGAGAGAGCATGACTCTGGTGGGGAATCTCCATTCCGATGGAGACTTCAGTCTGGCACCATCAGTTACCGCATTCTTCGGCGTACCAACAGCCTCCTGCGAAACCTGCACTTGTGACCCGGTGCGGGGGAGACACCTACTTCGGTGACCTTACTGGGGAAAACACGAGCTTCGGCACCCGAACATTTCTATGAAACCTGCACTTGTGACCCGGTGCTGGGGAAAGAAGACATCATTCTTCGGCGCTCGACTCAGCTGATGAGGTGACATTCCTTCAGGATGCGCCTGCTTGGGAAAGAGAATCACCTCTACCTGGGGAGACATATCAATGCTTACTATTCTGATCCTGATTCTGCGGAGGAGAGACTACTGAACTCTGCCGGAGAAGGAGGACTCGCTCCGCTTTGGGGATATCAATCCTGGTCTGCTGAGGGTAATCTTGACCCTAATCTGATGAGGGGTAAACGCCATCTCAATCTGCTGCAGTCTCAAACTGTACAGGGGGAGCAACCTCAAACTGTACGCCTCTGCTGAGAAACGATCTTGATTCAACAACGCCAACACAGGGAATACAGGCTACCAATCATGGAGTCAAGTAACAGGTTATGCTGTAGGATAGCAACCCAATGACCGCAAGGCTTCTTCAGAAGGTTCAGGTTTTGACGGGGTAATGACACGATTCCCCGATGCTCAATTCTTGCTAGGGTGAACAAACTCATTTGAATAATTTGCCCCAGTGCATTTCAACTTGCCCCAATCCGACCTTTGGGAATAATTCATTCTGAGCCGAAAACAACTGGCAACAAGACAATCTTCAGAGGGCTTGCCCCAGCATCTGCACAACGGGAGGATTCATCCTCAACTAATCAACTCTCAGCATGGTCGGCTTCAATATCTCTGAAGTAGTTTGCCCCTGAACGAGCGATGAGCGACTCAACATGCTCTGATCGAACACTGGAGGGATCTGCCCTTAAATCAAGAATTCTGGATAACTGCCCCTGATTAGGTCTCGAGAAGATTCACTTCCGATCAACTGCTTCTTGCATAAACCGCCCCATAATCAACTGATGCTCCGGGACTTGTCCTCAGACAAACTGATTCCAAACTCACAGGAAGTCATTGCCCCAGATTCACAGGGTTTTAAAGCACACCATTCTGATCCAGACCTCTGGCGATTCAGTCCTGATTGACTATTCCCTGCTGAAGTTCCTTCGTATCAGCTACTAACCTGCAACTAAAATTGTTTATTCCCGAATAGTAATTTTAATGCAGTGTTCATGCAAATTTCGAAAAAATGTTGTACTGTCACTCATTTACGTGTCATGCTAGTGAGTGACGAATGAACTCAAGAGTTCAAACGTAGTGCTGATGCGATCAGTGAAAAATGCAATAAGGATATGATTAGCAAATCATGAAGGAGTCAGGTTACTCAACCTTATCGTAACGCGCTTTCAGAATAAACCCTGCCTCAATTAGGTCTTTTAAGGGTTGTATCGCGGTCGGGTTCACGGCTAGTGAAACAAAGGATATTTGGCTCAAATTATGATTTGTACCCACCCCTTCTACGTGATGTTCTCCGATCCTAAAGTTCAGTTAACTTAGCTTGAGCGCTCGCCTCTTCGAGAGGTATGTTGAACATTGGGAACAACTGGTTAAAGAATTCACAAGGTGTTTCGGAGTGACAGTTACTCCTTTTCGTTTTCGGTGTCTGTATCTACACGACTTTGTCCTTGTTCGAGGATTTTCCTTTTTATAATCCTTTCTTTTTCATTCTTTTGATTCCCTAACTTTTGCCTGGACTGACTCCTTTTGAGTTCTTTTCAATTTTTCTTTTTGAAGTCCAGCGGGATGCCCTGATTTTTGCCTAAGTATTTGCTTTCTAGCTTTTCTTTTTTACTTAGCGGGCTTTCTTATTTCTCTTTTTTCTTGGAACAAGTCGTGCGACACTGGTTGTCTTGATTGCTCCGAAAGGATTATAACTGTCTCACTCCTGATTGGTGAGGTTTAACCATGGTGGTTGATGAGGTACGACCTCTGGAGAGGAATACGATGTGATTGGTCCCCGAAGGACAACATTCCTCTATAAGACTTGAACGCTCGATCAAGCTAACTGACAACTACCCTGCCCCGGGTTAAGATGCGAGGGTTTAAAAATTCCGAAAGAAACTCCTACTTCTCGGCTCGAAGTGGTTAACAAGGGATTCTCTTCCTTATCTCTCCGGTGTTTAGGGGATTTGAAACAATGCCTTGTACGTCATCGGCAAAGTTTTATCTGAAAGCAATACGATCATTGGCTATGAGTATTCAGTTTCATCATCCTCCCTCCGCTCATTGCTAATCATAGTAAGAAATCGGAGTAAATAAAATGCAAGTGTCAGTGCAATGCAGTAAATGAGTGACAACGACATAATTAGTTCAGAAAAAATGCATAGTCACTTTATTAACATCACCATTCGAAACATACAATGTTTTAACAGCAAGTAGTAACTAACAGAAAAGAAACTACAAATGCAAATGGTAAAAAGTCCGAGGACTGCCAATGTTGAGGACGTCTGCCTGTCTGGATCACTGGCTTCTGGAAATAACCCTCTGAATCTGCAAGCTCAAACAGCTGAGAGGTTGTCACGTACAACCAAAACTCCGTCTGGAAAGGAAATACACCCTTGGTCGATCAATTGTTGCACTTTCTCCTGGAAAGCCTTGCAATCTTCAGTTGAATGCCCCGGAGATCCGCCATGGTAACCGCAATGAACATGAGGATTGTACCCTGGAGGGTAAGGCTCAGGCACGGGCTTGAGAGCTTTCGGTTCCACCAAGGAATTCTGAATCAGCAGTGGAAGAATCTGGCTATACGGCACAGGCACTGGCTGGAAAGAAGCATTCCTTTGTTCTAAGTGGTTGCGAGGTCTCTTGTGATCCTGGGGCTAGTATTCTTTCTGCCCAAGAAGTCGTCGTTTCTGAATGGCGACGGTCTCTCGTTTAGGCGCTTGCGTCCTTGAGCTTGATCCAGGTAGAAACTGCGAGCGAGGCGATTCAGTCACCAAAGGTCGCGGGACATATTCCAGATCTTTCTCAGCTTCAGGCAAAGGAGTGGAATCATCCACCTCATCCGCAGGGTAAGGGATGAACTTTCCCGATGCTCTTATGCCGCCCGACACAAGCCTAATCGCCCTTGAGTCAATAAGGTCCTGAATCTTATTCCTGAGAGCCTTGCATGTTTCAACATGGTGCCCCGGTGCTCCTGAGTGGAAATCACAACGCATGCTTAGATCAACGTCTGGTGACACGTCATCTGGTGGATTTGAGGTCCGAAGCTTGAGAACACGGTTCTGAACCAACAGCGGCAGCAGCTGGGCATAACTCACAGGTAGTGGGTCCACAGCTCTATCAAGTAGCTTCCTCTTTTGACCATAACCTTCAGGGTTATTCTGAGATGCTCGGCGCGGCTGATGACGAGACAGGCCTCGAGCTTCATGCTGTGTAGAGGGTCCATGAGGTCCACTTGGCTTCAGCACAGGTGGCCATGACGGCAATGGGGGAAGCACTTTGGTCTCCTCCTTGGGTGCTTGACCACTCTCCTTATTTAGCATACTCCTCACCACTCCCATGAGAAAGCTCAACTGATTCTGCAGCTGCTGATTCTCCTCTCTGAGCACTTGCTGGTCCAGACGCACTGCCTGTATGTCATTCATGACCTGCCCCAGCTGGCTTTGGATTTTCCCTAGTTCAGCTTGTATCTGCTCCATTAGTCTGAGCTGCTCGATTCTGAGTCAAACTTGCAAACACAAAGGTTAGAAGACAAGCCCCGGCTTCTGTCATGCTAATGCCATGGGTGTCTGCACGTTTAGGAGATCACCCCTAATTCTGGTGTCGACGTGCCAACATAGTGTCACTGCAATGATAAGACTGGATCCATTCATGGAAGAAAATATCTCATATTGCTCGGGACACCAGAATCAGGGTACGAAACGCGCCTACAGCACAGACACATGTTAATGGAATGCAAACATGAATATGCGAGCTAATGCAAAATGCAGGCATGCAATAATATATCCAGGTGGCTGCTGTGGAGATTTGGTATCAACAGTCACTGATGAGAAGAAAACCCCGGTGTAAAACCACTGATCTGATCTGCTGAGAATAACCATCTGATGGGATCGAGATCAAAATTCCGCTCTGTCAAGAGTAAGTGCCCGATGATAAGGATCCCGGGTGCAATAGCAAGGAATATCTGTTGATGAAGTCTTCAGACCCCCAAATCAAGATTTTCCCTATCAAGAACAAACACACAGCTGCTGATGAGATCTTCAGACCTCACTCAAAATCTGCCCTATCAAGAACAAATAACATCTGCCGATGAGGTCTTCAGACCTCACTCAAAATCTGCTCCGTTCAGGACAAACCTCTGATGACAATACTCTGACCAAAGCCTGCTCTATCAAGAACAGACAAACACCCGATGATGAAAATCCTCTGATCAGACCCTTGCTCTATCAAGAACAGTCAAATCTGCCACCGAGAACCGTGATACCAACATAACTGATTCACTGTCGAGAAAACCAGGTAGCCTGGAGGTATAAGTTTCCTGCAATATCCCAATCCCACTCACAGGTATGGACCTAATCCACGGACAAAGGTACGGCATCCTATGCGGTCATCAGCGTCACAGACTTTCATGAGTGACGATACAATTCCCAGAAGGAGTGGCATCATCAAGTCATGAAGAGGCCTCACTTAGCTGACTTCCAAATGATCGGTCCCCAGAGTCGACAATCCTCACGTCTGGACTCCCCTCAGATCCTCAGGACCGGAAAGGAGCACCTCTGCAAGAATCTCGTCTGAGCGCAGATTTTCGTAGGGAACTGTGCCTGCTCAGCAGACAGGTTCGTCTACTACTTCTCCGCAACTATATCTAGGTGTGTACTCAAAGCCCAGGTCCGGCTTTTCACTCACAGTAACATCCCTCTCCCACAGTAGCACAGATAATCATATCAAACTGGAAATAAAATGCGGGAAATAAAATGCGGGAAGTAAAAATGCGATAAATAAACGCAACCCAACAAGCAAACACACAAACGATAGGATTGACTCGCGTAGGGGATGGGAAACGGTCCCAGCATAAGGGATGGGAAAAGTCCCTAGATGTCACATCATATCCCCAGCAGAGTCGCCAGCTGTCGCTTGCGCGAAAATAAGGTGCCGGCATGACAGAAGAGTCGCCACCTTTCGTTATTTATCCCTCAGAGCGGGAAAGGAAACGATCGGAAAAACCTGACGAAAAGAGGGTAAGACAAGGTCATCGCAACCATTGTCTGGGTTCGGGAGTCGGTTACGCAAGGGGAAGGTGTTAGCACCCCTCACGTCCGTCGTACTCGACGGGATCCTCGCTTGTTTGTTTACTTGGACGGGTTGGTTATAATCTATCTACCTATCAAGGCTGGCTGAAAAAGAAAAGAAAAATGACTCGGCAAAGCGTCGCACTTTATGCCTACGTATTCCCGTCTGGAACGAGAAATCAGAGTCAACGTAGTTCGGCTAACTACGGGGGAAGGTTGCTCGCTAGGATATCGCATCCTATGCCTACGTACTTTCATCTGGTATGAAAGATCAGAGCAAACGTAGTTCGGGAAACTACGGGAAAGAAAATGGCTCAACTAGGAGGGAGACTATCAAGTCCTACTGTTATCATGCCATGGATTCATCCTATGGTTGAGGTTTGAACAGAGAACTCCTAGATGTTGTCATGCATAGGTTTCAACCTACAGTTCTATCATCAAATCCTCATCAGAGGAAATGAGAGTCCTAAGGGATCATGTCAATGATACACAGAAGCAGACAAAAACATCAGTTTTAACAGTAAAATGCATGCAATGCAAGTGAGGGAGGAAATGTGTGTGGGGCTTCAGCCTCCACAAGCTCATCTCGACCTCAAGCCAGTCATGAAATAACAGTAATCATACTGAAAATAAACAACATGCCATCAAGCAATGAACAGATAGGGGAATGAAGTGCCATCAGGCAAACAAAACACACATGCTTGAGAAAGAAATGATCTACATCTAATCCTAACCCTAACACAGAATCTGAACAAATCTAAGCACTAAAGCAAGACCCTAAACAAGAGAAATCATTCCCAGTCTTCAAGCTTCAGAACAAGCTTACCAAAGAAAGGGAGCTAAGCAAGCAGGCTCATAGTGTCTTCCTCAGGAAAGCACTAGGAGGTGTATACTCAGGAGTCATATCCTACGTGGCTCAACCACTGTGATCAGTTTACATTCCTCCTCAGGAGAAATTAAACTCACAAGTAGGCTCCAACGTCACTGGATATTTAGGAAATCCTATCTGAACTAGTGGAGCTAAGTAAATAGACTCATAGGACCTTCCTCAAGAAAGTACTAGGAGGCTTCCACTTAGGAGTTGTATCCTATGTGGCTCAACAACTGTGATCAGTTTACATTCCTCCTCAGGAGAAATTAAACTCACAAGTTGGCTCCAACATCATTGGATACTTGAGAAATCCTAGATAAACTAATGGAACTAAGTGAATAGACCCATGGGACCTTCCTCAGGAAAGTACTAGGAGGCTTCCACTTAGGAGTTGTATCCCATGTGGCTCAACAACTGTGATCAGTTTACATTCCTCCTCAGGAGAAATTAAACTCACAAGTTGGCTCCAACATCATTGGATACTTGAGAAAGAGGTGAGAAGGAAGAATGAAAGTCATTCATAGTGCCTTCCTCAGGAAAGTACCATGAACCTCCTTCAAACTTCAGGATCTCAAACCTCACAGACAGGGAACAAGACAAGCTCTGGGTCTCTGAATCTTGATCTACAATCTTCACTTCATGATGCTCTCCATCAAGATCTTCAAGGCAACACAAGCCCCTCAACAAATTCCCCACAATGAACCCCAAAGATGAACAGATAACCACAGGGGAGACAAAATCAATAGGCAACTTCAGAAAATACCTAAAAATATTAAACTAATGGGGAAAAATCTAACAAATATTCACAAGGGTCCTCAACACCTACTCATAACATCTACATAGGCCTCTACCTAAAAATCAAGACAAAACTCAATCAAAGAAAGGGATTCTTCACCTAAACACAATTTAAACCCTAATTAGGATACCCTAAATCTACCCTAATTAAACTAATCAAAATTTAATTCTAAAAATCTAGAAAAAATCCTATGGGGAACTATGATTCATCATCTAATTGCACAAAAAAGAATGGATTAAAAACCCTAAGGGAAGGTTCTAAAATAATTCCTACAAAATCATGATACAAAATTAAACAATATAAAAGCTATCTTAAAAGAAAAATCTATTAAAATACTAAACTAAGAAATAAAATCCCACTTTTATTTTTATAATTTTTTACACATTTTCATCTAATCATAGAAAAAAGAAGAATTAAAAAATCATTATTTTCCATTTTTTAATGAATTTTCAAAGACAGAAAAATATTAAAAGAAAATTAAAACAATCTAAATGAATTAAAAGGAGGGGGGGTGTGATCAGCACCACACGCTAGTTGGAAATAAATGGGCCAGCAACAAGGGGGGCGGGGATAGGAAACTAAGCCCACAGCGCGGTTTAATGAAACGACCGCGTTTCATTTAATTTGAATCTTCCCTCTCTTTCTCAGGTTTAATCACAGCCACTGGATCAGATGAATTTGTCAAACATTGGATCTAATCCTAGGGCTCTCCTTCATCGTCCCAGATGAGACCTAGGGTTTTCAGAACCCTCTCCCATGCACTCAAATCTTCGAGCTCCTCTATCTCTCTCCACACGCCATGATTCAACAAGATTCCAAAACAAAAAATGCTCTACTAAATGCCTAGAACACAGCCATGCGCTCACCTTTCCATAACTCGCCCTAGATAATTCTAACAGAAGGCATCAAGACCATGGTTCAAAATTTTTCTCTGAGATCAACCCTAATTAAACTCAAAACTAAAGCTGCAATCTTGTTCCCTATGCCACCCTAATCAATATAATCCATGTCATGCTGATTAAAATGCCCTAAACAAATAGTTCTTGAAACTTAAAGATTCCTACACCTGTCACAAACCATCATGGATCGTGCCCTACTTCTCAGGATCTAACCATCTACCCTAATACATCAATTATACACCTAAAGAATGAACTAAAACTACTTAAATTAAGAGGATTAAGGAGGAGAAAGAACCTGTCAAGTAATGATGGAGGAGGCTCGTGGGGATGCTTGCAGGCCTTGTAATTGCTTCAAGATGATCCTACAATGGTGAGGAACTTTCTGTTTGCACTTGTGATGGTGGAGATGGCTTGTAGTGGAAGAAAAACAAAGTTGCTTCAACTTGAAGAAACCTCTTCAATGGCAATGTATCTCTCTCTTTCTCCTCTGACTTGACTCTCTATCACCAACCTTCATCACTTTCTGATGCACTCTCTATATAATAATCATTGGATGTTTCTAGATTCATCTAGAATGTGGTGGAAACTTCTTGAAATTCTCATGACATGCCAAGTTGGATATCTCATATCTCATATGTTATGCCTTGCAATTTTGTCTTAAAATGTCCTTATGTGAGATATTGAGAAGGGATGAGTGAAAAACAAGTTCATTTTTGGCTTGTGTAGGGTTTTTCAACATTGCCTTCTTTTTCAAGTAATGACTTTTCAAAGCATCACCCATTTTTAGACCTCAAATGAAAATTCTAGCTAAACCAATGTTCTCAAAATGGTTTTTTCCAATCAAAATGATATATTGGATGACCTATTTTGGATTTGTGGATCTCCCAAATCACTTTTCAATTTCAACTTTTCAAAGTTATAAGCCTTTTTTAGTTCATTTTTGACCAATCATGTAATCTTGTGCTATGAGCTTTTCCAACAATTTGTGACCTTCTTTCTAGACTTAAAATCACATTTTGAGCAACTTTCATGTTTTGAGTTTTTCCATTTGAGGCTTGGAAATAGGAGTTTTAGGCATTGGCTAAAATGACCTATAACTGACAAATGACCAAAATACCCCTGTCTTGTTCAAACCATAAGTTGAGTTCCAAAAATCCAATCAAGGACTTCTACCACTCAAATTAAAGCTAAGAAGATCCTCTTCAACATTCATGTTGACCAAGAAATCATAGGAATCCTCCTACTAGGGCAAAAGTTGTCTGCAAGTTGGGTGACTTTCAAGGACCCAGATTCACACACCTCTGCTGACCTGTAATTTGTCAAAACCATAACTTGAGCTCTGTAACTCCTATCAAGGACTTCCACCACTCAAATTAAAGCTAAGAACAAGCTCTACAACATTCATGTTGTGGGGAAGATGAGATATCAATCACATCTAGAGCTAAAACTGCCTGGAATATAGGGATCAAATTAGGGTTTTTCTACTGACAATCCTCAGAAACCCTAACTCAAAACTTCTCAGACTCCTCAATCATGATGAGTTGGTCTAGGAATCATCTTTATAACATCTCTATACATCATTCCATGATCTCATGGCCCTTGGATTGGGTCTCAACCTTCTCCAAACTATCAGTTAATCTAGGGTTGACCCAGTCAAAACCCTAATTCTACCATTCATGGTTGAATCTTCTGAACTCTTGCATAATGACCTCTCTGGGCTTCATGATGGCTATAAAGACATCTCATAGGCTTTCTCAAAACATCAAGTTCATTCTCAAAGTCTCATAATCATCTGAGGGGCACCCGCAACTCTCAAGCTATGAAGCACACAACCCTGGTTTCAAACCATTCCTCTGAGGATCTCTTGAACTTTCTGATGAAGGTATCCACTTTCAAACACTCAATGAATAAATAATTGTTGGTCAAATTTTGGGGTGCAACAAATATGTAATGAGTATGTAATGAAATAGGCATGTGATGCTTATGCCCTTGCGTATGCTGACGAAACTGACTAGAGACAGGACGAGAGATGAAATAAACATCTCGATGGAGATACCCTGCATTCTCTGCAACCAATACGTCAATCATGGGAGGGAATGGTAGGGATGGTCGAACCAAATCTGGTTTCAAAATTCTGAATTCTCTGGGGAGAAAGTAAATTGCTTAGGTGCACAGTATCACGTCTTCTCATGGGGAGAGGAAAACCTGAAGGACACTTTCGAGTTACCCAAGAAAAGGTTGTCAGCTTATAGTCTCGCTGGGGACTGTGTTATAGCAATGATTTGAAAGTGTTTCTGCAATAATGATATTTTCGGGGAGTGAAGAGATCCTTCCGAAATTTCCACTAGTCAAAGTAATTTATTATATTTCAAATTTGTTGTTTTTGAAGAACAGTTTTGAAAAATCTACAATGCACCTTTCATTTTAAAATTTTAAGAATAAACGCATTTTGCATAACAATAGAAAACAAAGAGCAATGCACCAAGGAATGTAAGTAACAAGATGGTATCTTTTATTAAAGGGTGGTAGCTCGCTGAAGGCATAGCTCCACAGATGATTATGTTTTGAAATTGGCAACATGGGAAAAGGTTACACTGAATCCAATGACACCTACTGACACTAATAACTAAGACTAATCCAGAATCCTGCTTTGGGCAAGGATGAAAGAACTGAAACATGGCTCTCATGCGGAAAGTATGTTCGCGAAGATCAGTGTCCTCTGATGCAATGAAATGCCTTTGTCCCTAACTTTTGCCTGGACCGCCCTCTCGGGTTTTCAATCCACCGGGACGCTCCTTTTTGCCTAAGCCGCCCTTTCGGGTTTTCAACTTAGCGAGCTTTTTATTATTATTTCTTTTTTTTCAACCCTTACTTTTGCCTAAGTCGCCTTTTGCAGGTTTTCGACTTAGCGGGTTTTTAGGCATAATATTTTCGGACTGCATCAGAATTCACGGGGTGTGCAAGCTCTTCACCATCCATTGTTGTAAGTATCAGAGACCCTCCGGAGAAAACGGTCTTTACAACAAATGGGCATTCATAATTGGGCATCCACTTTCCACGCATATCTTTATGCACTGGCAAGATCTTTTTGAGTACGAGCTCTCCTTGACGGAACTCACAGATACGAATCTTCTTATCAAACGCCCTTTTCATCCGTATCTGATATAATTGCCCATGGCACATGGCTTTCAAGCGCTTCTCGTCAATGAGATTCAACTGATCCAATCTGTCTTGAACCCACTCTGCTTCCTCAAGTTCAGCTTCCATCAACACTCTTAAAGAAGGTATCTCTACTTCGATGGGGAGCACGGCGTCCATTCCATACACCAATGAGAAAGGTGTTGCCCCTGTCGAAGTTCTCACTGAGGTTTTGTATCCATGCAAAGCAAACGGTAACATCTCATGCCAATCTTTGTAAGTCACAACCATCTTTTGCAGGATTTTCTTGATATTCTTATTCGCAGCTTCAACGGCCCCATTCATCTTAGGACGGTACGGAGAAGAATTGTGATGAGTGATCTTGAAACTGTCATAGTCTTGTTATTCAGATTGGTGCCATTGTCAGTTATTATCCGGCTTGGGATTCCATAACGGCAGATGATTTCTTTCCTGATGAATCGGGCAACCACTTGCTTGGTCACGTTGGTGTAGGAGGCAGCCTCTACCCACTTAGTGAAATAATCAATAGCAACAAGGATAAAACGATGACCATTAGAAGCCTTCGGCTCGATTGCTCCAATCATGTCAATGCCCCACATAGAGAACGACCATGGTGAAGACAAAACATTCAACGGTGATGGAGGTACATGCATCTTATTAGCGTAAATTTGGCACTTATGGCACTTTCTAGCATATTGGATGCAGTCAGCTTCCATGGTTAGCCAATAATACCCAGCCCTTAACATCTTCTTGGACATAGCATAACCATTGGCATGAGTTCCGAAGGTCCCCTCATGAATTTCCTGCAGTAACATGTCCGCTTCCCGTTTATCAACACATTTGAGCAGAACCATGTCGTGATTTCTCTTGTATAACACACCATTACTGATAAAGAATTTGGACGCCAGTCTTCTCAATGTTTTCTTGTCCAGACCAGTAGCACCATCGGGATACTCTTGCTTGACGAGATAGTTCTTGATATCATGAAACCAAGGCTTTTCATCCACCTCAACTTCTTCGACCACCTGACAATAAGCGGGCTCAACTTTGCGCTCAATATGGATAAGAGGTGCTTCATTAACGAATTTAACTTTCCACATGGATGCTAACATGGCTAAAGCATCAGCAACGTGATTCTCGGATCTAGGAACATGCTCGAACTCTATCTCGTCGAAATACTTGATCAGCTCAATAATATAGTCCTTATAAGGGATTAACTTCTCATTCTTCGTTTCCCATTTGCCTTGTACCTGGTAAATAACCAAAGCTGAGTCACCACTTACTTTAAGAAGTTTGATTCGGAGGTGAATCGCTGCTTCGAGGCCAAGAATACATGCTTCATATTCTGCGACGTTATTAGTACACTCAAAGTCCAACCTTGCTGTAAATGGAGTGAATCCACCCTTCGGGTTCATCAAAACGGCGCCTATACCATGCTCATTGAAATTCGAGGAACCATCAAACATCATCCTCCACCAAAGACCTGGTTCCGGACCTTCGCTCGGATCTGGCTCTTCACAATCTCTTTTAATCAACAAAATATCCTCATCGGGAAAATCAAACTTAAGAGGTTCATAATCTTCAACTGGCTGGTCTGCAAGATAATCAGATAAAATACTACCCTTAATCGCCTTCTGGGGTACATACTGGATGTCATATTCGGATAACAACATGTGCCAACGGGCTAGCCTCCCGGTTTGAGCAGGTTTTTCAAAAATATACTTGATCGGATCCATTTTAGAAATCAACAATGTGGTATGACAGACCATATATTGCCGAAGGCGCCTAGCGGCCCATGCCAATGCACAACAAGTTTTCTCCAATGGTGAGTATCTGTTTTCACAATCGGTAAACTTTTTACTCAGGTAATAAATCGCATGTTCCTTTCTTCCAGTCTCATCATGTTGTCCAAGCACACAACCCATAGACTTTTCAAGAACGGTAAGGTACATAAACAACGGTCTTCCAGGTACGGGAGGAATCAGAATAGGGGGATCTTGCAAATAACCCTTAATCTTCTCAAACGCTTTCTGACAATCGGGGTTCCATTCAACCGTCTGCCCCTTGCAAAGTAACTTGAATATCGGCTCACAAGTAGCGGTCATGTTGGAGATAAACCTGGAAATATAATTCAAACGTCCCAGAAAACCTCTAACTTGCGTCTCGGTTTGCGGAGCTGGCATATCTTGATACGACCACGCAAACACATCAATATACTCTTTTAACAACTCAATCAACCTCGGCTTAACCTCTGTCCCAAGCATTGCACCAATCTTGGCCTCTTTCTTGTTCTCATCTGTACCGAGATTAATTAAGTCCACCTGCTCTTTATACGGTTGAAGCTCTGTGTACTCGTACTCAATCAATCTTGTCAGTTCCGCGGGTACTTCAAAATCTTCTTCGCCCTCGTCCTCAGCTTGATTGATGGGTGCATCCCAGTCAGGAGTGTTAGTAAAGTCATTGGATCCAACAAGGTTTACGATGTCTCTGCATGATGGAAGGCTTACTTAATTAAGATGCGCGAAGATATGTAAGAATGAAATGTTGTTTTTTTGTTTTTTTTTTTTTTTTGGAAAAAAGGTTGCCAATTTCATTTTTAAAGGTGAAAACGAAAAGCGCAAATGAACCAAAGTGGAATTGAACAAAATGCCTTTATTAATATCCTTTTAGAAATGAAAGGTGGCCCAATAAAAGCGACCCTATAGCCTTGGGCAGAGCTATGGATTATTATTTGAAAATGTAAATGAAACTTTTAAAAAAAATTACTTTGACAAGGGAAAAATAACAGGGATCTCTACGGCCTCCCAGTTGTTCAAAACTGCATCACCCTTAAACACCAGGTTGCTCAGCTCTTCATTTTCCTCACAGTCACCGATGGCATTGACTTGGAAACCTCCGCTGACAAATACCTCTTGGATAACCTTCGGACGCCCTTCGACAGTTGTGGCAGCTCCATTCTGAGTTGGTTTGTAACCCAACCCAGAGCGATCAGTCTTGGTCTTGACATCAATTACCTCTCCCCAACCTTCAGGAATGCCCCTGTCAATTGTTGATTTGGTACTCTTCAGAGATGCAAAAGATGGATTACCCTGACCCACTGTCTCTTCGACTTCTAGCAGAACAGCATTGGCGATCTCAAGTGCTTGAAAGGAGATTTCTAAAGCATCCTCATCGGCCTCGATGTAACGGAAAGAAGACAGGTTACTGACCATCAGATCCTCCTCACCGTGTATAATAACCAACTTTCCATCGATTACGAACTTCATCTTTTGATGTAACGTTGAGGTTACTGCCCCAGCGGCATGAATCCACGGCCTTCCAAGTAAACAACTGTAATTGGGATTAATGTCCATGACTTGAAACGTGATATTAAAAACTTGCGGACCAATCAGGATAGGAAGCTCAACTTCCCCCATTACCGACCGGCGAGAACCATCGAAAGCCTTGACGACCAAAGGAGTAGGTTTCAACACAGTCTCTTTGAAAACCAACTTATCAAGAACCCTCTTGGGTAGAACATTCAGAGAAGAGCCGGTGTCTACTAGTACTCTCGCTAAATTGTCCTCCTGACATTTCACCGATATATGTAAAGCACGATTATGATTCGGACCCTCCTTCGGTAACTCTTCGTTGCTGAAACTAAGGGTGTTACAGGCGGTCAAATTGGCAATCACACTATCGAACCGACTGGTGCTGATATCTTGATCCACATGTGCTTGAGTCAAAACTTTCTGTAAGGCCATCCTATGAGCGGGTGAACTCATCAACAGAGATAAAATCGAAATCTTGGAAGGAGTCTGATGGAGTTGGTCGATAACTTTATAGTCACTTTTCTTGATGATCCTTAAAAACTCAGCATCTTCATCATTCGTAACGGCTCCCTTACCTTTGTCTTTAACGGCCACTGGGATATTAGTGGTCTCCTTAGGTGGAACCTCATTAGAACGGGGAGTATACACACGGCCACTGCGAGTCATCCTGCTTGCCTCTGCGATATTGGTCACAGTGTCCTTAACTTCTTCATTTGGAATAACTTTCCCAGACTCCTTGTCAATCATCGTCACGTCGTATTTCCAAGGCACGGCTTTAGGATCGCTGAAAGGAAACGGACCTGGTCTTCGAATAACTATTGGCTTATGCTGATTCACCTCAGGGATAGACGACTTTGGTATATCGAACACGAGATTGGCAGAACCTGCCCCTGATAGATTAAACACTGGTACCTTTCCCTTTGATCCAGGCTGATGGAAGACTGGCTCAACCACAGCGACCTCATCTTTCTTGGGCTGGCTTGTCACTTGTAAAACACCCTCATTAATCAACCTCTGAACATCATTCTGAACCAACACACAACCCTTAGTACTGGCTTCACAACTTACGCATGCAACGTGGGAAGTATCTACCAGACCGACTTCAAACAGTTTCGAATGGAACATCTTGAGAGGAGTCTTAATCTGTTCAACGTCAAGGACATAACCTTCCTCCGAATCAGCACTAATGGCATTGACACTCTCATGGTTAGGAAAAGGGTTCTTCTTAACATTCGGTTGAGGATCTTCAAATGACAAAATCTTTTTTTCCAATAAATCCCTGACAAGATTTTTGAGAGCATAACAATTCTCCAGATCATGGCCAGGCGCACCCTCATGAAATAAACAATGAGCGGCGGCGTTGTAATTGGCGGGTAGAGGATTAGGAGGCGGACCCAAAGCCCGAGTAGTGATTAGACCTTGCTTGACCAAAGAGGGGTACAACTCGGTGAAAGTCATCGGAATCGGAGGACAAGGCTTATACGTTCTTCTGTTCGGAACGTTCTGGCGAGGAGCCGGACTCTTTGGCTGTTGAGGAGCAGGAGCGTTGGGCGCCTGTAGGTAGTTGATAGGAGGCGGATAAACAGGAGGTTGTTGCATAGGTTGATACATAGGAACCTGTTGATTGAAAGAAGGTGTAATAGCTGCCACATAGGGTTGTTGAGCATATTGGATTGGGTACCCTTGAGGTTGAGCATAACCTTGCGGATATCGATAAAAGTGTTCTCTTGGTCTACCAGAGGATATAGCATTAGTCTCGCCCTCTTTCTTCTTCTGGGAGCTATACGGAGATTTCTTCGGCTGATCCTTAGAAGCACCATGATTGCTCGTCATTTTACCACTTTTCATACCCAATTCAATCTTGACACCCACAACAACGATGTCGGAGAAATTTGAAGTCACACTACCCACCATTCTTTCGTAAAATTCTGGACGAACCGTGTCGACAAACCAATCAGCTAACTCTTTCTCGGTCAAAGGAGGTTCTACCTGCGACGCAATCTCTCTCCATCTTTGAGCGTACTCTTTGAATGACTCAGAATTCTTTTGTGACATACTCAACAACTGTCTTCTGTCAAGAGCCAGATCCATATTGTACTTGTAGTGTTTGATGAAAGCGTCAGATAAATCTTGGAAACTCTTAACGCGAGACTGGTCCAAAGTTAAGTACCACTTGGAAGAAGCACCTTTCAAACTATCTTGGAAGCAATGAATCATCAGTTTATCATTCTCAACATGGGCAGCCATTTTGCGATAATACATGATCAGATGACTCTTAGGACAGGTGGCACCTTCATAACGATCGAAGTTCGGAGTTTTGAACTTCGGGGGAATAACCAAACCTGAGACCAAACAAACATCCCTTGCAGCAGTCCCAAAAATTTGATCACCCTCTACTTTTTTCAATCTCTGGACGATGGTGTTTACTTCCTCACGAAGCTTATCATGTTTCTCATAACCTTCAACATTCTCATCAAGATTATCAAAAACTGTCTCATTGAAGTACGGTTGCGCACGGGTGTGTACAACAGGTGGTGCAAAGACAGGAGCCCCCCTAGGAACTTCAGAAAATAAAGGCACGGCTTGCTGAACAGGCTGATTAATCGGAACAGTGGCTTGAGGAGGCACAAAACCGGGAGCAAGACCATAAGGTGGGTCCCTTGCTACGGTCACACTTGGCGAAGGGTCCACAGTAACGCCGGTAATCTCGGAAACAACAGTGGGCTGGGTATCCATCTTAGCATTCATGACATGTAACAATTCCATCATACGCCCCATACCCCCTCGAAGGTCTTCAAGTTCATTGCTAAGGCGATCAATCTCTTTTTCCTGATCCTCCATTCTCTTTCGAGTTTGAGCTCTGGTGTTGTACTGGTGCCGAGAACTCAGGGTGACGAAACTAGAAGGCGAGAGAACCGAACATGAGAAAACGGGAGACACATGCAATGCAAGAAAGTAAATGAGGCTATGATGCAAATGAAGATTTCATGGAATTCAAACATTTAGGAATGTCGTGGGGTACCAAGGAAATCTTCTTCTTGTTTTTCAATTTATTTATTTTTATTTATGGTATCCCGCGATATCCATAAATGATATTTGAACTCCATGAAATACAATGCAATGAGATGCTTTATGGATGCAATGCATGAAAACACACAAAGTCCTGGGTTAAAGGAACGTGAGCGGAGTCAAGGTCTACCCATCCCAAAAGGAGTGCACTATAGGTTAGTTGTACCTGCCGAACAAGGTTCTACAAAGTGCCCAAAGTCATCAGCCCATCTTTCGGATATTATCAACCTTCCGACTGACTCAGGGGTTAATAATATTCTCAAGAGAACCTCTTTTGAGTGTAGTATCGCGTAGCAGCCATTGTAGGATTACTCCACATAGCTCCCGCACTACGTCCTAAATAAGGCCAAGGTGGTGTTAAGGTACTACGGTCCTCAATATCACAGACTCCAATCGACCATGGAAAAAGTTTTCGCGATTACTCGTTCAACCGAACCATTTTCGAAAAGGTCTCAACTGAGCGGTGATTCTCGAATCAGCTTGATCGGGATTCAACTCCCTATAAGCCTCATCGAATATATCCCCATCCTATAATAATGTCACTAGTCCGGGCGTAGGACTTATCTCACAGCACAAGGAACAGTCCCACAATCAAAGCACAAATATATACATGCAAATGAATAATAACACAGATAGTAATAAATATGAACAAGTTAGGGACAACCCTCAATAGTTAGGACTCCCCAGTGAAGTCGCCATTTTCTGTTGCGGTGGAAATAGGATCACAAACTATTAATTAGTTTGAATCGCAATTCAATTCACAACCGCTCTTTGATTTATCCGAAGGAAAAGGTCAAAAGAGGGAAAAACCTATTTTGCATCGTAAACACAATGCGGGGAAAGATCTAGGGTTCGGGGGTTGGTTAAATTTAGGGAAGGTATTAGCACCCTAAACTTCTGTAGTACTCTACAGGACCCTTTTGTTCAGATGTTTACTATTTTGCTTTATTTATTTGCTTAAGATATATGTACAAAGGAATTAAAAGTGAGAAGAGAGACCTAAGGGTTAATTCTAAGTTTACTCGGCAAGACATCGCATCTTGTGCCTACGTATCCTTACGGGAGTGGAATCAGAGTAATCGTAGTTCCCCTCAAAAGGGAGGTTAGAAACTTCTTGACTGTGGCCAAGGTTTCAATGGGGAATAAACGTATCTTAGGGACACGCTTACATGGAGTGTAGAAACTCCAAATCTCTACGTTGAAATGTTAAGTTGTAATTAGGGTTAAATTAGGGATTCCACGGCGGGAAACCCTAAAATGAGCGCGGCGGCTCTTTGACCTAATGCTAGGGGTAAAATTGTAATTTTGCCTGCGGCGAGGCATTTGTGAAAATTAGGGTTTGTAATTTTGTAAGGGTTTGAAGTTGAGGACTATTGGCGCGGCGGCCAAACAGTTAGACCTAACCTTCGGATGTGTGTAATGTGAAAGAATAATAGCAATGACAGTGTGAGAAATTTAAATCATACATCAGCAGAAATTTAAATGCGAAAAGTAAACGCGATTATTAGGTTCGCGAGGTTACAATTGAGAAACAGATACAAATATAAATGAAACTTAAATGAAAACTCAACACAATAGTAATAAATATGAACTGCAAAAAAATGAACACCCGTTAGTAGGCAGAGTCAAACGGCTATCAGATGAATTACGAGCCAATGAAGAAAGAAAAAAAATGCAAATTGGAGATTTATTGTTGTTTTATTTAAAAATCTTAAATAATTTAATGTTAGCTTGCAAAAAAAAGTTTAATTTAAAAATGTTTACTCTAAAAAAAAAAAAGTTCTATTTTTTTAATATTTTGAAGAAAAGTTTTTCTTATTTTATTTTTTTAAAAAAAAGTTTTTTATTTATTTTTTAAATAATAAAAAAAAACAAAAAAAAACAATATAACTAAAAATAATAAAAATAAAATGGTTTGGGCCAGAAGTTGGGTGGTCAAGCCCCAACCCGGCCCGTCAGTAACACACAAAGGAGATCAAGGGAGTCCCCAAAGGGAACCCTAGCTTTCAGCGGCCGCTTCCCTCATCTTTTTGACTCGTCTCTCGCTTTTCTCTGTTCTCCCGGTTGTCCCGCCTCCAATGGCTCTTCACCGTTCGTTTTCCTGGAAAAAAACAAAACTAATCCATGCGTGATGATGATGCCTTACAGAAATGCTTGATTGGTTGACGAATTCCGAACCCTTTCGACTTTTCTTTGCGATTCTGTTTCTTGTGATCTTGATGGACGATGATGACGATTCCTTTTCGTCTGAGTTCGCGGCTTTTGTTCACGACGCCTAGGGTTTGCGATCTCCGTTCTTCGTTAGGGTTTCGCTCTCTCTCTCTCGCGGCTACCAGTTAGTGTCTTTGATGGTGAGATTGTTCCCTTCTTATACTTTCTGACTCTCTTTTTGGGCCTTTAATCCGTGTTGGATTTGCGTTACTCTGAGATTTGATTTCGTGTTGATTCGATTTGATTTTGATTTTGTTTGGTTTTTTCAGATACTGATTGAACCATGTTCCCTCTTTTAGAATTCGATTGGGATTTTGGTGAGATTGGATTTCATTTTTCTGATACTGATTGAACTCTGTTTCCTCTTTTAGGGTTTGATTGGGTTCCCAGCTGATATGATCCTTCTATTTTCAGAACTCGATGATTGAATATTACATGGACCTATTTGATTTGTTTAATAATCTGAACTGATTTGTTTTGATCTGTTTTGGGATTGATATCAAATCAAAATCTCTCTATTATTTTTCTGATATGGTTTGCCTTCAGGTTGGATTGATTGATATCTGATATTGATTCACAGAACTCCTTGATGGATTCGTTTTTCTGTTTGATATTTTCGATCTCGAACTGATTCGTTTTTTTTTTATTGATTCGTTTCTTTGATGCAGCTCAGATTCTTTTCCTCTTCTTCTTTCAGAGAGGGCTTGATATTGAAGCTTTGGTTGAGTCACAATTGCCGGGAAAGGTCTACGGCGATGATGTTCATCTGAGCCGTGACAACTGATACTCTTTGATGATGCTGCGATTGCCTCTGATGATCTTCGCTTGTGGTTTATCACTTGTTCCATTTGAGTTGTTTTAACTGCTGATGATATTTGATTCTTGCGTTTCAGAGCTGATATTCTGGGCAATTATGTCCAACTATGAATTCAAATGTCGCTTAATGTTGCCTCGATACATTTACGCGATAGTGGCCGCGAGTTTGGGGCGGTGATGTTCACCTGAGCCCTCTATGCCTGGTGCTCTATTTCTGATGTGCTTTGCACATTTGGGACCCAACCTGAACTGACATGTCACTGAGGTTACTTGAGCTCATCTGTGTTCTTTCTCTGGTATAGTTTCGCTATGATTTTGTGCTGTGATTCGATGCTGTGATTTTGTGTAGTCGCTCACTTATGTGTTGCTTGCCATTGAAACTGGTCCGAATGGGGACTTACCTTTAACTGATGCTGCTGGAACTTTTTGATACTTTGTTCTATGTAATTTTGACGCAGCTTGTTTTGTGTCTCATTTTTCTGTTCTGTTTGAACTTGATTTTCATTCTGTTTTGAACATTGGCCTTCATTCTGTTTTGAACATTGGCCTTCATTCTGAACCTTTGTAACAGATTTGTTTCATTGGTGCCTCTTCATACTTGTACTGGCGCGAGCTCCTTCTTGCCTAGTTTTGTTTATGAAGCTTGTTTATGCTTTGAGTTCTGTTGTACTGATGATGCTTGTGGCTTTTCAGGTGTTGGAAGTTTCGGAACCGAAGTGACTCAGACCTGCCGGCATCCGGGTCTGAGTTCAATCTTGCCTATGTTGCCTTATTCTCGTATCAGTTTGGAAATCCAATCGCGGCAAAACGAATCAGTCCCGCTTCTTTTATTACTTCTATCTCTCGGATGTCCCGTACCGATAAGAACAGGTGTTACCTGATCTGACGCCCCCGGCGCAGATCGGTAACGGGGGTAGGACGCAGCTTCGGTTGTGCCACTCCCGGCACTCGATGATGACATTGTTCTGAGAGTGTCAAAAACAACTCCTAACCTTTTTCTATACTGTTTGCTTTGTTTTGATGTGCAGGTGAATTTGGAGATTCTGCGGCGAAGCTTAAAGACAGCATGAAGACACTTAGGAACTTTTAGGATTTAGGATAGATACTTATTGTAAATGAAACCTCTTGTAAACCAAGTTCAAATTCACTTATCAATTTGTAAACTATAAATATTTATGAAATGAAATTCAACAAATATTCATATTTACTTTCTCAATTTTAAATTCAAAGTATCCATGAATAATAATTCAGAACCATTTAAATTCCCTCTTGAGTAGTAACTTATAAGTACTTATGAACACAAAGTTCAAACTTACTTCTCCTTTGCCTTTTATAAATGATATCCCGCCATATGATTATATCCAAACAAATTCAAATTAAAATCTCGTTGATCACATCACTTCTCAAAATAACCTTAACAGTATCCACTTCCTTTTCAACCCAACTTCATCTTATTAAGAGGAAACAAAACTGTTTTAGAAATGTTTCAAAATCAAACAAAGCACGGCCCCGAGTCCAATCATATTTCTGACAAAACATATCGGCACCTTGACCCAAGTGGCAAATAAATGCCTCAAAACGTAATAACAGCCCGTTTTTCAAGGAATTAGCAGAATTTGCGTAAAATGACCAAAATACCCCTGGAACCAAATCTGCAAAACAAACACCTCCATAACTTGTTAGGGGTTAGCAAATGTACATATGAGATGATATGCGAAATGACTGACTAAATATAAGGGTAAAATTTGGAGTATTACACACCCCAAAATTTGCCCAACATTTTTTTACCTAGCTTGTGTTTCATTTCATTCACATTAGCATTATCATTTGCATTTCATTGACATGTATGCAGGAGATCAAGAGGTATGATTACCAATTTAGAGCTATACAAGACTATGAAGCCAACTGGGAGGCTTATTTAAGTGGTCAAGGGTTGATATCCTTGTCAGAGAAGTTAAAAGATCCTCTGAGAGAGTGATTGAAGCCAAGTGTGTAGGCCTTCTAACTTGAGAGTTGTGGAAAGCCATCAGATGATTCTGAAGCCATGAAGTTGGACTTGAGGTCTTGAGAGATCTCATGAGAAGTGTTGAAGATCACTTTGAGGCCTAGACAGGTCATTGTGCAAGAATAAGAAGCCTCAGCCATGATTGGTGCAATTAGGGTTTGATTGGGTCAACCCTAAGTCAACTGAGGGTTTGAAGAAGGTTGAGAGCTAATTCATGAGCCATGTGATCATGGATGGATACATTGAAATGTACTAAGGATGATTCCAAGGTTAACTCATCATGATTGAAGAGTTTGAGAAGTTTCAGGCTATGGTTTCTAAGACTTGACAGTGTAAAATCCCCTAACTTGACCCCTGACTTCCAGGCCATTCAACTTAAGATATGATTGTCATCTCATCTTGACCCCAACATGATTGTTTTAGGGAATGACCTTAGCTTTAGTTTTAGTACTAGAAGTCCTTGATAGGGTTTATAGAACTCAAGTTATGAGCCAGACAAGTTACAAGTCATCTGAGGCATGTGAATTTGGAGCTTGAAAGTTACCCAACTTGCATGGCAATTTTGCCCTAGAAGGATGATTCCTATGAAATTTTGGTCAACATGAATGTTGTTCCTTATTCGCTTAGCTTTCCATAGAGTACTATAAGTCCATGATTGGATTTGTAGAACTCAAGTTATGGCTTTGACAAGTCAAGGGGATTTTGGGTATTTGGGCATTAGAGGTCATTTTGAATCATAGGTCAATTTCATCATCTTGCAGGCTTCAAATGGATTTTTGTTCAACATGAAAGTTTCTCAAAATGATGTTTTTAGCTTAGCCAAGTATCAAGAGTCCATTGACATGGATTATATCAAGCATTGGTTGAAGAATATTCACATAAAGACCATTTTAATGAATTAAAGTGAGAAAATTCAAAATAATTGAAAATGAGATGTTTTCAGGCCAAATTTGTGGTCATTTTGAATGGAATTGATATTCTAAAGAGATTGGTATTGTCACATTTTTTAATTGAAGTTCATAACATAGACATTTGGAAGATTTCTTCATAATGAAGAAACATATCAAACACACCCCATGGATTGAAATCAAGGAGGGGAAACACTTCAATTACATTCCACAAGTGTTAAGTGAGTAATTTGGACTGAGTTTGAAGGATGAACAAAGCAAAAACGTGTAGCACCATCATTGAAATTTTGGAAAGAAGTGAAAATTGGAAATCCAAAATTGGGCTTGGTTTGGGCCCCCAAAGTGGTGAAACAGAATATAAATGAGATATGGATCATTTTGAGAAGGTTCTAGTGCCAAATTCTGTGAAGAAGCCATTGGAGCAAGGTGAAGAAAAAGCTTGAAAGTGATTTTTCCATTTTGAAGAATCAGAAGGTTTCATCAAGAATTGATTATCAAGAATCGTTCACCATCAATCATTGAAGCTTTCTGCACGTGTTGGAGGAGAATTGAGGTCTGAAACCACCACAATCGAAGCTTAAAACCAGGTTTTTATTTCTTGAATTTTCTCTCCATTGATGCGTTTTTAGTGGATTAGATTCATGTGGTTAGGTTACAAGTAAGGTGTAGATGATTTCTGGACAGAAAAATTGAGGTTTAGTGACAAAATAGGAATTGATCCGTTTTCGGTTGAGATTTAGATTTCTTTATTCTTGAGGTTTTATCGCGATTCATTAGTATAATTGAAATCCTCGTGAAATTTCACATAACTTTGGTTCAAAAATAATTTGGAATGGTGGAGTATTGAGAGAGATAGGAGGCCACGAGTTTTTCCGGCGGAGCTCCGGCCAAGTCGCGCCGGATTCTGCAATTCCCTCCCTGCGCAAATTTGAATCGAGGAAGACAAAATCATGGCCGTTCATGCGTTTGGAAAGTGAGACAAAGTCAATCAATCCGAGCGCCCAAAGTGCGCCACGTACCCCGTCCCCCAATACACAGTCGTTTTGATTAATGAATATATCAAGTTT
Organism: Lathyrus sativus; assembly: GCA_963859935.3. Classification (NCBI taxonomy): domain Eukaryota; kingdom Viridiplantae; phylum Streptophyta; class Magnoliopsida; order Fabales; family Fabaceae; genus Lathyrus; species Lathyrus sativus. Next base: position 327,521,168 of record OZ012737.1, on the reverse strand, counting down.
GTTCAACGCGCTGTGGGAATCTACGTGACGTGAGTTCGAGTCCTCGCGTGGGTGATTTTGGTTAATTGTGAAACTATGTTGATTTGAATATTGATGATGGGCTTGTGCTATTCACGCCTCCCTCTGGCAGGCCCAAACGAGAATGAACATAGAATGCTTGCTTAATGCACCCTCCCCAGGCATAGTTGTTTTTTTGCTGAGTTGAACTCAATTGGGCCCAGCAATATACTTTCAACACCCCCCTTCATGGGACCAAGTGAGAATAAACCTTGTTTCCCTTGCTGACTGAACCCCTCCCTTATTTCTTCTAATTCCTTTTCTTTTAATTTTTGTTTTAATTTATTGTGAGAATTAATTCATAAAAAAATAGCAAATGTTGATAATAAATTCTGGAAAAATTTGTGGATATAAACTGAGATGTTTAGGATTCTATCATGTTTTTTATTTTAATTTTTCATGCATTTTCCATTTTATTTCATACTTTCTAGTTTAATAGGTTTTTAATGGTGGAATAATTGTGTGCTGATTTTGTTCATTTTATTTCTCACCCATAGTTCTGAGTTTGATCTTGAGATTTTACATGCTGGTTATATACGTGTTGTTGGTATTGTATGATTTTTATCATGATTTTTAGATGATTTTAAATAAGGTTTTAGGATAGTTGTTTAGGAGTGTTCATGATTGAATCCCTTTGGTGTACCCTTGAAACTTTAGATTTAATTTGAGCCTTTTGAATTAGGTTTAACCCCTGATTTTTGGACTATAGCATGTTGATACATAGGAGGATATGATATTTTCCTTAGAATTTTTAGGAATGATTTTCAATTAGTTCCCCATTTTACAGATTAACTTCAGTTTAGGTGATCTAGACTTAGAGAACTTCATAGATTAACCTTGTAAATAACCATTAGATGATTCTAAATAGTGTAGTCCTTTCTTGATAGATTGGTAAGTAGGTAGAGACCTCATTAGAACTCTTACATAGCCTTGATAGAGCTTTTGATGCCCCTAGCTTAGGTGAACCTTGTAGCTAGCTTGTAGGGTTTCTCTGGAGTGATGTGTTGCCTTCTGTCCCCTATGTGATTTCCTCCTTGGGCTTTGCCTCACATTCCTTATTCAAGTCTTGAAGAGGATCCCTCCTGGGAGAGCCTAATCCTTCCTTTGGTTGGATTCTGTGCATTCCTCAGGAGGTTGAGCCTTGAATTGACATTCCCCAGTATAGTACATTCCTTTGGTTTTTACTATCTTTATCCTTCAAGTCTTGATGAGGAGCCCTCCTGGGATAGCCTAATCCTTCCCTTGGTTGGATTCTGTGCATTCCTCAGGAGGTTGAGCCTTGGATTGACATTCTTGGCACGATATACTCCCTTGGTTTATACGCTGTCATCCCTCTGCTCTTTTGCATTAAAGGTTGAGGTGGTCCTCCCCTTGCTTGTGTGTTATTTTTCCTTTCATCTGTGTTTTAGTGATAGAGGTTAAGTCTGTCTATCTCTGCTTGACTGTTTTCTTTTCTGCTTGATTGCTAAGAGGTCGAGTGGGTCTCCCTCTGCTTGTATTGCTGCATAGCATGTGCATCTTTATTGTATATCTGTTTACTGTTTAAGCTGATGCTTTATCTGTTTCTGTATACCATTGGCATGATCCCCTAGGAATCTCACTTCCTTTGATGAGGAAGTAATGATAGAACTTTAGGTTGAAACCTATGCATGATAACTTCTAGGAGTTCCCTGTTTCAAACCTCAACCATAGGATGAATCCTTGGCATGACAAAATTAGGACTTGATAGTCTCCCCACAGAGTTCGTTCTCTTCTCATCTCAAAACAACAGTAAAATACATAATAAAGGCAAGTTAGTACAAGCGCGCTACGAGCCTTAATCTACTTGGATAATGATGATTGAGCGGCCTCCTCTCAATCGTCTAGAATGTTTAGTATACGTCCTTTAGACGATATGCGACGCATTCGTTCCCAGGTCATAGTCTCTAGAGCTGTACAAACTACAGACAACCATAAAAAATAGTTCTTCCGAAAAAGACAGAAAACAAACTTCAAACCTTTTTGCCCCGTGGGCCCATAATTCAAAGGAAGATTTTCTGAAGAAAAGAGTGTCGTTAACTCCCAATTCTACCGTAAACGGTAACGCTTAAGTCTCCAAGGGTCGAGCTGCGTACACCAAACTGCTGGAATTGTTTGTTAACCCTACTCGAAAAAACAGATGAATCTGAATTTCCCATAATCCGTATTATATCGAACTACATAAGCTCTGATCTCTCATATCTGTTGAGAGTACGTAGGCACAAGATGCGATATCTTGGTGAGCAACCTTCCTCCCTTCTCCCGTAGTTAGGCGAACTACGTTGACTCTGATTTCTCATTCTCTGATGAGAATACGTAGGCATAACAAGCGTGGATCCCATCGAGTACGATGGATGTGAGGGGTGCTAATACCTTCCCCTTGCGTAACCGACTCCTAAATCCAGGACTTGGTTGCGATGACCATTCCTTTCCCATTTCGTCAGTTTTTTCCGATCGTTTCCTTTCCTGTTCTGAGGGATAAATAACGAAAGGTGGCTACTCTTCTGTCATTGCCGGCACCTTATTTTCGCAGTAGCGACAGTTGGCGACTCTGCTGGGGACTTCGAGAGTTTCCTGGGGATCCAACATCCCCTAAGCGAGTCAATCGGGGGACCCAACGTCCCTGCGAGAGTCAATCCTAGCGCTTGCGTGTTTACTTGTTGGGTTGGGTTTATTTATCGCATTTTATTTCCCGCACTTTATTTTCAGTATGATATGATTATCTGTGCTGTTGTGGGAGGTGCATTCTGATGAGTGAGAAGCCAGACCCAGGCTTGAGAGCTATATAGTATTAGAGTGGGTTAGTGGAGGACGTGCTTGCTTTGCTTGCATCAGTTCCCATGTAATCCACACTCAGACGAGGTTCTCTTTGATGACTTCCTATCGGTTCTTTGGACTCGAGGGGCTGTCGGATCTGAGGATTGTCGACTCTGGGAATCGATCATTTGGGATTCAGCTAAGTGAGGACGCTTCAAGAGATGATGATGAACCGATCATCCTGGGTATCGTATCATCGTTTCTTGAAAGTTTGTGACGCTAATGACCGCATAGGATGCCGAACCTTTTCCGTGATTAGGTCCATACTTGTGAGCAGGGTCGGGTTATTGCAGGAAACCTTAACCTCCAGACAACCTGGTTTTCTTGATAGTGAATCAATATTGTGGGTATCTAAGGGTTATTATCATCAGAGATATGTTTGTTCTTGACAGAGCAGAGTTGTGGTCCTTCTCCTCAACAACACAGTCATCTTGATCTCCTGCTGCATGATTGCATTTTGTATAGTTTGCATCCTCATTTGCATATCATTAACGTGTGTCTGTGTTGCAGGTGCATATTTCTCCCTTGGTTCTAGTGATCTTGATCCTCATGGCTGATATGGCATCTCTGAAGAAGATTGTGGCTTACAAGCTACCAACACCTGACATCCGAGAGTTACGAGCTTTGATTTCGTTGGCTGATAAGACAGGGATGGAGAGTTTCAGAAAGAGTTATGGGAGACTTCTAGGTATTGTGTATAAGCTTCCTACATACGATTTGAATGGCCTCTACGCCCTGCTGCAGTTTTATGACCCACAGCTCAGATGCTTTGTGTTTCCAGACTATGTCCTAGCTCCGACCCTGGAGGAGTACTCTGACCTGTTGGGGGTGCCTTTGTTGAATCAAATGTCGTATTACCGTGTTGAGGGTGAACCTAACTTGAGTAAGTTGACTGACGCTCTTCATGTAGATGAGTCTGAGTTGAAAGGGATGGTATTCAAAAAGATTGGAGTTCATGGTTTCCCTTTGCCTTTCCTGATGGAAAAGGCTCGAAAGTTTGCCAAGAAGGGTCACTGGGATGTATTCAACGCCTTCTTAGCCCTTTGCATTTATGGGATTGTGCTATTCCCAAGTCATCCAGACTTCATAAGCATGGATGCTTGCCATATATTTGCTTCCGGAAATCCAGTGCCCACTCTCCTCAGAGACGTCTACCATTCTGTTCACAGCAAAAATGAAAACAGAAAGGGGAAGAACGTGGCATGTTGTGTTCCTTTACTGTATAAGTGGTTTGCTAGCCATCTTCCTAAGTCAGGGCCGTTCATTGATTCTGCTGAGTCTTCACCCTGGTCTGCATGTTTGATGGGTTTGACTGCTGACAATATTATCTGGTTTGATAGAGATCTACTGGGCAAAGATATTGTACATACCTGCTGTGGCTTTCCTAACGTCCCCCTGGTCGGAAGGAATGGATGTATCAACTACAATCCCTCTCTGCTAGTACGACAATTTGGGTATGCACTACGAGGTCCTCCTGAAGAGGAAGAGATACGGGAATCTTTGTATCTCATAGGGTTGCTTGAAGGTGACACTTTGGTTAAGGTACAGAATGCTTGGAGCAAAATTCACCGAAAGGGAAAAGTCTTGCTAGGAAAAAGCAACAACAAGGCCTTTGATCCGTATGTGGCTTGGGTCCGAGAAAAAGCTACCAAGTTTCTAATGTTGTTTCCTGTCGTGGAACCATTGTATCCTCCCGTGTACAAAGATCCTACCACAGTTGATATTCAGAAGTTCAACCAGGTACTCCAAGAGAAGGAAGAGCTACGAAAAGCCAACGAAGAGTTGGAGAAAGAGATCGCTCAACTTCGGAGAGAGAAAAGTGAAGTCGTTTATACCTGCAAGAAGCAGACAGAGATGATCAACCTTCTGGGCATTAATCTGACCAAAGAAACTGATTCTAGGGAACGTCTGGGGTTGGACCTGAAGTCAGTACATGGCGTGTTGACCACCAAGAAACAGGATCTGGATAGAGTATACCGGAAGTTGACCCAGTACGAGAAGGTGTGGAGCAGCTCCCTAGCCAAGTACAAAGAGCGGGAAGAAAAGCTGAAGCAGCAAGTAGCCGAGCTAGAAGCTCAGATTATGGTCAAAGACAAGAATATAGAGGCTAAAGCCTCACTGCGACGAGATATCCAGTATAAGTTGGTTGAGCCCAAGGTAAACCTGATGGATTGTCAACTCCGGGCTGATGCTAAGAGGAGTAGGTTGGAAAACCGTTCTGAAGAAGGTGTTTCTAGGAGCGTTGTCGAGAACCTCCCAGAGTCCATTAGGCAGAGGGATCTGTTGATCCAGGGTCTACTCACCCAACCTGATCATCCCTCTACGAAGAAGCTACTAGAGGATTTTCGGGCCCGTGGCCGCACCTGATCTTTTTGTATTTTCTTTGTAAATTTTATGCATTGACATGCTGATCACCGCCAGGCCTGTTGGTTGGGGTCATATCTTGTTGCTTCAGTTGTATGTGATTACAGTTGTACGCTACCCGAGCAGGATTTTCAGATGAATATATGAGGATTTTTTTTCCATGATTGGATGTTAGACTTTATTTGTCTCGGAAACTAGGATCGGGGAGGGGGGGGATCTCCCTAAGGCACAAACACACGTATGCATTTGCATGAATCATTTACATGACAAGTCCCTGCCCATTTTTTCTAATCCTTTGTGTATGCAGGTTGTCTCAAGATTGACCAAAGACCGATCCACCGATACTCGAGCAGAGCAAATCAAGCTAGAGCAATGGAATAAGTGCAGACTGACATCCAGGAACTCCGAGAGAGGTTGGACGACTTCATGGAGCTCATGCAAGTGGTCGCTAACGGCCAAGATCAGCTCCGAACTCTAGTTCAGCCACTGATCTCAAGGGTTGACAGCAGCGGTGTGCTTCATGGTGGGAGCGTTCCAGTCCCTCCACCTGTTGAGACCCCTCAGGGTGGCATCCTTGTGACCGGGGGGAATGGAAGTGGTAACGGCAATGTGGTCACTAACATCGGGCCTAATGGTAATACGACTGGCGTCGGTAACGATAAGTTTGAGGCCAATGGCAATACTGGGCTAGGACATGGCAACACAGGTGCTGGAAATCTGTATGGGCCTAATGCTACTGGATTTGTTGCTGGCAATGGCACTCAGCCATGGCTAGAAGATCGCCAAGAAGATTTGTTCTCACAGAAGAGTGCCGAGGGCGAATTGAATGCTGAGGCACGTCTGAGGTTTAAAGCTCTCGAGGACAAAATGAAGAGTTTCGAGAACCTGAACACTATGGGTGTCGACATGACTAAACTGGGATTGATCTCTGATTTCATGGTGCCTCCTAAATTTAAGGTACCTGACTTTGAGAAATACAAGGGTACCACTTGCCCTCGTGTCCACTTAAGGTCATACTACCGAAAGATGTCCGCCCACTCTGAAGATGAGAAGCTGCTGATGCACTTCTTTCAGGATAGCTTGTCCGGCCCATCCTTGGAATGGTACATGGGTTTGGAACCCACCAGTGTGCGTACATGGAAAGAACTTGTTGAGGCCTTTGTACACCATTATCAGTATAACAGTGACTTGGCTCCTAACCGGGTTCAACTGCAGAACTTGTCACAAAAGAACAATGAGGGGTTCAAAGAGTACGCCTAGAGATGGCGCGAATTAGCAGATAGAGTTCAGCCACTGATGGTTGAACGAGAGCTTGTTGAGATGTTTGTAGCCACTCTCCCGGGGGTTTATTACGAGAAACTAGTCAGTGGTATGTCAGGGAGTTTCTCCGATCTCATCATTACAGGTGAACACGTTGAAAATGGGATCAAATTGGGGAAAATTCAGGGTATTGATCTATCCTCAGCCGGAGGAGGAAAGAAACCATACAGTAACAAAAGGCGTGAAGGAGAAACGAGAGCAATGTCTAATGCTCGGAGGAAAGGTAAGGGCCAGCGCCAGCAGGTTGCTAGCATAACCATCCCTGTTGTTCAACAACCCCAGCAGCAAAATCCGCAAGGGTACAGAAGGTATCAGAACAGAGCACCTCTGGAAAATCGTCATCTTGAGACACCACCCATGTCTTATGCTCAGCTATTACAAACTTTGCTCCAATTACAGCTAGTCCAGAAAAGGACCCTGGCTCCCTTGACAGGGGCACCTCCACAGGGTTATGATGCGAATGCAAAATGTGATTTTCACTCGGGGGCACCGGGACACACGATAGAAAACTGTAAGGCATTCAACCACAAGGTGCAAGATATGGTGGATGCTAAAATCATCAACTTTTCTGATAACGCGACGAACGTCACAAAGGACCATATGTCGAACCATGGAGAAGGCGGGGTGAATGCCATTATTGAAGAAGAGGACTCAGATTTATTGACTGATGTCAAGGATCTGAAGACACCGCTTAGCTTCGTTAAAGCCAAGCTGATGAAGAGAGGCATCTTTCCGGGCTGTGGAGAATTGTGTATGGGTTGTGCAATTCGTTCCGACGGTTGTGAACAGTTGATAAGGGGGATTCAGTGTCTGATGACCGAAGGAATCTTACAGTTTAGCCAAAGGGCCGAATACAGATCTAGAGAGATATTGCTGAAACAGGATGATGAAGTTGCCACCATCACCATCCCTCGCAAGACAATAACCATTTCTGCGTCCAGGCCACCCACGATTACCATCACCAAGGCTGGGTCGATACCTTTTGAAAGCACCAACGCTGTCCCGTGGCACTATGGGGCAGACGTCTACTTAACGGACAAAAATTGGAACTGGAGCCATCTGGGCAGTCTATGGATAACCTAGTGGGAACCGGCGGAATCACACGTAGCGGAAGAGTATTTGCTCCACCTGAGGTTGTGGTTGACAAAGCTGACAAAGCTGAGAAAACTGATAAGGGAAAGAGTAAAGTCGTTGAGGAAACCCGTCGTGGGGTAGAGAAGGACTTACTTGTAAAGGACGCTGAAGAGTTCATGAGGTTGATCAAGAAGAGTGATTACAAGATCGTTGATCACCTCCATCAAACACCTTCGAAAATCTCTATTCTGAATTTGTTGCTGTGTTCTGAGGCACATCGCAACGCGTTGTTAAAGGTTCTGAATGCCACGTATGTACCGCAGGAGATCTCGGTCAACCAGCTGGACGGGGTAGTAGCCCACGTGAATGCTGGAAACGGGTTAGGGCTCACTGACCTGGAGCTGACGCCAAAGGGAAGAAACCGCAACAGCGCCTTGCACATCTCGATAGAGTGTAGGGGAACCATTATGTCCCATGTGTTGGTGGACACTGGATCATCACTCAACGTTCTCCCGAAGAAGGCACTGATGAAACTAGATACGAGAGGATTGATTTGCACACCTAGTGATCTGGTTGTGAAGGCTTTTGATGGAACCAAACGTCATGTCTTTGGAGAGGTAACTCTGCCAATCCAAGTTGGGCCGGAAAATTTCGACGCAGTCTTCTACATCATGGACATCATGCCCGCCTATAGCTGTCTGTTAGGCCGGCTATGGATCCATTCTGCTGGTGTCGTGACCTCCACGTTGCACCAGAAGCTCAAGTATACGGTGGGGGGCAGCATTGTAACTGTCTCTGGCGAGGCAGATATAATGGTGAGCCATTTGTCGTCCTTCAAATATGTTGAGATGGATGGCGAGATCCACGAAACCTTATGTCAGGAATTCGAAGCTGTTAAGGTCAAAGACGTGACTCTAGTAATGATTGAGAAACCGGAGATGATTCTCTCGTCCTTCAAGGAAGCCCGGGCCGTTGTTCAGGCCGAATATGCCCTAGGCTGGGGGCGAGTTCTAGAAGTACCTAACAAACAGGACAAGTTTGGGTTAGGATACTCTCCTACTGCTTAGGCCTCCTCCTCTCACAGTGCGCCGCGGGTTAAAGTGCCGATCCAGTTTACGAGTGGCGGGGTGATATTTGAAAGTGTCAACGTAGTGTCCGAAGACGGTGAAGACAACGATTGCGACCTGGATTCCTGGATCCAGCCGAGCAAACTAGGCCAGAGCCTCGACAACTGGTCCATCAGGGATATCATCCAAGTGACAGGAAAAGAGTAATGATTTACTTTCTCCAATTACTGTACAACCCTATGTCCTGCCCGGGGCGTAGTGGTTTTATTGTCAGGGCCTTGTTTGATTATGTACATGCATTTTACCAATAAATCAAAGGGCGTTTTTCTTCGCATTCAGATGTTGTGATCTATGTTATTCCTATTTTATATTTGTTTTGAAAAACAATAAAATGGCAATATGGTTTGTGCTAACCTGCATATCCTTGTTTTAAGCTTAACCCTTGTTAGTGCAGGATTCACATCGCAGATGACATCGACTCTGGACCTTCTACGACTCACTTCGACTTCGATTGCCCGATCTATCAAGCCGAAGAAGAGATTAATGAAGACGAAGACCTTCCCAAAGAGTTGGCCCGTTTGTTGAAACAAGAAGAGAAAGTCATTCTGCCTCACGAGGAAGAGATTGAGATTGTGAACCTGGGTTCTGAGGAACTTGTCAGGAACGTCAGGATAGGGGCTGCATTGCAGAGTGATGTCAAGCAGAGGTTGGTCGAGATGCTTCGAGAGTATAGTGACATCTTTGCTTGGTCATACGAAGATATGCCCGGACTTGATACTGACATCATGGTCCATCACTTGCCATTGCGAGAAGATTTTCCTCCCGTTAAGCAGAAGCTTAGAAGGACACGACCAGATATGGCCGTTAAGATCAAAGAAGAAGTGCAAAAGTAGCTGGATGCTGGCTTCTTAGCGGTCACTACTTACCCTCCGTGGGTCGCCAACATAGTTCCTGTACCGAAGAAGGACGGTAAGGTACGAATGTGCGTCGATTATCGGGATTTGAATAGGGCGAGCCCTAAAGATGATTTCCCACTCCCTCATATTGATGTGTTGGTCGACAATACAGCTCAGTTCTCCGTGTTTTTATTCATGGATGGCTTCTCCGGCTACAATCAGATCAAGATGGCACCGGAGGACATGGAGAAAACTACGTTTATTACACCGTGGGGAACATTTTGCTACAAAGTAATGCCTTTCGGTCTGAAGAACGCAGGGGCCACTTACCAACGAGCAATGGTCACTTTGTTCCATGACATGATTCACCATGAGATTGAAGTCTATGTTGATGACATGATTGCGAAGTCCCAAACGGAGGATGGGCATCTGGTCAATTTGCTGAAGCTTTTTGAGAGGCTTAGGAAGTTCAGGTTGAGGCTGAATCCTAACAAGTGTACTTTCAGAGTACGGTCTGGAAAACTACTGGGGTTTATTGTGAGTGAAAAAGGCATTGAGGTTGTTCCTGCTAAGATAAAAGCAATACAAGATATGCCAGCGCCAAAAACTGAAAAAGAAGTTCGTGGTTTCCTAGGAAGAATAAACTACATTGCAAGGTTTATCTCTCAGCTCACGGCCACGTGTGAACCGATGTTCAAACTACTGAAGAAAGATCAGGCGATTATCTGGAACGAGGATTGCCAAAAGGCATTTGATAAGATAAAACAGTATCTGCAGGAACCTCCCATCTTGATACCTCCAATGGCCGGAAGACCCTTAATCATGTACTTGACAGTTCTTGAGAATAGTATGGGGTGTGTTCTCGGTCATCACGACGAGACAGGCAGAAAGAAGCATGCCATTTATTATTTGAGTAAAAAGTTCATAGATTGTGAATCTTGTTACTCAATGCTAGAGAAAACGTGTTGTGCACTCGCATGGGCTGCCAAACGTTTACGACAGTACATGCTCAATCACACAACCATGCTAATTTTGAAGATGGATCTGATCAAGTACGTCTTCGAGAAACAAGCGTTTTCGGGCAGGATTGCCAGATGGCAAATGGTGTTGACGAAATATGACATTCAGTATGTTTCCCAGAAGGCCATCAAGGGAAGAGTTTGTCTGAATACCTTGCCGAACAGCCGATCGAAGATTATCAGCCGATGAGTTTTGAATTCCCTAATGAGGATATCATGTTTCTCAAGGTGAAAGATTGTGATGAACCGTTGCCCGACGAGGGGCCAGACAGGAAATCCCAGTGTAAACTGATATTTGACGGGGCGGTTAATTCTTACGGAAGTGGCATTGGGGCGATCATCACGACTCCTCATGGATCCCACATCCCATTCACTGCTAGACTCACGTTTCCGGTCACCAATAATGAAGCAGAATACAAAGCATGCATCATGGGTCTAGAAGAACCGATTGATTTGAGAATCAAGAACCTAGATGTATATGGTGACTCGACACTTGTGGTTAACCAGATCAAAGGGGAGTGGGAGACTCGTCAATCGAATTTGGTGTCGTACATGAATTATGCCAGAAGGCTGCTTCCGTTCTTTGATCGAGTGGAACTCCATCATGTGCCCAGAGCTGAAAATCAGATTGCTGATGCCTTAGCCACGTTGGCTTTGATGTATAAAGTCAATTTTTGGAATGAAGCTCCAAGGATTGTCCTTTCTCGTCTTGATAGACCTGCGTTCGTTTATGCAATCGAGGAAGCCTCCGACAGTAAGCCATGGTTCCATGATATCCAGACTTTCCTTATGACTAAGGAGTATCCTGCGGGAGCGTCAACCCAGGATAAGAAGACTCTGTGGAGGCCGGCTGAAAATTTCTATCTCAATCCTGATGGAGTTCTCTATAAAAGAAACCATGATCTCGTGCTACTTAGATGTGTAGATGAGAAAGAAGCGAGTTTGCTCATGGAAGAAGTCCATGAGGGCACATTTGGTATGCACGTCGGCGGGCATGCTATGACAAGAAAGATTCTGAGTAGGATATTACTGGCTGACGATGGAGTCGGATTGTTTTAAATTCGCAAAGAGATGTCATAAATGCCAGATTTACGCTGATAAAATTCATGTGCCGCCGTGCCTGTTGAATGTCATGTCATCCCCGTGGCCGTTCTCCATGTGGGGCATTGATATGATAGGCAAGATCGAGCCCACTGCATCTAACGGTCATCGCTTCATTTTGGTAGCCATCGACTACTTCACCAAGTGGGTGGAGGCAGCCTCGTATGCTAACGTGACCAAGCAGGTGGTGGCTAAATTCATAAAGAGGGACATCATCTGTCGATACGGAGTTCCCGAGCGGATCATTACTGATAATGGTTCGAATCTGAATAACAAGATGATGAAGGAGTTATGCCAAAGTTTCAAGATTGAATACCACAACTCTTCTCCTTACCGGCCAAAGATGAATGGCGCGGTTGAAGCGGCCAATAAAAACATTAAGAAGATTGTACAGAAGATGGTTGTGGCCTATAAAGATTGGCATGAGATTTTGCCATTTGCACTTCACGGTTATCGTACGACAGTACGCACATCAACCGGGGCAACTCCTTTCTCACTGGTGTACGGTATGGAAGTTGTCCTACCGTTAGAAGTTGAGATTCCCTCTTTACGAGTTTTGGTTGACGTGAAACTCGATGAGGCAGAATGGATTAAGAACCGACTGAACCAACTCAGCCTGATGGACGAGAAGAGATTAGCATCGATTGCATATGGTCGTCTGTACCAGAGTTGAATGAAGAAAGCTTATGATAAGAAGGTGCGTCCTAGAAGCTTTCAGACGGGTGATCTCGTCCTGAAGAAGATTCTTCCTCCACACTCCGATCACAAGGGCAAGTGGACTCCCAATTACGAGGGTCCGTACATCGTTAGCAAGGTCTTCTCAGGAGGAGCCTTGTTGTTATCCACAATGGATGGCGAAGACTTTGCATCCCCGGTGAACACGGACGCAATTAAAAAAATACTTTGCTTAAAAATGACCCGCTGGAAAGAAAAAGAATATCCAGGCAAAAATGGGGCATCCCGGCGAACCATAAAAAAGGAAAAAGGTTCGGGCAAAAATTAGGGATATAAATGAAAGAATGTACACCCGCAAAGTCGAAAACCTAGAAGGGCGACTTTGGAAAAAAAGGGTATCCCGATGAATCGAAAACCCGAAAGGGCGGTTCAGGCAAAAGTTAGGGATTTGAAAAAGCAAATGATTGCGTTCCGCGTATCGACTTTCATTGTTCAGTGGTTTGGAAGACCTGAGGGCTGTTTATCTGAATTAATCTCTTCTGAAGCTGAAGCGTCGGAGAAGTATCGAAGTCGAGTGGGTCATAGAGGGATCAACTCATGGTGTTCGTCTACGCCACATTGCTGACATTTGTGTATATACTGATGTATATTTATATCATTATGCTTGCGCAGCTTCTTCATTCCAGGAGCTTGCATCTGTTGTAAAACATTTTTGCCCATTCAGGGGTTCGTTATCAATGAAACATATACTATTCAGCAATTTTGTTTGTTTGTTTAGCCTTTATCTGTTTTGTTTGCGAAAAAGAACGCCCGATGTTTTTGACAAAATGCGCATACATAAACTTGCTGGCCTAGGCCGATAATTGTTGAAACATTGAATTACTTGAATATTGTCGCAGGATGATAACCTTGATAGGTCCCTTTGAGAAGGGTATATTGTCTGTTTGTTTATGTTGTTGCAGGTATGTCATATTCCAGGCGATACGCCGTATGTTTTCCAAGCAGGATGATTCCTTCTTCCCCAACATGTTCAGCAGCGTCTCCCCACGGAGTCTGAACAGAGACCGTGAGCATTGATATGTCTCTCCAAACAGAGATAGATTTTCCTCAGCCTGATGCATCCTGAGGGAGGATCATCATCTCCTCAGCTGAGTCATACGCAGAAGCGTATGTTCATTCCCAGCACTGAGGCAGTGTACAGTTTTCTCGTAGAAGACTATGTGCAAGAGTTCAGCTTCTGACAATCCAGACTGAGGTCTTCAGGAGAATTGAGATTCCCCACAGAGTTGCATTTTCCCCGGCAGGTAGGATTGATTCCAGCGTCTGGTTACCCTCCCCAGCCGAGTTTGCAGTTCCCCAAGGGAGCCGAGTCCTTGGAAGCCGTTGAAGCCACGATTGGTGCTCCCTAGTGGAGTGATGAATAGTTGATGCTGTATTTCCCCATCGGAGCCCATTTCTCCAAAAAGTTTTAGCTACGAAGGCCGTGCAGTTTATTTCTGCGATTGACATCATCTTCCTCTACAGTTGTAGTTTGTACACCTAGTTGAGCTGGTTCAGGTCCTCGAAGAACCTTACTCCCCTGCAGCAGTCTCCTGGAGCTCGTTTCCCCAGGTTTTGTCCAATTGAGATTGGTGTGATTTCTTCTCCTCGGCAGGATGATTCCTTCCTCCACCAGATTGGTTCTTTCTCCTTGACAGGAGGATTTTCCCTTCAACATTTATTTTGCTGATGGGGTCATAACATTCTGCATGATTGCATAGCATTTACTCTAAAATGCGTAGCATTTCCACCGTGTGGAGCATTGCGCCATTGTCAAACATATGCATATGAAACATGAGCTAGGTCGTTACTGTTCTTGTTTTGCAGGTGTTCCTCTGTAGAATGGTTTGCTCAAGATGATTCTTCCAGCGAAGTTGTTTACTTAAGATGATTCTTAAAATCCCCAGTGAAGTCGCCAGAGTTGGTTGCTCAAGTTGATGCTTAGAGTCCCCGGCAGAGTGTTTACGCAGGATGATTCCTGAAATCTCCAGCAGTGTTATTGGTTCAGGATGATTCTTGAAGTCCCCGGCGGAGTTATTTATCCAAGATGATTCATGAAGTCCTCAGTAGAGTTGATTCATTCAGAATGATTTATGGATCCCCGAAGCAGAGTTACTTGATAGTTCTCCAGAATCCCCAGCATTGATATGTTATCCCCAGCAGGTCTTAAACAAAGAAGTTGAAATTTCCTTGAAGACTTGATGATTGAAGTCCGGCAGCGGTGCCAAAACCCCTGACTTACTGATGAAGTCCAGCTGTGATGTCGAAGCAGTTTGCCTAGCTGACGCAGAGTGCCTGAGGGAAAAAGATTGTGCATCCTTATTGGTCCATGATGGATTAAGGATTCCATTTTAAGACTTACTGACGAAGTCCAACTGTGATGTCGAAGCAGTGCTCTCGGCTGATGCGGAGTGCCTGATGGTAGAAGTTTGGATATCCCTATTTGGTTCATGATTGACCGAGGATTCTATTCCCGACTTACTGACAAAGTCCGGCTGACGCCCGAAAATTCCTTTGAATGCCCGACGGCATAATTAACTTGATTGTTAAAAAGTTCCTAATGACCTGATGAGTCCCGAGGAATTCTTCTGCTGCAATGCCGCAGAATGCATGACAGCAATATCAGCTATGTATCGCCGGTTACCGAATGACCAGTGATCCCTTGATGACTTGAGGAAGAAGCTGCAACGAAATCTAATGATCATCCTGACGGAGATTTGAAAGTAGTCATTCACTAGTTCTCGAATAACTGGTGATCCCTTATTGACTTACTGATGAAGTCCGACGAAGATGTTGTCGACGTGCCTAGCGACATGATGAGTCCATAGGCGATGATAAGGAATTCCTCTGCTACGACGCAGAACGTCTGACGACGTGATCAACCATCCATTACCCGTTATCGTGTAACCGGTGACCCCTTGATGACTTGAGGACGAAGATCTATAGCAAAATCAGATAATTATCTTGACGGAGATTAGACCCTTCACCGGTTACCGTGTGACCAATTCTCCAGCAGAGTTGTCGTGCAACTGTCATGCTCGGTTTTAAGGATGTTCCTACCAATCGGAGTACCGTTTACCCGTACGGTTGGCAAATCACCAATTACCGTGTAATCAGTGATCCCTTGATGATTTGAGGATGCAATGATGTCAGATAAATCAGAGAATCATCCTGACGGAGGTTCAGATCAGTATTCTCCAGCTAGTTGCCGTGCAGCTATTATTTCGGTTTCCGAAGAGATTTGTCCCCATCAGAGTACCGTGTACTTGTGCAGTTGGCAAATTTCCGAGTTTGTTGGTATTCAATCGTCTTCTACCTTGATTGTCTGAGAGTCGTTCGCTTCTCACCCAGTCAGGTCCAAGCCGTTTGAATAGGGGCAGTTGTTGCACCCCAAAATTTGCCAAAAATTTCTTTACCTAGGTTGTGTTTCATTTCATTCACATTAGCATTATCATTTGCATTTCATTGACATGTATGCAGGAGATCAAGAGGTATGATTACCAATTAAGAGCTATACAAGACTATGAAGCTAGCTGGGAGGCTTATTCAAGTGGTCAAGGGTTGATATCCTTGCCAGAGAAGTTAAAAGATCCTCAGAGAGAGTGATTGAAGCCAAGTGTGTAGGCCTTCTAACTTGAGAGTTGTGGAAAGCCATCAGATGATTCTGAAGCCATGAAGTTGGACTTGAGGTCTTGAGAGAGCTCATGAGAAGTGTTGAAGATCACTTTGAGGCCTAGACAAGTCATTGTGCAAGAATAAGAAGCCTTAACCATGATTGGTGCAATTAGGGTTTGACTGGGTCAACCCTAAGTCAACTGAGGGTTTGAAGAAGGTTGAGACCTAATTCATGAGCCATGTGATCATGGATGGATACATTGAAATGTACTAAGGATGATTCCAAGGTTAACTCATCATGATTGAAGAGTTTGAGAAGTTTCAGGCTATGGTTTCTAAGACTTGACAGTGTAAAATCCCCTAACTTGACCCCTGACTTCCAGGCCATTCAACTTAAGATATGATTGTCATCTCATCTTGACCCCAACATGATTGTTTTAGGGAATGACCTTAGCTTTAGTTTTAGTACTAGAAGTCCTTGATAGGGTTTATAGAACTCAAGTTATGAGCCAGACAAGTTACAAGTCATCTGAGGCATGTGAATTTGGAGCTTGAAAGTTACCCAACTTGCATGGCAATTTTGCCCTAGAAGGATGATTCCTATGAAATTTTGGTCAACATGAATGTTGTTCCTTATTCGCTTAGCTTTCCATAGAGTACTATAAGTCCATGATTGGATTTGTAGAACTCAAGTTATGGCTTTGACAAGTCAAGGGGATTTTGGGTATTTGGGCATTAGAGGTCATTTTGAATCATAGGTCAATTTCATCATCTTGCAGGCTTCAAATGGATTTTTGTTCAACATGAAAGTTTCTCAAAATGATGTTTTTAGCTTAGCCAAGTATCAAGAGTCCATTGACATGGATTATATCAAGCATTGGTTGAAGAATATTCACATAAAGACCATTTTAATGAATTAAAGTGAGAAAATTCAAAATAATTGAAAATGAGATGTTTTCAGGCCAAATTTGTGGTCATTTTGAATGGAATTGATATTCTAAAGAGATTGGTATTGTCACATTTTTTAATTGAAGTTCATAACATAGACATTTGGAAGATTTCTTCATAATGAAGAAACATATCAAACACACCCCATGGATTGAAATCAAGGAGGGGAAACACTTCAATTACATTCCACAAGTGTTAAGTGAGTAATTTGGACTGAGTTTGAAGGATGAAAAAAGCAAAAACGTGTACCACCATCATTGAAATTTTGGAAAGAAGTGAAAATTGGAAATCCAAAATTGGGCTTGGTTTGGGCTCCCAAAGTGGTGAAACAGAATATAAATGAGATATGGATCATTTTGAGAAGGTTCTAGTGCCAAATTCTTTGAAGAAGCCATTGGAGCAAGGTGAAGAAAAAGCTTGAAAGTGAGTTTTCAATTTTGAAGAATCAGAGGGTTTCATCAAGAATTGATTATCAAGAATCGTTCACCATCAATCATTGAAGCTTTCTGCACGTGTTGGAGGAGAATTGAGGTCTGAAACCACCACAATCGAAGCTTAAAACCAGGTTTTTATTTCTTGAATTTTCTCTCCATTGATGCGTTTTTAGTGGATTAGATTCATGTGGTTAGGTTACAAGTAAGGTGTAGATGATTTCTGGACAGAAAAATTGAGGTTTAGTGACAAAATAGGAATTGATCCGTTTTCGGTTGAGATTTAGATTTCTTTATTCTTGAGGTTTTAGCGCGATTCATTAGTATAATTGAAATCCTTGTGAAATTTCACATAACTTTGGTTCAAAAATCATTTGGAATGGTGGAGTATTGAGAGAGATAGGAGGCCACGAGTTTTTCCAGCGGAGCTCCGGCCAAGTCGCGCTGGATTCTGCAATTCCCTCCCTGCGCAAATTTGAATCGAGGAAGACGAAATTGTGGCCGTTCATGCGTTTGGAAAGTGAGACAAAGTCAATCAATCCAAACGCCCAAAGTGCGCCACGTACCCCCTCCCCCAATACACAGTCGTTTTGATTAATGAATATATCAAGTTTGTTCAGCGCGCTGTGGGAATCTACGTAACGTGAGTTCGAGTCCTCGCGTGGGTGATTTTGGTTAATTGTGAAACTGATTTGATTTGAATATTGATGCTAGGCTTGTGCTATTCACGCCTCCCTCTGGCATGCCCAAACGAGAATGAACTTAGAATGCTTGCTAAATGCACCCTCCCCAGGCATAGTTGTTTTTTTGCTGAGTTGAACTCAAATGGGCCCAGTGCCCATATACTTTCAACACCCCCTTCATGGGCCCAAGCGAGAATAAACCTTGTTTCCCTTGTTGACTGAACCCCTCCCTTATTTCTTCTAATTCCTTTTCTTTTAATTTTTGTTGTAATTGATTGTGAGAATTAATTCATAAAAAAATAGAAAATGTTGATAATAAATTCTGGAAAAATTTGTGGATATAAACTGTGATGTTTAGGATTCTATCATGCTTTTTATTTTAATTTTTCATGCATTTTCCATTTTATTTCATACTTTCTAGTTTAATAGGTTTTTAATGGTGGAATAATTGTGTGCTGATTTTGTCCATTTTATTTCTCACTCATAGTTCTGAGTTTGATCTTGAGATTTTATATGCTGGTTATATACGTGTTGTTGGTATTGTGTTATTTTTATCATGATTTTTAGATGATTTTAAATAAGGTTTTAGGATAGTTGTTTAGGAGTGTTCATGATTGAATCCCTTTGGTGTACCCTTGAAACTTTAGATTTAATTTGAGCATGTCAATACATATAGGATGATATGATATTTTCCTTAGAATTTTTAGGAATGATTTTCAATTAGTTCCCCATTTTACAGATTAACTTCAGTTTAGGTGATCCAGACTTAGAGAACTTCATAGATTAACCTTGTAAATAACCATTAGATGATTCTAAATAGTGTAGTCCTTTCTTGATAGATTGGTAAGTAGGTAGATACCTTATTAGAACTCTTCCATAGCCTTGATAGAACTTTTGATGCCCCTAGCTTAGAGAACTTCATAGATTAACCTTGTAAATAACCATTAGATGATTCTAAATAGTGTAGTCCTTTCTCTGGAGTGTTGTGTTGCCTTCTGTCCCCTATGTGATTTCCTCCTTGGGCTTTGCCCCACATTCCTTATTCAAGTCTTGAAGAGGATCCCTCCTGGGAGAGCCTAATCCTTTCTTTGGTTGGATTCTGTGCATTCCTCAGGAGGTTGAGCCTTGAATTGACATTCCCCAGTATAGTACATTCCTTTGGTTTGTACTATCTTTATCCTTCAAGTCTTGATGAGGAGCCCTCCTGGGAGAGCCTAATCCTTCCCTTGGTTGGATTATATGCATTCCTCAGGAGGTTGAGCCTTGGATTGACATTCTTGGCACGATATATTCCCTTGGTTTATACGCTGTCATCCATCTCAAAGTCCTTTTCTTAAGATCCCTCTTGTGAGAGCCTAATCCTTCCCTTGGTTGGATTCTGTGCATTCCTCAACAGTTTGAGCCTGAGAAGGACATTCAGTGTTGATACACTACAATTTGTTACCCTTAGATTGATATTTAGGACTAATACCTAGCTTTCTGTCCTATTGACATAGGATCCCTCTTGGGAGACCATAATCCTTCCTTTGGTTGGATTCTGTGCATTCCTCAAGAGGTTGAGCCCATGATGGACTCTGGTATTGATATACCTCAAACCTAATGCAGCCTGGGATGACTTCCTTGTTGCTCATTGTGGTTTCTCTCCCTTGTTTGATTTGCTTGATGCATTAGAATAAGTTCATGTTTAGATTATTTTAAGCTAGGAGCATGACTGCTTAGAGGTTGAGTGGGTCTCCCTCTGCTTGTTTGCATTAAGGGTTGAGGTGGTCCTCCCCTTGCTTGTGTGCTATTTTTCCTTTCATCTGTGTTTTAGTGGTAGAGGTTGAGTCTGTCTATCTCTACTTGACTGTTTTCTTTTTTGCTTGATTGCTAAGAGGTCGAGTTGGTCTCCCTCTGCTTGTATTGCTGCATAGCATGTGCATCTTTACTGTATATTTATTTGATGTCTAAGCTGATGCTTTATCTGTTTCTGTATACCATTGGTATGATCCCCTAGGAATCTCACTTCCTTTGATGAGGAAGGTATGATAGAACTTTAGGTTGAAACCTATGCATGATAACTTCTAGGAGTTCCCTGTTTCAAACCTCAACCATAGGATGAATCCTTGGCATGACAACATTAGGACTTGATAGTCTCCCCATAGAGTTCGTTCTCTTCTCATCTCAAAACAACAGTAAAATACATAATAAAGGCAAGTTAGTACAAGCGCGTTACGAGCCTTAAGCTACTTGGGTAATGATGATTGAGCGACCTCCTCTCAATCGTCTAGAATGTTTAGTATACGTCCTTTGGACGATATGCGACGCATTCATTCCCAGGTCATAGTCTTTAGAGCTGTACAAACTACAGACAACCATAAAAAACAGTTCTTCTGTAAAAGACAGAAAACAAACTTCAAACCTTTTTGCCCCGTGGGCCCATAATTCAAAGGAAGCTTTTCTGAAGAAAAGAGTGTCGTTAACTCCTAGTTCTACCGGAAACGGTAACGCCTAAGTCTCCAAGGGTCAAGCTGCGTACACCAAACTGCTGGAATTGTTTGTTAACCCTACTCGAAAAAACAGATGAATCTGAATTTCCCGTAATTCGTATTATCTCGAACTACGTAAGGTCTGATCTCTCATATCTGTTGAGAGTACGTAGGCACAAGATGCGATATCTTGGCGAGCAACCTTCCCCCCTTCTCCCGTAGTTAGGCGAACTACGTTAACTCTGATTTCTAATTCTCTGATGAGAATACGTAGGCATAAAGTGCGATACTTTGCCGAGTCATTTTCTTTTCTTTTTAGACCAGACCTCTAGTGTAGATAGTTAAACAAACCCGTCATATAAACACAACAAGCAAGGATCCCATCGAGTATGATGGACGTGAGGGGTGCTAATACCTTCCCCTTGCATAACCGACTCCCGAATCCAGGACTTGATTGCGATGACCATTCCTTTCCAATTTCGTCAAGTTTTTCCGATCATTTCCTTTCCCGTTCTGAGGGATAAATAACGAAAGGTGGCGACTCTTCTGTCATTGTCGGCACCTTATTTTCGCAGTAGCGACAAAAAGGATGAAGGAGCAAAACTTACACCGGCCACTACCACCAAAAGGATGATAGGACAAACACTATCGTACAATATGACATCAATTAGATGACAGACCCCCCACCAAAAGGATGACAGAGCGAAACTCACACCGGCCACTACCATCAAAATGATGATAGGACAAACACTATCGCATAATCTGACATAAACAAGATGACAGACCCCCCCCCCCCCCCCACCAAAAGGATGACCGAGTGAAACTCACACCGGCCATTACCACCAAAAGGATGATAGGACAAATACTATTGCAAAATCTGACATCAATTAAGATGACAGAACCCTAACCAAAAGGATGACAGAATAAAACTCACACCGGACAGTACCACCAAAAGGATGATAGGACAAACACTGTTGCATAATCTAACATCAACAAAATGATAGACCCCCACCAAAAGGATGACGGAGAGAAACTCACACCGGCCACTACCACCCAAAGGATGATAGGACAAACACTATCGCATAATCTAACATCAATTAAGATGATAGACCTCCCACCAAAAGGATGACGGAGCGAAACTCACGCCGACCACTACCACCAAAAGGATGATAGCACAAACACTATATCACAATATAACATCAACGAGATGACAGACCCCCCACCAAAAGGATGACTGAGCGAAACTCACACCAGCCACTACCATCAAAAGGACGATAGCACAAACACTATCGCACAATCTGACATCAATTACATGACAGACCACCCACCAAAAGGATGACGGAGCGAAATTCACACCAGCCACTACCACCAAAATGATGATAGGACAAACACTATCGCATAAACTGACATCAACAAGATGACTGATCCCCCCACCAAAAGGATGACAGAGCGAAACTCACACCGGCCATTACCACCAAAAGGATGATAGGACAAACACTATCACACAATCTGACATCAATTAGATGATAGAACCACACCCAAAAGGATGACGGAGCGAAACTCACACCGGTCACTACCACCAAAAGGATTATAGAACAAACACTATCGCATAATCTGACATCAATTAAGATGACAGACCCCCCACCAAAAGGATGACAGAGCAAAACTCACACCGACCATTACCACCAAAATGGTGATAGGACAAACACTATCGCATAAACTGACATCAATCAAGATGACAGACCCCCCACCAAAAGGATGACGGGCCGAAACTCAAACCAGCCACTACCACCAAAAGGTTGATAGGAGAAACACTATCGCACAATCTGAGATCAATTAGATGATAGAAACCCCACCAATAGGATGACAAATTGAAACTCACACTGGCCACTACCATCAAAAGGATGATAGGACAAACACTATCGCACAATCTTACATCAACAAGATGACAGACCCCCACCAAAAGGATGACAGAGCGAAACTCACACCGGCCACTACAACCAAAAGAATGATAGGACAAACACTATCGCACAATCTGACATCAATTAGATGACAGACCACCCACCTAAAGGATGACGGAGCGAAATTGACACCGGCCACTACCACCAAAACGATGATAGGACAAACACTATCGCATAATCTGACATCAATAAGATGACAGATCCCCCCACCAAAAGGATGACGGAGCGAAACTCACCCCGGCCATTACCACCAAAAGGATGATAGGACGAACACCATTGCCCAATCTGACATCAATTAGATGATAGAACCACACCCAAAAGGATGACGGAGCAAAACTCACGCCGGCCACTACCACCAAAAGGATGATAGAACAAACACTATCGCATAATCTGACATCAATTAAGATGACAAACCCCCCACCAAAAGGATGACAGAGCAAAACTAACACCGACCATTACCACCAAAAGGATGATAGGACGATCACCATCGCACAATCTGACATCAATTAGATGACAGAACCACACCCAAAAGGATGACGGAGCGAAACTCACGCCGACCACTACCACCAAAAGGATGATAGAACAAACACTATCGCATAATCTAACATCAACAAAATGATAGACCCCCCACCAAAAGGATGACGGAGCGAAACTCACACCGGCCACTACCACCCAAAGGATGATAGGACAAACACTATCGCATAATCTGACATCAATTAAGATGATAGACCCCCCACCAAAAGGATGACGGCGCGAAACTCACACCGACCACTACCACCAAAACGATGATAGGACAAACACTATCGCTTAATCTGACATCAACAAGATGACTGATTCCCCCACCAAAAGGATGACGAAGCGAAACTCACACCGGCCATTACCACCAAAATAATGATAAGACAAACACTATCGCACAATCTGACATCAATTAGATGATAGAACCACACCCAAAAGGATGACAGAGCGAAACTCACACCGGCCACTACCACCAAAAGGATGATAGAACAAACACTATTGCATAATCTAACATCAATTAAGATGAAAGCCCCCCCCCCCCCCCCCCACCAAAAGGATGACAGAGCAAAACTCACACCGACCATTACCACCAAAATGATGATAGAACAAACATTATCGCATAAACTGACATCAATCAAGATGACAGACCCTCCACAAAAAGGATGACGAAGCGAAACTCAAACCAGCCACTACCACCAAAAGGTTGATAGGAGAAACACTATCGCACAATCTGAGATCAATTAGATGATAGAAACCCCACCAATAGGATGACAAATTGAAACTCACACTGGCCACTACCATCAAAAGGATGATATAACAAACATTATCGCACAATCTTACATCAACAAGATGACAAACCCCCCACCAAAAGGATGACGGAGCGAAACTCACACCGGCCACTACAACCAAAAGGATGCTAGGACAAACACTATCGCACAATCTGACATCAATTAGATGACAGACCACCCACCAAAAGGATGACGGAGCGAAATTGACACCGGCCACTACCACCAAAACGATGATAGGACAAACACTATCGCATAATCTGACATCAACAAGATGACAGATCCCCCCACCAAAACGATGACGGAGCGAAACTCACCCCGACCATTACCACCAAAAGGATGATAGGACGAACACCATTGCACAATCTGACATCAATTAGATGACACAACCACACCCAAAAGGATGACGGAGCGAAACTCACGCTGGCCACTACCACCAAAAGGATGATAAAACAAACACTATCGCATAATCTGACATCAATTAAGATGACAGACCCCCCACCAAAAGGATGACAGAGCAAAACTAACACCGACCACTACCACCAAAAGGATGATAGGACGATCACCATCGCACAATCTAACATCAATTAGATGACAAAACCACACCCAAAAGGATGACGGAGCGAAACTCACGCCGACCACTACCACCAAAAGGATGATAGAACAAACACTATCGCATAATCTAACATCAACAAAATGATAGACCCCCCACCAAATGGATGACGGAACGAAACTCACACCGGCCACTACCACCCAAAGGATGACAGGACAAACACTATCGCATAATCTGACATCAATTAAGATGATAGACCCCCCACCAAAAGGATGACGGCGCGAAACTCACACCGGCCACTACCACCAAAACGATGATAGGACAAACACTATCGCATAATCTGACATCAACAAGATGACTGATCCCCCCACCAAAAGGATGACGAAGCGAAACTCACACCGGCCATTACCACCAAAATAATGAGAAGACAAACACTATCGCACAATCTGACATCAATTAGATGATATAACCACACCCAAAAGGATGACAGAGCGAAACTAACACCGGCCACTACCACCAAAAGGATGATAGAACAAACACTATCGCATAATTTGACATCAATTAAGATGACAGACCCCCCACCAAAAGGATGACAGAGAAAAACTCACAGCGACCATTACCACCAAAATGATGATAGGATAAACACTATCGCATAAACTGACATCAATCAAGATGACAGACCCCCCCACCAAAAGGATGACGGAGCGAAACTCAAACCAGCCACTACCACCAAAAGGTTGATAGGAGAAACACTATCGCACAATCTGAGATCAATTAGATGATAGAAGCCCCAACAATAGGATGACAAATTGAAACTCACACTGGCCACTACCATCAAAAGGATGATAGGACAAACACTATCGCACAATCTTACATCAACAAGATGACAAACCCCCCACCAAAAGGATGACGGAGCGAAACTCATACCGGCCACTACAACCAAAAGGATGATAGGACAAACACTATCGCACAATCTGACATCAATTAGATGACAGACCACCCACCAAAAGGATGACGGAGCGAAATTGACACCGGCCACTACCACCAAAACGATGATAGGACAAACACTATCGCATAATCTGACAGCAACAAGATGACTGACCCCCCCACCAAAAGGATGATAGGAGCGAAACTCACACCGGCCATTACCACCAAAAGGATGATAGGACGAACACCATAGCACAATCTGACATTAATTAGATGACAGAACCACACCCAAAAGGATGACGGAGCGAAACTCACGCCGGCCACTACCACCAAAAGGATGATAGAACAAACACTATCGCATAATCTGACATCAATTAAGATGACAGACCCCCCACCAAAAAGGAATACAGATCAAAACTAACACCGACCATTACCACCAAAAGGATGATAGGACGAACACCATCGCACAATCTGACATCAATTAGATGACAGAACCACACCCAAAAGGATGACGGAGCGAAACTCACGCCGGCCACTACCACCAAAAGGATGATAGAACAAACACTATCGCATAATCTAACATCAACAAAATGATAGATCCCCCACCAAAAGGATGACGGAGCGAAACTCACACCGGCCACTACCACCCAAAGGATGATAGGACAAACACTATCGCATAATCTGACATCAATTAAGATGATAGACCCCCCACCAAAAGGATGACGACGCGAAACTCACACCGGCCACTACCACCAAAAGGATGATAGCACAAACACTATATCACAATATAACATCAACAAGATGACAGACCCCCAACAAAAAGGATGACGGAGCGAAACTCACACCGGCCACTACCACCAAAAGGATGATAGGACAAACACTATCGCACAATCTGACATCAATTAGATGACAGACCACCCACCAAAAGGATGACGGAGCGAAATTTACACCGGCCACTACCACCAAAACGATGATAGGACAAACACTATCGCATAATCTGACATCAACAAGATGACTGATCCCCCCACCAAAAGGATGACGAAGCGAAATTCACACCGGCCATTACCACCAAAATAATGATAAGACAAACACTATCGCACAATCTGACATCAATTAGATGACAGAACAACACCCAAAAGGATGACAGAGCGAAACTCACACCGGCCACTACCACCAAAAGGATGATAGAACAAACACTATCGCATAATCTGACATCTATTAAGATGACAAACCCCCACCAAAAGGATGACAGAGCAAAACTCACACCGACCATTGTTGCACCCCAAAATTTGCTTAACCTTTTCTTGCCTGATTTATGTTTCATTGCATTTCATTTGCATAGTTACATCATGTACATAGTTCAATCATTGGCATATCATAGCATAGCATGCATCCAACAAGGGATCAAGGGTGTCTATCAAGAGAAGAGCCTAGCAAGAGGTGTTATCCAAGATGAGAGATCATCCAAGCCATCAAGAAATGATTTGAAGTCTTGAGAAGTTTGAGTGGCTACATGTGGGTTTTGCTCCTATCTTGAGGAATATTGAGAATCATAAGTGGGATGTGAATCATGGAATGTGAATTTGAGGTGTGTATGGATCTCAGGGAATGCCTAGAGGGCCCTATTGAAGCTGAGACAAGTCATTGATTCAAGTACAAGAGCCATTGTTGAAGTGCAGTCAACTAGGGTTTCATCTGGGTCAATCCTAGATCAATTGTGTAATTGAAGAGCATCAAAGCCTAGATCAATCCTAGATCATCTGGGTCAATCCTAAATCAAAATACAAGTTTCAAATGGATATTTGGCCAACATGAAACTTGTAGAGCATCTCAATACCTTTAATTTGAGTACTATAAGTCCTCAAGGGGATTTATAGAACTCAAGTTATGGTCCTTGCAAGTTACAGGTCACCAGATGACTATGAAATTTATCTGTGAAAGTCACTTGACTTCCAAGCAATTTTTCCCTTCAAGGGGATTTCAAATGGATTTTTGGCCAACATGAGAGGTTTAGATCTTGATCTTTGCTTTCCATATAGTACTAGAAGTCCTTGATACGATTTGTAGAACTCAAGTTATGATCTTTGCAAGCCAGGGGTATTTTGGGTATTGGTGATTATAGGTCATTTATGATCGTGGGTCCATAACTCCAACTTGAAAGCTTCAAATGGAAAATTGTTCAACATGAAACTTGTTCAAAATGATGTTTTGAGTGCAACCAAGTGGTCATGAGAGCTTGGATTGGCTTGGAACACAATGTTGCTTGAAATGGCTTAAAAAGGAAGAAATTAAAAGCATTAAAAGGCCAAAATTTGGGAAATATTGTTTTGTGGCCAAAGTGAACAATGTTATATGTTATTTTGATCAGAAAATGCATTTGGAGAAGGATGGCAATGTTACTTTTTGGATTTGGGATCATTTTCAAGCATTTCCATTTGGTGACTTATGGTTGAAGTAACATTTGAAGTGCACACCATAAGATCAAAAACAAGGGAGATACCATTCCCATTCAATCCAAAATCTCATGAGATACTCATTTCAAGTGAAATCAAGAGCTGTGGCAGAGCAATTCCCAACTGTGGCATATGATATTTTCAAGGAATATGAGATTTTCAATTTCTCATTATGGCAGTTACAGAACTTTCTAGAGTGTTCTAACACACTCTATATAACCAATGCAAGGTGTTCAGATCATTTTTTGGCAAGGATTGAGCAAGGAATCAGAGGAAGCAAGTGGATTTTGCAGAGCTGCATCAGAAATCGTGATTAGAGATTGAAGGGGATTCAAAGCAAATTGATAATTGGAGAAGCTTGGGAAGTGATTCTTGAGTGATTCTGGAAGAAATCGGAGGTTGAATCGAGCAAAATCATCATCTATTCAACCATTTTTACCAGGTTTGCAACTTTCAATTTTTGCTCTAAGTTATAGGGAATTAGGTAGAAATGATCATGAGAATAGGTTATTGATGATGCTAGGATGGATTTCAGTGCAAGAATTGAGTGATTCGTGACACTTTAGGTTGTGACCAGATTTCTATTGAGATGAATATCTTGAGATTCTTGAGGTTTTGATCATGTTTGGATAGCAAGAACTCATGCTCGATGCGTGTAGATGAGTTTAGGATCTTTAATTTTAAGTTTTGAGTGATTCACGATTTGAGCCATGTCTGAACTTTGTATCGGTTTTGGAGTTAGGGATAGAATCAATGAAATTGGAGGTCGTATTCGTGCTCAGGGATGGATTTCAAGTAGGATTGGATGTTTAGTTTTGTTGTTTGAAGAACTTTGGGGATGACCTAACCGGAGACGACGGTGGCGCAAAGCTCAGGCCACCGTCCCACACTTCCCTCCCAATTTTGAATGTTTTGGAGAAGATGACTGAGAGCCCTCAGATGAGGCTTTGACCATTGACTCAGACTAGAACCCACAGCCAGGATTTGATTTCACAATCTGAAGAAAATGAGTTTCACCATGAAACTCTGCGTTTCATTAAACGCATTTGGTGGGCTTAAGGGAACTCTTGCTAACCACACCCCAGTTTAGGCCCAATTGAAGATTTGAACTGAAATATGTTGCGATTCATCACACCTGTTTTTCAATTTCCATTTCATTTTCCTGATTTCTTTTTATTGCGTTGGGCTTAATTCTCATTTCGTACGCGCACCCCCCTTTGGGCCCATATCTGGATTATAACATAGTTTTATTGCTATTTGACACGCACATTTATTCATTTTGTATTGTTTTTCTTTTATTTTATATTTTCATATAGTTTAGGATTAAATTCACAACAAATAGGAAAATTAGTCTTTTTAGGCTAGATTTTTTCCCCTGACTCCTTAAAGAGTCTAGAATTTAATAGGATTGAGAAATTATTAATTCATGCATTTTGGAATTTAATTGCATTTTTTTGAAGTTTAATTGCTTTTATTTTGAATATGGTTGATATGTGATCTTGCTGATTTTTGTATGGATGATTGGTGTGGATTTTTGAGTTGATTCTTTTTGGGATAGTTAGCTTAGATATGCATGTACCTCTAGCAATTTTCTCATATTTTTGTGAGAGAAGTTTAGGTTGTTTTGAACATTGAACATTAAGTGGTGTAGATTTAGGGTTTAGGATAGTCCCCTTAGGTTTAGGGCATAGTTCTAGCACTTAATGAATGGTTAACCCCCTGATTTTTGTATGGAGTGATTCTTAAGAGGTTTAGGAACCATTATAATTTTTTATAGGATTTTATAATCATTTTTGGTATTCTAATTAGAATTAGTTTTAGGACTAACATTTAGGTGTTTCTAGCACACTAACTTGACTAGTTTAACTCAATAGTTCCCCTTAGATTAGGGTGGTGGTGCTTTTGTGCTTGGATGAAGATGAAGGCCAACTTGAAGATGCTTTGGATAGTTTGAAGAAGCTTGGAGATGAAGCCTTGTCCTCTTGTGGATGCTTGTCAGGAGCTTAGGAAAACTAGGGTTTTAGGAAGAGCATTAGATTAGTTTTGCTTGTTTGTTCAAACATGGAGTATATTCATTCATATCCATTCAATCCAATGACATAAAGTCCTCTTAAATAAGTCACATCTCTCCTTTAGAGGGATGAATGTCATGCTTTAAGAGTAGAACTTTGAGGATGCCTTCCTACTACAGTGTTAAGATCTTAATGGCTTCCCTTGGTTGTCATTGAGTTTCTTAACACTTCAACTTGATCTTGTTGAATGATTCTCCCTGGGAGGTGCTTGTTGAAGCTTGGTAAAGAGAAAGTTTAGTGAAGCTTGTTGAGAATGAGGTTTGTGCTTGTTGAAGCTAGGGTTTTGCTGCTTGTTGAAGATGAAGTTAGGAGCTTGTTGAAGCTGTTTACTGGATGAAGTTTGAAGCTTGGGGCTTGTTGAAGATTGAAGGTTTGTTGAAACTTGAAGAGAGGAGCATTCATGAAGATGAAGGTTGTTGCTGTCAACTTTTTACTGTTTAATCAACTTGTTGCTGTCAGAGCTGTTGTTTGTGCTGTTTGCTGTAGGAGTTTGGTGCTGCTGCTTGGGCTGCCTCCTCTGCTTTGGTTTTTTGTTTTCTGTATTGTTTGTTGGCTTGTGTAGCTTGCCCCCTAGGTTTGAAGTGAATATTGATTCACTTTGCCTGTTGTTTTCCCAGGTTCGAGGTTGAGCGGGACTCCCTTGCCTCGCTTGTACTGCTGCATTGCATGCATTTTACTGTATTTGCTTGCTTTCTTTTCTGTTTATCCCCCAGGATCTCTGATTTCCTCTGTGCAGGAGGGAATTATGACAGACATTAGGATTCTTATCCATGCATGACAACATTAGGTTAGTTTTTATTCCCTTTTCAACCCTAGGCTTTTTAGAGCTTCTTTCTCTTCTTATCTTAAAACAATTCAAAAATACAGTAATAAGGTTAATCGATGTCGTACGTTACGAGCCTTAAGCTATTTGAGAAAGGGTTGCTGGAGAGCTTCTTTCCAGCAGTCTGGCTGCTTAGTGTGGCACCCATTGGGTGACACGCGACGTAGTCACTCTCAGATCATAGTCTCTAGTGCGTCAGAGATTGCAAACAAACTAAAAAACACTTCTTTCGTAAAAGATTCAAAACAAACATCAAAGTGTCATTTTTGTCCGCTTGGACTCTTAATCAAGAAAAACCCTTTCATAAGGTAATAAAAAACAGTCAGACAAGCTTGTGTCTTCCGTAGCCCGAACTACGTTTGCTCTGATCTTTCATGTTGTATGAAAGTACGTAGGCATAGGATGTCGTATCCTAGCGAGCAACCTTCCCACCTTCATCTGTAGTTAGCTGAACTACGTAGACTCTGACTTTCCCATTGCACGAGGGAATACGTAGGCATAGAGCGGCGAAGCTCTATCGAGTCTCTTTTCTCTTTTCTTTCCTTTTGTCCCTTGACCTATAGAGTAGATAGAATAACAATCCGTACTAGAAAACAAGCGTGGATCCCGTCGAGTACGAATGACGTGAGGGGTGCTAATACCTTCCCCTTGTGTAATCGACTCCCGAATCCAGGAATTTGGTTGCGACGACCATTCCTTTCCCGTTTTGCGTTAGGTTTACTCTGAGCGTTTCCTTTCCCTCCGTTGGGATAAATAACGCACGGTGGCGACTCTTCTGTCATAGCCGGCGCCGATTTTCGCAGTAGCGATAGCTGGCGACTCTGTTGGGGACTCCAATGGTTCCCTACGCGAGTCAATCCTAGCGCTTGTTTTCCTGTCGTGGGTTTTGTATGGATTTACCTTTCTGTATTTACTTTCAACATTATATTATTGTTGTTATGCTGGGTAGGGGGTCAGATTGAGAGATAAGTCGGACCTGGGCTTGAGTGCACCTAGAATTAGTTATGGAAAGTAGTGGGTGCGTGCATGCTTTGCATGTACTAGTGTCCCACAAAATCCACGCTCGGACGAGGTTCTTCTGGTTGACTTATTTTTCAACCCTTTGGGTTGAGGGGGTTGTTGGTTAGTTGGATTGTCGACTCTAGGGACCGATCAATTGGAAGTTGGCTAAGTGAGGCCTCTTCAGGACATGATGATGCCACACCTTCTGGGTATCGTATCATCAGTCTTGAAAGTCTGTGACGCCGACGACCGCATAGGATGCCGTACCTTGTGTCAGTTGATAGGACACCTACCTGTGAGAGGGATTGGGACATGCAGGAAACTTGACCTCCAGACTACCCGGTTTTCTTAATATTGGATCAGTATGTGTGGTTATTTGGGGTTCGTCATCAGGACAGTGTTATGGGTCTGTTGAGACCAGGTTGGAGCAGTGTTATGGGTCTGTTAAGACCAAGTTGGAGCACTGTTATGGGTCTGTTGAGACCAGGTTTGAGCAGTATTGTGGGTCTGTTGAGACAGATATTGTGGATGGATCTCTTCAGCAATATATCACTTGATCCCTGTTGCATGTTTGCATATTGCATTGTTGCATACTCATTTTGCATATCATTAACATGTGTCTGTGCTGCAGGTGCATTTCATACCTTCTGATTCTAGTTGCCTGAATTTTTGTCTGCTGCTATCATGGATACTTTGAAGAAGACTGTGGCATACAAGTTGCCTACTCCAGATGTTACTTCTTTGCTTGGTTTGATGTCTTTAGCTGATGATGATGTGAAGAGAAGCTTCAGAAAGAGTTATGGGAAATTGCTTAGGTTGGTCTGCAAACCAACTACTTATGAGCTGAACGGATTGTACGCGCTGATGCAGTTCTATGATCCCCCACTGAGGTGTTTTACTTTCCCTGACTTCATTCTGGCTCCGACCATGGAGGAATATGCTGAGATCTTGGAGTTAACCATTCAGAATAGGGTACCCTTCATTCATATGGGTGTTGAGCCCAAGCTGGAGGATTTGGCTGTTGCTTTGCATTTAGACTCCTCAAAATTGTTGTTAACCTCGTGGAATGGAATGTCTGGTTTTTCTCTCAAGCTCTTGGTTGGGAAAGCACAAGAGTATGCCAAGAGTGGCTGTTGGATTATGTTTAATGCTATCCTTGCTTTGTGTATCTACGACATTGTATTGTTCCCTAATATGCCTGACTTTGTTGATTTGGACGCATTCCATATATTTACTTCAGGAAATCCTGTGCCTACACTGATTGGAGATTTCTATCACTCTCTGCATTATAAGAACAAGAATAGGAGGGCCAAGAACGTCTCTTGTTGTGTGCCTTTGTTGTATATGTGGTTTGATAGTCACCTGCCAAAGAAGGGTATCTTTGCTGAGTCTGCAGCTACGGTGGAATGGTCTGAGCGTCTGATGGGGCTTTCATCAGAAGATGTTGTCTGTTTTGATAGGGATTTACTGGGATCTGAGATTATCTACAGCTGCACAAGATATCCTAGCGTTCCTCTGATTGGGAGGAAAGGGTGCATTAACTACAATCTGTCATGTTGATCAGGCAATTCGGTTATGCTTTGACAAGCCCGCCAAAAGAGGAAGAAGTGCAGGAATCTCTGTACTTCACAGGTGATTTGAAGGGAGAATTGTTATCCAAGCTTCAGCATGCTTGGAATAACATATACAATAAGGGTAAACCATTGTTGGGTAAGAATGATTGTCAAGCCTATCCTTCGTACCATGTCTGGATCCAAGATAGGGCAAAGCAGGCGCTGATGCCGTTTCCTGCAGTATTACCTCCTGCTCCCCTCGTGGTTGAGGAGCCAACTATTGTGTCTATTGAGAGATATGAGCAGGTTGTGAAGGAGAAAGAAGAGCTGATGAAAGCCAACGAGAAGTTGGAAGAAGAGCTAGTGCAACTCAGGAGCGAAAGGAATGAAGCCGTATATTCCTTCGAGCAGCAAACAAAGCTGGTGAACCAGTTAGGTGCAGAATTGACCGAGCAACGAAAGAAGCGTGAACGTTTGGGGATATATTTCAAGAGCTCCCATGATATGCTGGAGTCTAAGAAGAAAGCACTTGATATAGCCTACCGGGAGATCTCCACATTCAACAAAACCTGGAATGCTACACTGACCAATAATAAAGAAAGAGAAGACAAACTGAAGCAGCAGATCTCTGAACTGGAAGATCAGTTGAAGGCTAGCCAGAAAAAGTTTGAAGAAGAGGTTATGCGGAGATACAGCGTTCAGAATTCGTTGAACAAAGTTGTCAAGCGTAAGAAAGAGTCTGCATCCCAGAAGCGGAAGCTGGAGGAGTGCTTTGGAGAGGGTGCTTGGGAGGAATCCATTGGGGATCTCCAGCGTGTTATCAGGAAAAGAGACTCGCTCGTTGAAGGGTTGCTTTCCCAGTCGGATCATCCCAAGACTAAGAAATTGTTAGAGGAGTATCGGGCATATGGTCGCACTTGATTACCTTATGCAATGTTGTATATGCTTTATTTGCATTATGCTGGCCATCACCAGGATTGTTGGTTGAGGTCATGCCTTCTTGCTACTGTACACTCAGTGATATTGTATTTCTGCCTTGATGGGCTTTTCAGCAATATATGAGATGTTGTCTCCATGGATGAATCCAAACTTCTTAGCACTGTCATTGCACTGGCACTTTAGCACTAGAATCAGGGGTTGATTTCCCTAACGCACAGACACATATTGCATCTGCACATTCATTTTCGCATTTCCAGTTACTTGTTGATTTTGTATCTTATTTCCTGCATCTCACAGGTTTTTCAGGATTGACGACCAAAGAATCCACCGCTACTCAACCCGAAACAACTGTAAGAAAGAAATGGATCAAGTTCAAGTCGAGATGCAGGAAATCCGTGAGAAGCTGACTCTGTTCATGCAAGCTATGGAGAGCATGGCCAAGGGCCAGGAGAGCCTTCAGACCTTGGTGCAGCCGCTGCTGACGCGGGCAAACGGAAATGGCAATACTAACCACAATTCTGTTGGAACTCCTCGCCGGGAGGATGAGGCACCGGTAGTTACTCCACCTGTTGTGACTGTCAACGGAAACACTGGTACTGGTGCAGGTGCTGGCGCTGGTAATGGCAATACTGGAAATGGTGGTGATGGGCATGTTGTTAACAACAAAGGCAACACTGGGGATGCCGATCAAGGATTCGTTGACAATGATGGCTTTGGAAACAATGGGTATGGCAATGTCAATCAGGACGGGAACTTCGGGTTCAACAATCAAGGCTTTGGTAATGACGGTTACAGCAACAATCAGGGGTATGGCCACGGTAATGGTGGATTCGGTAATGTGAATAACAACGGCGTTGGAGCATTCCCTTTCAACAATGGTTTTGGACCCGCTGGGTCAATCTAGGGTTCGGCAACCGAGGACAAGGTCCTATGTTCAATCAGCAAGGATTTGGCCGTAACTTGGGTTACGATGGGTATGGCAATGACTGGAATGTGGATCACCAGGACGACGCTTTTCCGGGAAGAGGTATGGGACCTGAGGGCCCCATTGACCCTGTTCAGAGGATCAGAATGCTAGAAGAGCAGATGAAAGGTGTGGTTAATCAGAACTCCGCTGGGTTAGATATGACTACTATGGGGTTGGTACCAGGGCTGAGGGTGCCATTAAAATTCAAGGCTCCAACATTCGACAAATACAAAGGGGATACCTGCCCAAAGGTCCATGTACGCTCTTATTATAGAAGGATGTCCGCATATTCCAATGATGAAAGGATGCTCATGCATTTCTTTCAGGATAGCTTATCGGGACCATCATTGGAATGGTACATGGGACTGGAGCCCACTCAGATTAGAAGCTGGAAGCAGTTGGCTGATGCTTTCGTTATGCATTACAAATATAACAGCGATTTGGCGCCAAACAGAGTTCAGTTGCAGAGTTTGTCGCAGAAAAATGGGGAAAGTTTCAAAGAGTACGCGCAGCGGTGGCGCGATATGGCAGCTAGGGTGCACCCTCCTTTGGTTGAAAGGGAGATGAACGACATGTTTGTGGGGACATTTACAGGAATGTACTATGACAAGTTACTCAATGTTTCGATGGGTAGCTTCTCCGATATGATCCTTATGGGAGAAAGGATCGAAAATGGAATTAAAATTGGAAAGATTCAGGCAGGTGAATCTACTTCAGCAGGGGGTGCGAGAAAAGCGTTCGGCGGAAGACGACAAGGTGATACAAGCGCTGTATTTGGTGGTAGAGGCCGTGGCAGAGGTAGAAATCAGCACATTCAACCTCAGCAAATAGCCAGTGTTACTATTCCAGTCCAACAACAACAGCAGCAGCAACAACCACAACAGCAGCAAAGGCAGAATCAGGGTCAAAGAAGGTTTCAGAATGCAAAGCCAAAGAGGGTGTTTGATAAGCCTCCGTCGACATATGCAGAGCTTCTTCAGACACTGCTGGGGTTGAATTTGGTCGAGAAAAGAACGTTGGAGCCTCCTACAGGACCAAAACTTCCTTATGGGTATGACGCTAATAAGCATTGCGAATTCCATTCCGGGGCGCCCGGACATGATGTAGAATCTTGTCATGCTTTCAAGCATAAAGTTCAAGACTTGTTGGACAGTAAAGCCATCAACTTTGGCCAGGTGGGGCCCAATATTGTACAACAGCCTATGCCTAATCATGGGGCAAATGCTATCTTAACAGAAGAGAGTTTGAACTTGGTGATGGATGTTAACGAACTGAAGACACCACTGAGTGAGTATTCCCTGGTTGTGATGAATACTGTTTAGAGTGTTGGACCCAGCCTGAGGGTTGTACTGATTTGAAGCAGGGCATTCAGGCCATGATCGACGAAGGGACCTTGCAATTTGATCGAACTGCGGTTGAGAAGCCTGTGGAGGCATTATGTGATAAGCAGAATGATATTGCAACGGTGACGATCCCGAGGAAGACTATAACAATAACAGCGCCCGCCAGGCGGCCGACTATTACAATTACCAAAGCGGGGCCTGTTCCCTTTGAGAGTACGAAAGTTGTCCCGTGGACATATGGATTAGAAGCGTATTGCAATGGTGAAAAGATTGTGGTGAATAGCCATCCAGCTGGGGCTGTTGATAACGTCGTTGGAACGGAGTGCATGACCCGTAGCGGAAGGATCTTTACCTCACCTGAAATAGAAGTGGAGAGATTGGCCAAAGGCAAAGCCAAAGTAAATGAAGGCGGGCCTACTCAGTCGAAAGAAAAGGATACGTCACTCAAGGACGTATAGGAGTTCATGAGACTGATTCGCAAAAGCGACTACAAAATTGTTGAACACCTACAACAGACGCCGTCGAAGATTTCTATCTTGTCGTTGTTGTTATGTTCCGAGGCCCACCGGAACGCCTTTCTAAAGATTCTAGATACGTCATTTGTGCCTCAAGAAGTTTCTGTAAATCAGTTAGAGGGGGTAATGGCACATGTCAATGCTGGACATAGCCTGGGTTTCACAGATTTCGATCTAACACCCAGGGGTCGAGAGCACAACATGGCTTTGCATATATCGGTGGAATATCGGGGCACCGTAGTGTCGCATGTATTGGTGGATACTGGATCGTCGTTGAACGTATTGCCAAAGAAAGCCATGATGAAATTGGACATACGGGGAATTATTTGCACGCCTAGTGATTTGGTTGTGAGGGCGTTTGACAGGACAAAAAGATCAGCGTTTGGGTCAATAACATTACCGCTTCAGGTGGGGCCAGAAATTTTTGATACCGAATTCTACATCATGGATATCCATCCAGCTTATAGCTGCCTTCTTGGACGCCCATGGATCCATGCTGCAGGTGCCGTAACGTCCACATTGCATCAAAAGTTGAAGTACATGGTGGGTGATAGTGTTGTTACCGTTTGCGGGAAGGAGGACATTTTGGTCAGTCACCTGTCATCATTCAGATATGTTGAGGTTGACGGAGAAATACATGAGACACCTTGTCAAGCCTTCGAATGGTTACGGATTAAAGACAAAGCTCAGGGTCCCAGCAAAATGTCAGAGGTGGCAGTGTCATCCTACAAAGAAGCTCAGGCTTTAGTGCAGACTGGTGAGACTAAAGGTTGGGGGTAGGTTTTGGAGATTCCCGTGAAGAATGACAAGTTTGGGCTAGGGTATCGACCGACGTCGTCAACGTCATCTTCAGGAGCGCCCAGGTTCAAGGGACCGGTAACGATTACGCCAAGCGGGGTGTGCTTTGAGACAATCAACGCTATTTCAGATGTTGAAGACGGAGATAGTGACTGCGATATGGACACGTGGATCAAGCCAAGCGTGCCAGGACAAAGTCTTTGCAACTGGTCCATCCGGGAAACTGTCCCAGTGACTCTTAAACAAACTAATATTTCAGATGACATCTTCTACGAAACACCTATGACTCGTTTCGACTTCGAGCACCCGGTATTCCAAGCAGAGGAAGAGGTTGTTGAGGATAGCGACTTGCTAGAGGAGCTGACTCGTTTGTTGAAACAGGAAGAGAGAATCATTCTGCCTCATCAGGAGGAAATTGAGATTATCAACTTGGGGTCGGAAGAAGTTGTGAGAAATATCCGTATAGGGGCTGCACTACAGAGCGACATCAAGCAAAGGCTGATTGAGATACTGCGAGAGTATAGTGATATATTTGCTTGATCGTACAAGGATATGCTTGGGTTGGATACGGACATGGTTGTGCATCGTCTGCCGTTGCGAGAGGAATGTCCGCCTGTTAAGCAGAAACTCAGAAGAACCAGACCAGACATGGCTGTGAAAATCAAAGAGGAAGTTCAAAAACAGTGGGATGCTGGTTTCCTAGCCGTTACAACTTATCCGTCATGGGTCGCTAATATAGTACCAGTGCCGAAGAAAGACGGTAAAGTGCGAATGTGTGTAGACTACCGTGATTTGAATAGGGCGAGCCCGAAAGACGACTTTCCACTTCCTCACATTGATGTGCTGGTTGATAACACTGCTCAGTTCTCCGTATTCTCCTTCATGGACGGCTTCTCAGGCTATAATCAGATCAAAATGGCACCAGAAGACATGGAGAAGACTACCTTCATTACTCCCTGGGGAACATTTTGCTACAAAGTGATGCCCTTCGGACTGAAGAATGCTGGGGCAACATATCAACATGCTATGACGACTCTCTTTCATGACATGATGCACAAAGAGATCGAGGTTTATGTTGATGATATGATTTCTAAATCTCAGACAGAGGAGGAGCATTTGGTTAATTTGCTGAAACTGTTCAAAAGGCTTAGGAAGTTCAGGTTGAGACTGAACCCTAACAAGTGCACCTTTGGGGTGAGATCGGGTAAACTGCTGGGGTTTATTGTGAGCGAGAAAGGGATAGAGGTTGATCCTGCAAAGATAAAAGCTATACAAGAAATGCCGACGCCTAAAACAGAAAAAGAAGTGTGTGGGTTGTTAAGGAGGTTGAACTACATCGCTCGGTTCATATCTCACCTAACTGCGACATGCGAGCCGTTATTCAAGTTGTTGAAAAAGGATCAGGTGTTGACCTGGAATGAAAATTGTCAAAAGGCGTTCGACAAGATAAAAGAATACTTGTAGGAACCTCCTATTTTGATACCCCCAGTGGCCGGGAGACCTTTGATTATGTATTTGACGGTTCTTGAGGAAAGTATGGGTTGTGTTCTCGGTCAACACGACGAGACCGGACGTAAAGAGCATGTGGTATACTATTTGAGTAAGAAGTTTACTGACTGTGAATCCAGATACTCAATGCTCGAGAAGACGTGTTGCGCGCTAGCCTGGGCCGCCAAACGTTTGAGGCAATACATGCTGAATCATACAACCATGCTAATTCCAAAGATGGATCCAATCAAATATGTGTTTGAGAAGCAAGCACTCTCCGGAAGAATTGCCCGATGGTAGATGGTGTTAACAGAATACGATATCCAATATGTCTCGCAAAAGGCTATTAAAGGTAGCATTCTGTCAGAGTACCTTGCTGAGCATCCGGTTGAGGACTACCAGTCGATGAGGTTTGATTTTCCTGACGAGGATATCATGTACCTGAAAATGAAGGATTATGAAGAACCGTTGTCGGGCGAAGGACCAGAGTTGGGTTCCAAATGGCAGTTGATATTTGACGGAGCAGTTAATTCCTATGGTAGCGGAATAGGGGCAATTATCACTACTCCTCATGGGTCGCACATCCCATTTACTGCCCGATTGACCTTTCCTGTTACCAATAACGAGGCGAAATATGAGGCTTGCATCATGGGTCTGGAAGAAGCCATTGATTTGCGAATCAAGAACCTGGATGTATACGGAGACTCAGCTCTAGTGGTGAATCAGATTAAAGGAGAATGGGAGACACGTCAGCCCAATTTGATACCCTATATGAATTATGCAAGGAGATTGTTGCCTTTCTTTGACAAGGTGGAATTGCATCACGTACCGCGAGCCGAAAATCAAATGGCTGACACCCTGGTGACATTGTCTTCAATGTATAAAGTTAACTTCTGGAACGAGGCTCCCCAGATTGTTATCTCTCGGCTCGATAGGCCTGCCTTCATATTTGCCATTGACGAGGCTCCCGATGGTAAACCCTGGTACTGTGACATCCAGAATTTCCTGAAGAACAAGGAGCATCCGGCTGAAGCATCTAGTCGAGATCAGAAGACTCTCAGGAGATTGGCTGGCAATTTCTATCTGAATCCGGACGGTGTCCTGTACAAAAGAAACCACAACTTGGTGTTGCTACGCTGTGTAGACGAGAAAGAGGCGAAGTTGTTCATGGAAGAGATACATGAGGGTACATTTGGTACACATGCTGGTGGGCATGCTATGACAAGAAAACTGTTGCGGGCAGGTTATTACTGGCTGACCAGGGAAACAGATTGTTTCAAGTTTGCAAAGAGGTGTCATAAATGCCAGATTTATGCGGACAAAATCCATGTGCCTCCGAGCCCTCTGAATGTGATGTCATCACCGTGGCCTTTCTCGATGTGGGGGATCGATATGATTGGCAAGATTGAGCCTACGGCATCAAACAGACACCGGTTCATTTTGGTGGCAATCGATTACTTCACCAAATGGGTGGAAGCAGCATCATATGCCAATGTGACCAAACAAGTGGTAGCCAGATTTATCAAACGAGATATTATCTGCAGATATGGAATCCCTGAGCGGATTATCACCGACAACAGTTCAAATTTTAATAATAAAATGATGAAAGAGCTGTGTCAGAATTTTAAGATTGAGCATCACAACTCTTCTCCTTACCGGCCCAAGATGAATGGCGTTGTCGAAGCGGCCAATAAGAACATAAAGAAGATTGTTCAGAAGATGGTTGTGACGTATAAGGACTGGCACGCGATGTTACCTTTCGCTTTGCACAGTTATCGTACGACGGTACGCACATCAACCGGGGAAACCCCTTTCTCATTGGTATACCGGATGGAGGCGGTGTTACCGTTGGAGGTCGAGATTCCTTCCCTGAGGGTTTTACGTGATGTCCAACTCGACGAGGCAGAATGGGTTAAAGATAGACTGAATCAACTCAGCTTAATGGATGAGAAGAGACTGGCTTCTCTAGCATATGGTTGGTTGTATCAGAGCCGGATGAAGAAAGCTTACAACAAGAAGGTGTGCCCTCGAAGCTTTCAGACGGGCGATCTTGTTTTGAAAAAGATTCTCCCACCACAATCAGATCACAGGGGCAAGTGGACTCCCATTTACGAAGGTCCCTACGTTGTCAGAAAAGTCTTCTCTGGAGGAGCCTTGTTACTATCCACCATTGATGGTGAGGACTTTACGTCTCCTGTGAATTCGGACGCAGTTAAAAAATACTTTGCTTGAAAGTGACCCGCTGGACAGTAAAAAGAGAGTCCAGGCAAAATTGGGGCATCCCGGCGAACCATAAAAAACGAATAAAAGGTTCGGGCAAAAGTTAGGGATAAAATTGAAAAGATGTACACCCGCGAAGTCGAAAACCTGAAAAGGGAGACTTCGACAAAAAAGGGTATCCCGGTGAATTGAAAACCCGCAAAGGGCGATTCACGCAAAAGTTAGGGATTGAAAAAGAAAATGACTGCGGTCCGGATTTGATACGGCATTGCTTAGTGGTTTGGGAGTACCCGGAGGGCCGTCTATCCAAAAACAATCTCTTCCGAAGATCGAGTACCGGGAAAGGGCAGAGTCAGGCGAGTCATAGGAGGATCAGCTCATGGTGTTTGTCTGTGCCACGTTGCGGACATGTATACAAATATTATTTTGTATTTTCTTTATGCTTCTTGTGCATATATTTATGTGTGTTTGTGCGTAACTTCCTCTTTTCAGGAGTTGCATCCAGTGTACAAAACTTTTCCTATTCAGAGGCTTGTCATCAATAAAACATGTTATACAGTACTTGATGCTTGTTCTTTACTGTTTTGTCTGTGAAAGACGTCGATGTTTTTGATAAACTTGCACTTAGATAATATTGATGGCCCTTGCCAATAATTGCTAAAACTTCGAATTGACTGAAGTAATGTCACCGATGCTAACCCGGATAGATTCTGTTGTATAGGCCTGTTTTGTCTCGTTTGTGTTTTGTAGGGTTCTTACCTTTGGAGCAGACGGTCAGGAATTGTATTCCCCAGCCGGGGTCGCTTGACGTAAGACCTGACTCCAGTTGATGTCATTCCTCAGCTAGTTGTAGCTTATCCCCAGAGAGTTGAAATGACATTTATCCCTTCCCGAAGGAGAGAATTATTTTCCCAAGAGAGTGTCCTCATGGAAATCCGTCCATAGGATCAACCCCAGCAAGTCAAAATCAATGTCCCCTGCAGAGGTTGCGCTCCTCAGCGAATCGAAGATGTGCACGTTCAATTTCCAGCATGGGAGATTCCCGCAATAGTTAACCAAGTTGTTGGTTCGAAAGGTTTATATCCGCGAAGGACGATTTTCTTGCTCGCCACAGGTCATCTTGCCTCCGTCGGGATGTTTGTCCCCCAGCGGAGTGGTAACTCTGAATGTGTAAATTGTGCCCAGACAGTGTGCTTTGCCCAGAAGTGTCGCTTCTTCAATTAAGCTTGTTCACCAGCAGGGTGTTTGTTCTTTCCTCCCAGTGGAAATTGATGTTTAATCTTTCCCCGACAAAGTTGATTGTGTTTCTGGCGTTTACTTCGCCAGAATACCTTACGATACTTGTTCTCCCCAGCGGAGTTGGCTTTATCCTCAGCATTCATGTTGTTGAGACATCATTATCAAAGTGGCCCCGGCGGCTTGAGCCTGCATTTGCATTTGCATATATCGTCATATTTGCATCTACTCAAACGTGTGGCATTCCCGTGCCGTACGGAGCATTACGCCATTTTCAAACATACGCATTTTGAAACATAAATCAGGTTGGTTAACCTTTTGCTTTCAGGTGTGTTTTCTCAGCAGGAGTATGGAGTTCTAGCTCAGATCTATTACCTGGTATTCGAGGTCTCGCCGTGAGACGTGTGATGATACGGTTCATCTTACTATTTTCCCCACGGAGTTGCTTGTTGAAGTTTCTCTTATCCGGCCAGCGGATTATTTTCTTCAAATTTGTTGTTACGTCAGCATCAAAGGGTTTCATGAATCAAAATTTCAGAAGCTACCGCCGGTTATCGAAACAAGCGTTCGGCAGTTTGGTTTCCAAATATCCCCAGTAGAGTCCGCCTCGAAGTCGCTGTCACGTCAGCGCTAAAAGGTTTGTGGGTTGGGACCAATGGAGTTAGCTACTGCAGAGATAAGCGGAGAAACTGTATGGATAAACGGGTGTATTTTCCTACGGGTTGACAGAAGTATTTCCCCGGAGGTCGCCAAAATTTTATTGCCTATGTTGATAGGAGTTCCTCGTGTTGACGAGATATGAGTCCTGACGTGGATAATTTATTCCTGTGTTGACGGGATTTCTTCGTGTTGGCAAAGTGCGCGTCCTAAGGTGGACAGTTTTATTTCCTCGTGTTGACGAGATGTGCTAATCCTAACGTGGACAGATTTGATTTCGCCGTGGTGACGGAATGTGAAGTCCTGACGTGGACAAATTGATTACTCTTCGTGTTGACGAAATGGTTTCCTGACGTGGACCATTTATCCCCACAGATATCTTTCTTCGTATTGGCGAAATGTGCATCCTGACGTGGACAAGTTTACAGTTCCTTGTGCTGACGAGATGCGCGAGTCCTGACGTGGAAAAATTTATTTTTCTTCGTGTTGACGAAACGGTGTCCTGACGTGGACAATTTACTCCTATGTTGATAGGATTTTCTCGTGCTGACGAGATGTGAGTCCTGACGTGGACAAATCAAGTTACCTTCCCTCGTGTTGATGAGATGTGAGTCCTGACGTGGACAAGTTTACCGAGATCGAGTCCTGACGTGGACAGATTTATTTCTCTTCATGGTGACGGGTTTATTTCCTCGTGCTGACGAGATGTGAGTCCTGACGGGGACAATTCTATTCCTATGTTGATAGGATTTCCTCGTGTTGACGAGATGCGGACAACTCATCCCCAGCGAAGTCGCCAGGATTTCTCCGTGTTGACAGAATGTGGAGTCCTGATGAGGACAAGTTTTATTCCTATGACGATAGGATTTCTTCGGGTTGATGAAATTGGAGTCCTAACATGGACAAGTTTATGATGGGATTTCTTCGTGTTGACGAAGTGTGCGTCCTAACGTGGACAAAGTTTTGCTCTTGTTGAGGGGATATCTTTGTGTTGACGAAACCAGCGTCCTAACATGGACAAAATTCTATTCCTGTGTTGTTGAGATTTCTTCGAGTTGACGAAATGTGAGTCCTGACGTGGACAGATTTGTATTTATTCGTGATTGGACGAAATTTGGGTCCAGATGTGGACAAGGTTACTCCTGTGACGACAGAATTTCTATTCGTGTTGACAAATTTGTCCTCTTCTTATGTTGACAAGGTTAGTCCAGTTGTGGACGGAGGGGTTTTTGCAAAAATTGTTCAGTAACTGTGGC
Organism: Lathyrus sativus; assembly: GCA_963859935.3. Lineage (NCBI taxonomy): Eukaryota > Viridiplantae > Streptophyta > Magnoliopsida > Fabales > Fabaceae > Lathyrus > Lathyrus sativus. The sequence continues at coordinate 327,476,512 of OZ012737.1, read as the reverse complement.
GTTACATAGGTGGTTGAAGTTGAAATCAGAATTATTATCAGACGTTGGATCAGTTGTTGCCGTAACAACCAGATTCGGTTAGGGGATGTTGCTCCCCAAGCAGTGCAGTTTATTTCTGCGGTTGGCAAATTTTCGGGTTTCTTGGTATTCAACCGTCTCGTACCTCGATTGTTTGAAGGCCGTTCGCTCTTCACCCAGTCGGGTCCAAGACGTTTGAATAGGGGCAGCTGTTGCACCCCAAAATTTGCTCAACCTTTTCTTGCCTGATTTATGTTTCATTGCATTTCATTTGCATAGTTACATCATGTACATAGTTCAATAATTGGCATATCATAGCATAGAATGCATCCAACAAAGGATCAAGGGTGTCTATCAAGAGAAGAGCCTAGCAAGAGGTGTTATCCAAGATGAGAGATCATCCAAGCCATCAAGAAATGATTTGAAGTCTTGAGAAGTTTGAGTGCCTACATGTGGGTTTTGCTCCTATCTTAAGGAATATTGAGAATTATCAGTGGGATGTGAAGCATGGAATGTGAATTTGAGGTGTGTATGGATCTCAGGGAATGCCTACAGGGCCCTATTGAAGCTGAGACAAGTCATTGATTCAAGTACAAGAGCCACAGTTGAAGTGCAGTCAACTAGGGTTTCATCTGGGTCAATCCTAGATCAATTGTGTAATTGAAGAGCATCAAAGCCTACTTTGAGGTCATGGGATTCATGGATTGGTATGTTGATACATGTGTGGTGTTGTGCCAAGATCAAGCAAAGAAGAATCAAGAATGTGGGGAGTTGCTAAATTAGGGTTTCAGTGCAAATCACCCTGTTTAGTGCCTAACTTCAAAGCCACATAAATCAAAATACATGTTTCAAATGGATCTTTGGCCAACATGAAACTTGTAGAGCATCTCAATACCTTTAGTTTGAGTACTAGAAGTCCTCAAGGGGATTTATAGAACTCAAGTTATGGTCCTTGCAAGTTACAGGTCACCAGATGACTATGAAATTTATCTGTGAAAGTCACTTGACTTCCAAGCAACTTTTGCCTTTCAAGGGGATTTCAAATGGATATTTGGCCGACATGAGAGTTGTAGATATTGATCTTAGATTTCCATAGAGTACTAGAAGTCCTTGATAGGATTTGTAGAACTCAAGTTATGATCTTTGCAAGCCAGGGGTATTTTGGGTATTGGTGATTATAGGTCATTTATGATCATGGGTCCATAACTCCAACTTGCAAGCTTCAAATGGAAAATTGTTCAACATGAAACTTGTTCAAAATGATGTTTTGAGTGCAACCAAGTGGTAATGAGAGCTTGGATTGGCTTGGAACATAAAGTTGCTTGAAATGGCTTAAAAAGGAAGAAATTAAAAGCATTAAAAGGCCAAAATTTGGGAAAAATTGTTTTGTGGCCATAGTGAACAATGTTATATGTCATTTTGATCAGAAAATGCATTTGGAGAAGGATGTCAATGTTACTTTTTGGATTTGGGGTCATTTTCAAGCATTTCCATTTGGTGACTTATGGTTGAAGTAACATTTGAATTGCACACCATAAGATCAAAAACAAGGGAGATACCATTCCCATTCAATCCAAAATCTCATGAGATACTCATTTCAAGTGAAATCAAGAGCTGTGGCAGAGCAATTCCCAACTGTGGCATATGAGATTTTCAAGGAATATGAGATTTTCAATTTCTCATTATGGCAGTTACAAAACTTTCTAGAGTGTTCTAACACACTCTATATAACCAATGCAAGGTGTTCAGATCATTTTTTGGCAAGGATTGAGCAAGGAATCAGAGGAAGCAAGCTGATTTTGCAGAGCTGCATCAGAAATCGTGATTAGAGATTGAAGGGGATTCAAAGCAAATTGATAATTGGAGAAGATTGGGAAGTGATTCTTGAGTGATTCTAGAAGAAATTGGAGGTTGAATCGAGCAAAATCATCATCTGTTCATCCATTTTTACCAGGCTTGCAACTTTCAATTTTTGCTCTAAGTTATAGGGAATTAGGTAGAAATGATCATGAGAATAGGTTATTGATGATGCTAGGATGGATTTCAGTGCAAGAATTGAGTGATTCGTGACACTTTAGGTTGTGACCAGATTTCTGTTGAGATGACTATCTTGAGATTCTTGAGGTTTTGATCATGTTTGGATAGCAAGAACTCATGCTTGATTCTTGTAGATGAGTTTAGGATCTTTAATTTTAGGTTTTGAGTGATTCACGATTTGAGCCATGTCTGAACTTTGGATCGGTTTTGGAGTTAGGGATAGAATCAATGAAATTGGAGGTCATATTCGTGCTCAGGGGTGGATTTCAAGTAGGATTGGATGTTTAGTTTTGTTGTTTGAAGAACTTTGGGAATGACCTAACTGGAGACGACGGTGGCGCAAAGCTCAGGCCACCGTCCCACACTTCCCTCCCAATTTTGAATGTTTTGGAGAAGATGACTGAGAGCCCTCAGATGAGGCTTTGACCATTGACTCAGACTAGAACCCACGGCCAGGATTTGATTTCACAATCTGAAGAGAATGAGTTTCACCATGAAACTCTGCGTTTCATTAAACGCATTTGGTGGGCTTAAGGGAACTCTTGCTAACCACACCCCAGTTTAGGCCCAATTGAAGATTTGAACTGAAATATGTTGCTATTCATCACACCTGTTTTTCAATTTCCATTTCATTTTCCTGATTTCTCTTTATTGCGTTGGGCTTAATTCTCATTTGGTACGCGCACCCCCCTTTGGGCCCATATCTAGATTATAACATAGTTTTATTGTTATTTGACACGCACATTTATTCATTTTGTATTGTTTTTCTTTTATTTTATATTTTCATATAGCTTAGGATTAAATTCACAACAAATAGGAAAATTAGTCTTTTTAGGCTAGATTTTTTTCCCCTGACTCCTTAAAGAGTCTAGAATTTAATAGGATTGAGAAATTATTAATTCATGTATTTTAGAATTTAATTGCATTTTTTTGAAGTTTAATTGCTTTTATTTTGAATATGGTTGATATGTGATCTTGCTGATTTTAGTAAGGATGATTGGTGAGGATTTTTGAGTTGATACTTTTTGGCTAGTTAGCTTAGACATGCATGTACCTCTAGCAATTTTCTCATATTTTTGTGAGAGAAGTTTAGGTTGTTTTGAACATTGAACATTAAGTGGTGTAGATTTAGGGTTTAGGATAGTCCCCTTAGGTTTAGGGCATAGTTCTAGCACTTAATGAATGGTTAACCCCCTGATTTTTGTATGGAGTGATTCTTAAGAGGTTTAGGAACCCTTAGAATTTTTTATAGGAATTTATAATCATTTTTGGTATTTTAATTAGAATTAGTTTTAGGACTAACATTTAGGTGTTTCTAGCACACTAACTTTACTAGTTTAACTCAATAGTTCCCCTTAGATTAGGGTGGTGGTGCTCTTGTGCTTGGATGAAGATGAAGGCCAACTTGAAGATGCTTTGGATAGTTTGAAGAAGCTTGGAGATGAAGCCTTGTCCTCTTGTGGATGCTTGTCAGGAGCTTAGGAAAACTAGGGTTTTAGGAAGAGCATTAGATTAGTTTTGCTTGTTTCTTCAAACATGGAGTATATTGATTCATCTCCATTCAATCCAATGACATAAAGTCCTCTTAAAGAAGTCACATCTCTCCTTTGGAAGGATGAATGGCATGCTTTAAGAGTAGAACTTTGAGGATGCCTTCCTATTACAGTGTTAAGATCTTAATGGCTTCCCTTGGTTGTCATTGAGTTTCTTAACACTTCAACTTGATCTTGTTGAATGATTCTCCCTGGGAGGTGCTTGTTGAAGCTTGGTAAAGAGAAATTTTAGTGAAGCTTGTTGAGAATGAGGTTTGTGCTTGTTGAAGCTGGTTGCTTGTTGAAGCTAGGGTTTTGCTGCTTGTTGAAGATGAAGTTAGGAGCTTGTTGAAGCTGTTTACTAGATGAAGTTTGAAGCTTGTAGAAGCTTGGGGCTTGTTGAAGATTGAAGGTTTGTTGAAACTTGAATAGAGGAGAATTAATGAAGATGAAGGTTGTTGCTGTCAACTTTTTGCTGTTTAATCAACTTGTTGCTGTCAGAGCTGCTGTTTGTGCTGTTTGCTGTAGGAGTTTGGTGCTGCTGCTTGGGCTGCCTCCTCTGCTTTGGTTTTTTGTTTTCTGTATTGTTTGTTGGCTTGTGTAGCTTGCCCCCTAGGTTTGAAGTGAATATTGATTCACTTTGCCTGTTGTTTTCCCAGGTTTGAGGTTGAGCGAGACTCCCTTGCCTCGCTTGTACTGCTGCATTGCATGCATTTTACTGTATTTGCTTGCTTTCTTTTCTGTTTATCCCCTAGGATCTCAGATTTCCTATGTGCAGGAGGGAATTATGACAGACAATAGGATTCTTTCCAGTTGTCTGGCTGCTTAGTGTGGCACCCTTTGGGTGACACGCGACGTAGTCACTCTCAGATCATAGTCTCTAGTGCGTCAGAGATTGCAAACAAACTTAAAAACACATATTTCGTAAAAGATTCAAAACAAACATCAAATTGTCATTTTTGTCCGCTTGGACTCTTAATCAAGAAAAACCCTTTCATAAGGTAATAAAAAATAATCAGACAAGTTTGTGTCTTCCGTAGCCCGAACTACGTTTGCTCTGATCTTTCATGTTGTATGAAAGTGCGTAGGCATAGGATGCCGCATCCTAGCGAGCAACCTTCCCACCTTCATCCGTAGTTAGCTGAACTACGTAGACTCTGACTTTCCCATTGCACGAGGGAATACGTAGGCATAGAGCGGTGAAGCTCTATCGAGTCTCTTTTCTCTTTTCTTTCCTTTTGTCCCTTGACCTATAGAGTAGATAGAATAACAATCCGTACTAGAAAAAAAGCGTGGATCCCGTCGAGTACGGCGGACGTGAGGGGTGCTAATACGTTCCCCTTGCGTAATTGACTCCCGAATCCAGGAATTTGGTTGCGACGACCATTCCTTTCCCGTTTTGCATTAGGTTTACTCTGAGCGTTTCCTTTCCCTCCGTTGGGATAAATAACGCACAGTGGCGACTCTTCTGTCATAGTCGGCGCCGATTTTCGCAGTAGCGACAACCATTACCACCAAAATGATGATAGGACAAACACTATCGCATAATCTGACATCAATCATGATGACAGACCCCCCACCAAAAGGATGACGGAGCAAAACTCAAACCAACCACTACCACCAAAAGGTTGATAGGATAAACACTATCGCACAATCTGACATCAATTAGATGATAGACCCCCCACCAATAGGATGACAAATTGAAACTCACACTGGCCACTACCATCAAAAGGATGATAGGACAAACACTATTGCACAATCTGACATCAACAAGATGACATACCCCCCACCAAAAGGATGACGGAGCGAAACTCACACCGGCCACTACCACCAAAAGGATGATAGGACAAACACTATCGTACAATCTGACATCAATTAGATGATAGACCACACACCAAAAGGATGACAGAGCGAAATTCACACCGACCACTACCACCAAAACGATGATAGGACAAACACTATCGCATAATCTGACATCAACAAGATGACAGACCCCCCACCAAAAGGATGACGGAGTGAAACTCACACCGGCCACTACCACCAAAAGGATGATAGGACAAACACTATCGCAGAATCTGACATCAATTAAGATGCCAAAACCCTTACCAAAAGGATGACAGAATGAAACTCACACCGGACACTACCACCAAAAGGATGATAGGACAAACACTATCGCATAATCTGACCTCAACAAGATGACACATCCCCCCACCAAAAGGATGACGGAGTGAAACTCACACCATCCATTACCACCAAAAGGATGATAAGAAAAACTGCATCGCACAATCTGACATCAATTAGATGACAGAACCACACCCAAAAGGATGACAGAGTCAAACTCACGCCGGCCACTACCACCAAAAGGATGATAGAACAAACACTATCGCATAATCTGACATCAATTAAGATGACAGACCCCCACCAAAAGGATGACAGAGCAAAATTAACACCGATCATTACCACCAAAAGGATTATAGGACGAACACCATCGCACAATCTGACATCAATTAGATGACAGAACCACACCCAAAAGGATGACGGAGCGAATCTCACGCCGGCCACTACCACAAAAGGATGATAGAACAAACACTATCGCATAATCTGACATTACTTTAGATGACAGACCCCCCACCAAAAGGATGACGGAGCAAAACTCAAACCAGCCACTACCACCAAAAGGTTGTTAGGATAAACACTATCGCACAATCTGACATCATTTAGATGATAGAACCCCCACCAATAGGATGACAAATTGAAACTCACACTGGACACTACCATCAAAAGGATGATAGGACAAACACTATCGCACAATCTGAAATCAACAAGATGACAGACTCCCCACCAAAAGGATGACGGAGCGAAACTCACACCGGCCACTACCACCAAAAGGAAGATAGGACAATACAATCTGACATCAATTAGATGACAGACCACCCACCAAAAGGAAGGCAGAGGGAAATTCACAACGGCCACTACCATCAAAACGATGATAGGACAAACACTATTGCATAATCTGACATCAACAAGATGACAGACCCCCCCACCAAAATGATGAAGAAGTGAAACTCACACCGGCCATTACCACCAAAACGATGATAGGACAAACACTATCGCAGAATCTAACATTAATTAAGATGACAGAACCTTTACCAAAAGCATGACAGAGTGAAACTCACACCGCACACTACCACCAAAAGGATGAGAGGACAAACACTATCGCACAATCTGACATCAATTAAGATGACAGACCCCCTACCAAAAGGATGACAGAGTGAAACAAACACCAGACACTACCACCAAAAGGATGATAGAACAAACACTATCGCACAATCTAACATCAACAAGATGACAGACCCCTCACCAAAAGGATGACAGCACGAAACTCACACCGGCAACTACCACAAAAAGGATGATAGGACAAACACTATCGCACAATCTAATATCAATTAAGATGATAGACCTCCCACCAAAAGGATGATGGAGCGAAACTCAGACCAGCCACAACCAGAAAAAGGATGATAGCACAAACACTATATTACAATATGACATCAACAAGATTAAAGACCCCACACCAAAAGGATGAAGGAGCAAAACTCACACCGGCCACTACCACCTAAAGGATGATAGGACAAACACTATCGCACAATCTGACATTAATTAGATGACAGACCACCCACCAAAAGGATGACGAAGCGAAATTCACACCGGCCACTACCACCAAAACGATGATAGGACAAACATTATCGCATAATCTGACATCAACAAGATGACAGATCCCCCCGCCAAAATGATGACGGAGCGAAACTCACACTGGCCATTACCACCAACAGGATGATAGGACAAACACTATCGTAAAATCTGACATCAATTAGATGACAGAACCACACCCAAAAGCATAACGGAGCCAAACTCACACCGGCCACTACCACCAAAAGGATGATAGAACAAACACTATAGCATAATCTGACATCAATTAAGATGACAGACCCCCACGAAAAGGATGATGGAGCAAAACTATCACCGGCCATTACCACCAAAAGGATCATATGACAAACACTATCGCATAATCTAACATCAATCAAGATGACAGAACCCCCACCAAAAGGATGACGGAGCGAAACTCAAACCAGCCACTACTACCAAAAGGTTGATAGGACAAACACTATCACATAATCTAACATCAATTAGATGATAGACCCTTCACCAATAGGATGACGTATTGAAACTCACACTGGCCACTACCATCAAAAGGATGATAGGACAAACACTATCGTACATACTAACATCAATTAGATGACAAACCACCCACCAAAAGGATGACAGAGAGAAATTCACACCGGCCACTACCACCAAAACGATGATAGGACAAACACTATCGCATAATCTGAAATCAATAAAGATGACAGACCCCCCACCAAAAGGATGACGGAGCAAAACTCAAACCGGCCACTACAACCAAAAGGTTGATAGGACAAACACTAGCGCATAATCTAACATCAATTAGATGATAGACCCCCCACCAATAGGATGACAAATTGAAACTCACACAGGCCACTACATTAAAAGGATGATAGGACAAACACTATCGCACAATCTGACATGAACAAGATGACAGACCCCCCACCAACAGGATGACGGAGCGAAACACACTCCAGCCACTACCACCAAAAGGATGATAGGACAAACACTATCGTACAATCTGACATAAATTAGATGATAGACCACCCATCAAAAGGATGACAGAGCGAAATTCACACCGGCCACTACCATCAAAATGATGCTAGGACAAACACTATAACATAATATGATATCAACAAGATGACAGACCCCCCCCCCCCACCAAAAGGATGACGGAGTGAAACTCACACCGACCATTACCACCAAAAGGATGATAGGACAAACACTATCGCAGAATCTGATATCAATTAAGATGACAAAACCTTTACCAAAAGGATGACAGAGTGAAACTCACACCGGACACTACCACCAAAATGATGATAGGACAAACACTATCGCATAATCTAACATCAACAAAATGACAGACCCCCCACCAGAAGGATGACAGAGCGAAACTCACACCAGCCACTACCACCCAAAGGATGATAGGACAAACAATATCGCACAATCTGACATCAATTAAGATGATAGACCCCCCACCAAAAGGATGACGGTGCAAAACTCACACCGGACACTACCACCAAAAGGATGATAGCACAAACACTATATCACAATATAACATCAACAAGATGACAGACCCCCCACCAAGAGGATGACGAAGCGAAACTCACACCGACCACTACCACCAAAAGGATGATAGGACAAACACTATCGCACAATCTGACATCAATTAGATGACAGACCACCCACCAAAAGGATGAAGGAGCGAAATTCACACCAGCCACTACCACCAAAACGATGATAGGGAAAACACTATCGCATAATTTGATATTAATTAAGATGACAGACCCCCCAACAAAAGGATGACAGAGAAAAACTCACACCGACCATTACCACCAAAAGATGATAGGACAAACACTATCGCATAATCTGACATCAATTAAGATGACAGACCCCCACACCCAAAAGGATGACAGACCCCCACCAAAAGGTTGATAGGATAAACACTATCGCATAATCTGACATCAATTAGATGATAAACCCCCACCTATAGGATGACAAATTAAAACTCACACTGGCCACTACCATCAAAAGGATGATAGGACAAACACTGTCATACAATCTGACATTAATTAGATGACAGACCACCTACTAAAAGGATGACGGAGGGAAACTCACACCGGCCACTACCACCAAAATGATGATAGGACAACCACTATCGCATAATGTGACATCAACAAGATGACAGACCCCCCTACTAAGAGGATGACGGAGTGAAACTCACACCAGCCATTACCACCAAAAGGATGATAGGACAAACACTATCGTAGAATCTGACATCAATTAAGATGACAGAACCATTACCAAAAGGATGACAACGTGAAACTCACACCGGACACTACCACCAAAAGGATGATAGAACATACACTATCGCACAATCTAACATCAACAAGATGACAGACCCCTCACCAAAAGGATGACGGAACGAAACTCACACCGACAACTACCACCAAAAGGATGATAGGACAAACACTATCGCACAATCTGATATCATTTAAGATGATAGACCCCCACACCAAAAGGATGACAAATTAAAACTCACACTGGCCACTACCACCAAAAGGATGATAGGACATACACTATCGCAGAATCTAACATCAATTAAGATGACAGACCCCTTACCAAAAGGATGTAAGGGTGAAACTCACACCGGACACTACCACCAAAAGGATGATAGGACAAACACTATCACACAATCTGATATCAACAAGATGACAGACCAGCCACCAAAAGGATGGCGGAGCGAAATTCACACCTGCCACTACCACCAAAAGGATGATAAGGCAACCACTATCGTACAATCTGACATCAATTAGATGACAGACCACCCACCAAAAGGATGACGGAGCGAAATTCACATCGGCCACTACCACCAAAACGATGATAGGACAAACACTATCGCATAATCTAACATCAACAAGATGACAGACCCTCCACGAAAAGGATGACGGAGCGAAACTCACACCGGCCACTACCACCAAAAGGATGATAGCACAAACACTATCGCACAAGCTGACATCAACAAAGATGACAGAACTACCTCCAAATGGATGACGGAGCGAAACTCACACCGGCCACTACCACAAAAAGGATGATAGAACAAACACTATCGCATAATCTGACATCAATTAAGATGACAGACCCCTCATCAAAAGGATTACGGAGCAAAACTCACACCGGCCATTACCACAAAAAGGATGATAGGACAAATACTATCGCGTAATCTGACATCAATCAAAATGACGGACCTCCCACCAAAAGGATGACGGAGAGAAACTCAAACCGGCCACTACCACCAACAGGTTGATAGGATAACCATTATCACACAATCTGACATCAATTAGATGATAGACCCCCCCAATAGGATGACAAACACTTTTGATGAGGGGTCTGTCATCCTGGCCACTACCATCAAAAGGATGTTAGGACAAACACTTTCGCACAATCTGACATCAAGAAAGATGACAGACCCCCCACCAAAAGGATGATAGGACAAACACTATCGTACAATCAGACATCAATTAGATGACAGACCACCCATCAAAAGGATGACGAGGCAAAATTCACACCGTCCATTACCACCAAAAGGATGATAGGACAAACACTATCGCTGAATGCGACATCAATTAAGATGACAGAACCCTTACCAAAAGGATGACAGAGTGAAATTCACACCCGACACTACCACCAAAAGGATGATAGGACAAACACTATCGCACAATCTGACATCAACAAGATGACAGACCCTCCCCCCCCTCCCCCCCCACCAAAAGGATGACGGAGCGAAACTCACACCCGCCATTACCACCAAAAGGATGATAGGACAAACACTATCGGACAATCTGACATCAATTAGATGACAGACCACCCACCAAAAGGATGACAGAGCGAAACTCATACCGGCCACTACCATCAAAAGCATGATAGCACAAACACTATCGCACAAGCTGACATCGACCAAGATGACAGAACCACCACCAAAAGGAAGACGGAGCGAAACTCACACCGGCCACTACCACAAAAAGGATGATAGAACAAACACTATCGCATAATCTGACATCAATTAAGATGACAGACACCCCACCAAAAGGATGATGGAGCAAAACTCACACCGGCCATTACAACCAAAAGGATGATAGGACAAACACTATCGCATAATTTGACATCAATCAAAATGACGGACCCCCCACCAAAACGATGACGGAGCGAAACTCACACCGGCCACTACCACCAAAAAGTTGATAGGATAACCACTATGACACAATCTGACATCAATTAGATGATAGACCTCCCACCAAAAGGATGACAAATTAAAACTCACACTGGCCCCAACCATCAAAAGAATGATAGGACAAACATTATCGCACAATCTGACTTCAAGAAAGATGACAGACCCCCCACCAAAAGGATGACAGAGCAAAACTCACACCGGCCACTACTACCAAAAGGATGATAGGACAAACATTATTAAGATGATAGGATAAACACTGGCCATTACCACCAAAAGGATGATAGGATAAAAACTATTGGAGAATCTGACATCAATTAAGATGACAGAACCCTTACCAAAAGGATGACAAAGTGAAACTAACACCGGACACTACCACCAATAGGATTATAGGACTAACACTATCGCACAATCTGACATCAACAAGATGACAGACCCCCCCCCCCCCCCCCCCCACACACACACACAAAAAGGATGACAAAGCGAAACTCACACCAGCCATTACCACCAAAAGGATGATAGGACAAACACTACCGCACAATCCGACATAAATTAAGATGACAGACCCCCTACCAAACGGATGACGGAGTGAAACAAACACCGGACACTACCACCAAAAGGATGATAGAGCAAACACTATCGCAGAATCTAACATCAACAAGATGACAGACCCCTCACCAAAAGGATGACGGAGCGAAACTCACACCGCCAACTACCACCAAAAGGATGATAGGACAAACACTATCGCACAATCTGATATCAATTAAGATGATAGACCCCCCACCAAAAGGATGACGGAGCAAAACTCACACCGGCCATGACCACCAAAAGGATGATAGCACAAACACTATATCATAATATGACATCAAAAAGATGATACACCCCCCACCAAAAGGATGACGGAGCAAAACTCACACCAGCCACTACCACCAAAAGGATGATAGGACAAACACTATCGCACAATCTGACATTAATTAGATGACAGACCACCCACCGAAAGGATGACAGAGCGAAATTCACACCTGCCACTACCACCAAAACGATGAATGGACAAACACTATCGCACAATCTGACATCAATTAATATGACAGACCCCTTACCAAAAGGATGTCAGAGTGAAACTCACACCGGACACTACCACTAAAAGGATGATAGGACAAACACTATGGCACAATCTGACAGACCCCCCCCCCCCCCCCCCCCACTAAAAGGATGACAGAGCGAAACTCACACCAGCTATTACAACCAAAAGGATGATAGGACAAACACTATCGCACAATCTGACATCAAATAAAATAGCAGACCCCCTACAAAAAGGATGACGAAGTGAAACTCACACTGGACACTACCACCAAAAGGATGATAGGACAAACACTATCGCACAATCTGACATCAACAAGATGACAGACTCCCCACCAAAAGGATAATGGAGCGAAACTCACACCGGCCACTACCACCAACAGGATGATAGGACAAACACTATCGCACAATCTGACATCAATTAGATGATAGACCCCCCACCAAAAGGATGACGGAGCAAGACTCACACCGGCCACTACCACCAAAAGGATGATAGGGAAAACACTATCGTAGAATCTGACATCAATTAGATGACAGACCCCCCACCAAAAGGATGACGGAGTGAAATTCACAACGGCCACTACCACCAAAACGATGATAGAATAAACACTATCGCATAATCTGACATCAACCAGACGATAGACCCACCACCAAAAGGATGACGGAGCAAAACTCACACTGGCCATTATCACCAAAAGGATGATAGCACAAACATTGTCGCACAAGCTGACATCGGCAAAGATGATAGAACCACCACCAAAAGGATGAGGGAGCAAAACTCACACCAGCCACTACTACCAAAAGGATGATAGAACAAACACTATCGCATAATCTGACATCAATTTAGATGACAGACCCCCCACCAAAAGGATGACAGAGCAAAACTCACACCGACCATTACCACCAAAAGGATGATAGGACAAACACTCTCACATAATCTGACATCAATCAAGATGACAGACCCCCCACCAAAAGGATGACGGAGCGAAACTTAAACCGGCCACTACCACCAAAAGGTTGATAGGATAAACACTATCACACAATCTGACATCAATTAGATGATAGACCCTCCACCAAAAGGATGACAAATTAAAACTCACACTGGCCACTAGCATCAAAAGGATGATAGGACAAACACTATCGCACAATCTGACATCAATAAGATGACATACCTCCCACCAAAAGGATGATGTAGCGAAACTCACACCGGCCATTACCACCAAAAGGATGATAGGACAAACACTATCGCAAAATCTGACATCAATTAAGATGGCAGAACCCTTACCAAAAGGATGACAGAGTGAAACTCACACCGGACACTACCACCAAAAGGATGATAGGACAAACACTATCGCACAATTTGACATCAACAAGATGACAGACCCCACCCCCCACCAAAAGGATGACGGAGCGAAACTCACACCGGCCATTACCACCAAAAGGATGATAAGACAAACACTATCGCACAATCTGACATTAATTAAGATGACAGACCCCCTGCCAAAAGGATGACGGAGTGAAACAAACACCAGACACTACCACCAAAAGGATGAGAAAACAAACACTATCGCACAATCTAACATCAACAAGATGACAGACCCCTCACCGAAAGGATGACGGAGCGAAACTCACACCGGAAACTACAATCAAAAGGATGATAGGACAAACACTATCGCACAATCTGATATCAATTAAGATGATAGACCCCCCACTAAAAGGATGACGGAGCGAAACTCACACCGGCCACTACCACCAAAAGCATGATAGCACAAACACTATATCATAATATGACATCAACAAGATGACAGACACCCACCAAGAGGATGACGGAGCGAAACTCACACCGGCCACTACCATCAAAAGGATGATAGGACAAACACTATCGCACAATCTGGCATTAATTAGATGACAGACCACCCACCAAAAGGATGACGGAGCGAAATTCACACCGGCCACTACCACCAAAAACGATGATAGGACAAACATTATCGCATAATCTGACATCAACAAGATGACAGATCCCCCCACCAAAAGCATGACGGTGCGAAACTCGCACCGGCCATTACCACCAAAAGGATGATAGAACAAACACTATCGCAAAATCTGACATCAATTAGATGACAGAACCACACCCAAAAGGATGACAGAGCGAAACTCACAATGGCCACTACCACCAAAACGATGATAAAACAAACACTATCGCATAATCTGACATCAATTAAGATGACAGACCCCCCACCAAAAGGATGACGGAGCAAAACTAACACCGGCCATTACCACCAAAAGGATGATAGGACAAACACTATCGCATAATCTGACATCAATCAAGATGACAGACCCTCCACCAAAAGGAAGACAAAGCGAAACTCAAACCGGCCACTACTACCAAAAGGTTGATAGGATAAACACTATCGCACAATCTAACATTAATTAGATGATAGACCCCCACACCAAGAGGATGAGAAATTAAAACTCACACTGGCCACTACCATCAAAAGGATGACTAAGCGAAACTCACACCGGGCATTACCACCAAAAGGATGATAGGGAAAACACTATCGTAGAATCTGACATCAATTAGATGACAGACCCCCCACCAAAAGGATGACGGAGTGAAATTCACAACGGCCACTACCACCAAAACGATGATAGAATAAACACTATCGCATAATCTGACATCAACCAGACGATAGACCCACCACCAAAAGGATGACGGAGCAAAACTCACACTGGCCATTATCACCAAAAGGATGATAGCACAAACATTGTCGCACAAGCTGACATCGGCAAAGATGATAGAACCACCACCAAAAGGATGAGGGAGCAAAACTCACACCAGCCACTACTACCAAAAGGATGATAGAACAAACACTATCGCATAATCTGACATCAATTTAGATGACAGACCCCCCACCAAAAGGATGACAGAGCAAAACTCACACCGACCATTACCACCAAAAGGATGATAGGACAAACACTCTCACATAATCTGACATCAATCAAGATGACAGACCCCCCACCAAAAGGATGACGGAGCGAAACTTAAACCGGCCACTACCACCAAAAGGTTGATAGGATAAACACTATCACACAATCTGACATCAATTAGATGATAGACCCTCCACCAAAAGGATGACAAATTAAAACTCACACTGGCCACTAGCATCAAAAGGATGATAGGACAAACACTATCGCACAATCTGACATCAATAAGATGACATACCTCCCACCAAAAGGATGATGTAGCGAAACTCACACCGGCCATTACCAGCAAAAGGATGATAGGACAAACACTATCGCAAAATCTGACATCAATTAAGATGGCAGAACCCTTACCAAAAGGATGACAGAGTGAAACTCACACCGGACACTACCACCAAAAGGATGATAGGACAAACACTATCGCACAATTTGACATCAACAAGATGACAGACCCCACCCCCCACCAAAAGGATGACGGAGCGAAACTCACACCGGCCATTACCACCAAAAGGATGATAAGACAAACACTATCGCACAATCTGACATTAATTAAGATGACAGACCCCCTGCCAAAAGGATGACGGAGTGAAACAAACACCAGACACTACCACCAAAAGGATGAGAAAACAAACACTATCGCACAATCTAACATCAACAAGATGACAGACCCCTCACCAAAAGGATGACGGAGCGAAACTCACACCGGAAACTACAATCAAAAGGATGATAGGACAAACACTATCGCACAATCTGATATCAATTAAGATGATAGACCCCCCACTAAAAGGATGACGGAGCGAAACTCACACCGGCCACTACCACCGAAAGCATGATAGCACAAACACTATATCATAATATGACATCAACAAGATGACAGACACCCACCAAGAGGATGACGGAGCGAAACTCACACCGGCCACTACCATCAAAAGGATGATAGGACAAACACTATCGCACAATCTGGCATTAATTAGATGACAGACCACCCACCAAAAGGATGACGGAGCGAAATTCACACCGGCCACTACCACCAAAAACGATGATAGGACAAACATTATCGCATAATCTGACATCAACAAGATGACAGATCCCCCCACCAAAAGCATGACGGTGCGAAACTCGCACCGGCCATTACCACCAAAAGGATGATAGAACAAACACTATCGCAAAATCTGACATCAATTAGATGACAGAACCACACCCAAAAGGATGACAGAGCGAAACTCACAATGGCCACTACCACCAAAACGATGATAAAACAAACACTATCGCATAATCTGACATCAATTAAGATGACAGACCCCCCACCAAAAGGATGACGGAGCAAAACTAACACCGGCCATTACCACCAAAAGGATGATAGGACAAACACTATCGCATAATCTGACATCAATCAAGATGACAGACCCTCCACCAAAAGGAAGACAAAGCGAAACTCAAACTGGCCACTACTACCAAAAGGTTGATAGGATAAACACTATCGCACAATCTAACATTAATTAGATGATAGACCCCCGCACCAAGAGGATGAGAAATTAAAACTCACACTGGCCACTACCATCAAAAGGATGACTAAGCGAAACTCACACCGGCCATTACCACCAAAAGGATGATAGGACAAACACTATCGTAAAACCTGACATCAATTAAATGACAGACCACCCACCAAAAGGATGACGGGGCGAAATTCACACCTGCCACTACCACCAAAACGATGATAGTACAAACACTATCGCACAATCTGACATCAATTAAGATGACAGACCCCTTACCAAAAGGATGACAGAGTGAAACTCACACCGGACACTACCACTGAAAGGATGATAGGAAAATACTATCGCACAATCCGACATCAACAAGATGACAGACCCCCCACCAAAAGGATGACGGAGTGAAAGTCACACCGGCCATTACCACCAAAAGGATGATAGGACAAACACTATCGCACAATCTGACATCAAATTAGATGACAGACCCCCTACCAAAAGGATGACGGAGTGAAACTAACACCGACCTTTACCACAAAAAGGATGATAGGGCAAACACTATCGCATAATCTGACATCAATCAAGATGACAGACCCCCCACCAAAAGGATGACGGAGCGAAATTCAAACCTTCCACTACCACCAAAAGGTTGATAGGATAAACACTATCACACAATCTGACATCAATTAGATGATAGACCCCCACCAAAAGGATGACAAATTAAAACTCAGAATGGCCACTACCATCAAAAGGATGACTAAGCGAAACTCACACCGGGCATTACCACCAAAAGGATGATAGGGAAAACACTATCGTAGAATCT
Source organism: Lathyrus sativus (assembly GCA_963859935.3). Classification (NCBI taxonomy): domain Eukaryota; kingdom Viridiplantae; phylum Streptophyta; class Magnoliopsida; order Fabales; family Fabaceae; genus Lathyrus; species Lathyrus sativus. The sequence goes on along the minus strand of OZ012737.1, from coordinate 327,458,647 downwards.
GACATCAATTAGATGACAGACCCCCCACCAAAAGGATGACGGAGTGAAATTCACAACGGCCACTACCACCAAAACGATGATAGAATAAACACTATCGCATAATCTGACATCAACCAGACGATAGACCCACCACCAAAAGGATGACGGAGCAAAACTCACACTGGCCATTATCACCAAAAGGATGATAGCACAAACATTGTCGCACAAGCTGACATCGGCAAAGATGATAGAACCACCACCAAAAGGATGAGGGAGCAAAACTCACACCAGCCACTACTACCAAAAGGATGATAGAACAAACACTATCGCATAATCTGACATCAATTTAGATGACAGACCCCCCACCAAAAGGATGACAGAGCAAAACTCACACCGACCATTACCACCAAAAGGATGATAGGACAAACACTCTCACATAATCTGACATCAATCAAGATGACAGACCCCCCACCAAAAGGATGACGGAGCGAAACTTAAACCGGCCACTACCACCAAAAGGTTGATAGGATAAACACTATCACACAATCTGACATCAATTAGATGATAGACCCTCCACCAAAAGGATGACAAATTAAAACTCACACTGGCCACTAGCATCAAAAGGATGATAGGACAAACACTATCGCACAATCTGACATCAATAAGATGACATACCTCCCACCAAAAGGATGATGTAGCGAAACTCACACCGGCCATTACCAGCAAAAGGATGATAGGACAAACACTATCGCAAAATCTGACATCAATTAAGATGGCAGAACCCTTACCAAAAGGATGACAGAGTGAAACTCACACCGGACACTACCACCAAAAGGATGATAGGACAAACACTATCGCACAATTTGACATCAACAAGATGACAGACCCCACCCCCCACCAAAAGGATGACGGAGCGAAACTCACACCGGCCATTACCACCAAAAGGATGATAAGACAAACACTATCGCACAATCTGACATTAATTAAGATGACAGACCCCCTGCCAAAAGGATGACGGAGTGAAACAAACACCAGACACTACCACCAAAAGGATGAGAAAACAAACACTATCGCACAATCTAACATCAACAAGATGACAGACCCCTCACCAAAAGGATGACGGAGCGAAACTCACACCGGAAACTACAATCAAAAGGATGATAGGACAAACACTATCGCACAATCTGATATCAATTAAGATGATAGACCCCCCACTAAAAGGATGACGGAGCGAAACTCACACCGGCCACTACCACCGAAAGCATGATAGCACAAACACTATATCATAATATGACATCAACAAGATGACAGACACCCACCAAGAGGATGACGGAGCGAAACTCACACCGGCCACTACCATCAAAAGGATGATAGGACAAACACTATCGCACAATCTGGCATTAATTAGATGACAGACCACCCACCAAAAGGATGACGGAGCGAAATTCACACCGGCCACTACCACCAAAAACGATGATAGGACAAACATTATCGCATAATCTGACATCAACAAGATGACAGATCCCCCCACCAAAAGCATGACGGTGCGAAACTCGCACCGGCCATTACCACCAAAAGGATGATAGAACAAACACTATCGCAAAATCTGACATCAATTAGATGACAGAACCACACCCAAAAGGATGACAGAGCGAAACTCACAATGGCCACTACCACCAAAACGATGATAAAACAAACACTATCGCATAATCTGACATCAATTAAGATGACAGACCCCCCACCAAAAGGATGACGGAGCAAAACTAACACCGGCCATTACCACCAAAAGGATGATAGGACAAACACTATCGCATAATCTGACATCAATCAAGATGACAGACCCTCCACCAAAAGGAAGACAAAGCGAAACTCAAACTGGCCACTACTACCAAAAGGTTGATAGGATAAACACTATCGCACAATCTAACATTAATTAGATGATAGACCCCCGCACCAAGAGGATGAGAAATTAAAACTCACACTGGCCACTACCATCAAAAGGATGACTAAGCGAAACTCACACCGGCCATTACCACCAAAAGGATGATAGGACAAACACTATCGTAAAACCTGACATCAATTAAATGACAGACCACCCACCAAAAGGATGACGGGGCGAAATTCACACCTGCCACTACCACCAAAACGATGATAGTACAAACACTATCGCACAATCTGACATCAATTAAGATGACAGACCCCTTACCAAAAGGATGACAGAGTGAAACTCACACCGGACACTACCACTGAAAGGATGATAGGAAAATACTATCGCACAATCCGACATCAACAAGATGACAGACCCCCCACCAAAAGGATGACGGAGTGAAAGTCACACCGGCCATTACCACCAAAAGGATGATAGGACAAACACTATCGCACAATCTGACATCAAATTAGATGACAGACCCCCTACCAAAAGGATGACGGAGTGAAACTAACACCGACCTTTACCACAAAAAGGATGATAGGGCAAACACTATCGCATAATCTGACATCAATCAAGATGACAGACCCCCCACCAAAAGGATGACGGAGCGAAATTCAAACCTTCCACTACCACCAAAAGGTTGATAGGATAAACACTATCACACAATCTGACATCAATTAGATGATAGACCCCCACCAAAAGGATGACAAATTAAAACTCAGAATGGCCACTACCATCAAAAGGATGATAGGACAAACACTATCGCACAATCTGACATTAACAAGATGACAGACCCCCCACCAAAAGGATGACGGTGCGAAACTCACACCGACCACTACTACCAAAAGGATGATAGGACAAACACTATCGTACAATCTGACATCAATTAAATGACAGACCACCCACCAAAAGGATGACGGAGCGAAATTCACACCGGCCATTACCACCAAAAGGATGATAGGACAAACACTATCGCAGAATCTAACATCAAATAAGATGAGAGACCCCCTACCAAAAGGATGACGGAGTGAAACAAACACCAGACACTACCACCAAAAGGATGATAGAACAAACACTAATACACAATCTAACGTCAACTAGATGACAGACTCTTCAGCAAAAGGATGACGGAGTGAAACTCACACCGGCAACTACCACCAAAAGGATGATAGGACAAACACTATCACACAATCTAATATCAATTAAGATGATGGAACCCCCACCAAAAGGATGACGGAGCGAAACTCACACCGGCCATTACCACATAAAGGATGATAGCACAAACATCTATATCACAATATGACATCAACAAGATGACAGACCCCCCACCAAAAGGATGACAGAGCGAAACTCACACCAGCCACTACCACCAAAAGGATGATAGGACAAAGACAATCGCACAATCTGACATTAATTAGATGACAAACCACCAACCAAAAGGATGACGGTGCGAAATTCACACCGGCCACTACAACCAAAACGATGATAGGACAAACATTATCGCATAATCTGACATCAACAAGATAACAGATCCCCCCCGCCAAAACAATGACGAAGCGTACCTCACACCGGCCATTACCACCAAAAGAATGATAGGACAAACACTATTGCAAAATCTGACATCAATTAGATGACAGAACCACACCCAAAAGGATGACGGAGCGAAAGTCACACCGACCACTACTACCAAAAGGATGATATGACAAACACTATCGTACAATCTGACATCAATTAAATGACAGACCACCCACCAAAAGGATGACGGAGCGAAATTCACACCGGCCATTACCACCAAAAGGATGATAGGACAAACATTATCGCAGAATCTGACATCAAATAAGATTACAGAACCCTTACCAAAATGATGACAAATTGAAACTCACACCGGACACTACCAGTAAAAGGATGATAGGACAAACACTATCGCACAATCTGACATCAACAATATGACATACCCCCCCTCCCCCCACCAAAAGGATGACAGAGCAAAACTCACACCGGCCATTACCACCAAAAGGATGATAGGACAAACACTATCGCACAACCTGACATCAATTAAGATGAGAGACCCCCTACCAAAAGGATGACAGAGTGAAACAAACACCAGACACAACCACCAAAAGGATGATAGAAGAAACACTATCACACAATCTAACGTCAACTAGATGACAGACTCTTCACCAAAAGGATGACGGAGTGAAACTCACACAGGCAACTACCACCAAAAGGATGATAGGACAAACACTATCACACAATCTGATATCAATTAAGATGATGGAACCCTAACCAAAAGGATGACGGAGCGAAACTCACACCGGCCACTACCACATAAAGGATGATAGCACAAACACTATATCACAATATGACATCAACAAGATGACAGACCCCCCACCAAAAGGATGACGGAGCGAAACTCACACCAGCCACTACCACCAAAAGGATGATAGGACAAAGACAATTGCAGAATCTGACATTAATTAGAAGACAAACCACCCACCAAAAGGATGACGGTGCGAAATTCACACCGGCCACTACCACCAAAACAATGATAGGACAAACATTATCGCATAATCTGACATCAATTAAGATGACACACCCCTCACCAAAAGGATGATAGAGCAAAACTAACACCGACCATTACCACCAAAGGGATGATATGACAAACACTATCGCGTAATCTGACATCAATCAAGATGTCAGACCCCCCACCAAAAGGATGACAGAGCGAAACTCTAACCGACCACTACTACCAAAAGGTTTATAGGATAAACACTATCGCACAATCGGACATTAATAAGATGATAGACCCCCACACCAAAAGGATGACAAATTAAAACTCCCACTGGCCACTACCATCAAAAGGATGATAGGACAAACACTATTGCACAATCTGACATCAACAAGATAACAGACCCCCCACCAAAAGGATGACTGAGCGAAACTCACACCGACCACTACCATCAAAAGGATGATAGGACAAACACTATCGTACAATCTGACATCAATTAGATGACAGACCACCCACTAAAAGGATGATAGAGCGAATATCACACCTGCCACAACCACCAAAAGGATGATATAACAATCACTATCGCATAATCTGACATCAATTTAGATGACAGACCCCCCAGCAAAAGGATGACGAAGCAAAACTCACACCGGCCATTACCGTCAAAAGGATGATATGACAAACACTATCGCATAATCTGACATCATGTAAGCTGACAGACTCCCCACCCAAAGGATGACGGAACAAAACTCAAACCGGCGACTAGCACCAAAAGGTTGATAGGATAAACACTATCGCACAATCTAACATCAATTAGATGATAGACCCCCCACCAATAGGATGACAAAATAAAAGACACACCGTACACTACCACTAAAAGGATGATAGGAAAAAACAATATCATACAATCTGACATCAACAAGATGACAGACCCCCCACCAAAGGTATGACGGTGCGAAGCTCACACCGGCCACTACCACCAAATGGATGATAGGACAAACACTATCGCACAATCTGACATCAATTAGATGATAGACCCCCCACCGAAAGGATGACGGAGCAAAACTCACACCGGCCACTACCACCAAAGGATGATAGGGCAAACACTATCGTACAACCTGACATCAATTAGATGACAGACCACCCACCAAAAGGATGACGAAGCAAAATTCACACCAGCCGCTACCACCAAAATGATGATAGAACAAACACTATCGCATAATCTGACATCAACAAGATGACAGACCCACCACTAAAAGGATGACGGAGCGAAACTCACACCGGCCACTACCACCAAAAGGATGATAGCATAAACACTGTCGCACAAGCTGACATCGACCATGATGACAGAACCACCACCAAAAGGATGACGGAGCGAAACTCACACCAGCCACTACCACTAAAAGGATGATAGAACAAACACTATCGCATAATCTGACATCAATTAAGATGACAGACCCCCCACCAAAAGGATGACGGAGCAAAACTCACACTGGACATTACCACCAAAAGGATGATAAGACAAACACTATCGCATAATCTGACGTCAATCAAGATGACAGACCCCCCAAGAAAAGAATGACGGAGATAAACTTAAACCGGCCACTACCACCAAAAGGTTGATAGGATAAACACTATCGCACAATCTGACATCAATTAGATGATAGACCCCCCACCAAAAGGACGACAAATTAAAACACACACTGACCTCTACCATCAAAAGGATGATAGGACAAACACAATCGCAGAATCTGACATCAATTAATATGACAGACCCCTTACCAAAAGGATGACAGAGTGAAACTCACACCGGACACTACCACCAAAAAGATGATAGGACAAACACTATCGCACAATCTGACTTCAACCAGATGACAGACCCTCCCCCCCCCCCCCCACCAAAAGGATGACGGAGCGAAACTCACACCGGGCATTACCACCAAAAGGATGATAGGAGTAACACTATCGCATAATCTGACATCAACAAGATGACAGACCCCCCCCCCCCCCACCAAAAGGATGACGGAGCGAAACTCACACCGGCCATTACCACCAAAAGGATGATAGGACAAACACTATCGCACAATCTGACATCAAATAAGATGACAGACCCTTGACCAAAAGGATGATAGAGTGAAACTCACACCGGACACTACCACCAAAAGGATGATAGTACAAACACTGTCGCACAATCTGACATCAACAAGATGACAAACCCCCCACCAAAAGGATGATGGAGCGAAACTCACACCGGCCACTACCACCAAAACGATCATAGGAAACACACTATCACACAATCTGACATGAATTAAGATGAAATAACCCCCACCAAAAGGATTATGAAGCTAAACTCACACCGGACACTACCACTAAAAGGATGAAAGGATAAACAATATCGCACAATCTGACATCAACCAGATGATAGACCTCCCACAAAAAGGAATACAGAGATAAAGTCACACCGGCACTACCACCAAAAGGATGATAGGACAAACACTATCGCACAATATGAAATCAATTAAGATGGCATACCCACCACAAAAAGGATGACGGAGCGAAACTCACACCGGCCATTACCACCAAAAGGATGATAGGACAAACACTATCGCACAATCTGACATCAATTAAGATGATAGACCCCCTACCAAATGGATGACGGAGAAAAACTCACGCCGGCCACTACCACCAAAGGATGATAGGGCAAACACTATCGTACAACCTGACATCAATTAGATGACAGACCACCCACCAAAAGGATGACGGAGCAAAATTCACACCAGCCGCTACCACCAAAATGATGATAGGACAAACACTATCGCATAATCTGACATTACAAGATGACAGACCCACCACGAAAAGGATGACGGAGCGAAACTCACACCGGCCACTACCACCAAAAGGATGATAGCACAAACACTGTCGCACAAGCTGACATCGACCATGATGACAGAACCACCACCAAAAGGATGACGGAGCGAAACTCACACCGGCCACTACCACTAAAAGGATGATAGAACAAACACTATCGCATAATCTGACATCAATTAAGATGACAGACCCCCCACCAAAAGGATGACGGAGCAAAACTCACACTGGCCATTACCACCAAAAGGATGATAAGACAAACACTATCGCATAATCTGACGTCAATTAAGATGACAGACCCCCCAAGAAAAGAATGACGGAGATAAACTTAAACCGGCCACTACCACCAAAAGGTTGATAGGATAAACACTATCGCACAATCTGACATCAATTAGATGATAGACCCCCCACCAAAAGGACGACAAATTAAAACACACGCTGACCTCTACCATCAAAAGGATGATAGGACAAACACAATCGCAGAATCTGACATCAATTAATATGACAGACCCCTTACCAAAAGGATGACAGAGTGAAACTCACACCGGACACTACCACCAAAAAGATGATAGGACAAACACTATCGCACAATCTGACTTCAACCAGATGACAGACCCTCCCCCCCCCCCCCCCCCCCACCAAAAGGATGACGGAGCGAAACTCACACCGGGCATTACCACCAAAAGGATGATAGCAGTAACACTATCGCATAATCTGACATCAACAAGATGACAGACCCCCCCCCCCCCCACCAAAAGGATGACGGAGCGAAACTCACACCGGCCATTACCACCAAAAGGATGATAGGACAAACACTATCGCACAATCTGACATCAAATAAGATGACAGACCCTTGACCAAAAGGATGATAGAGTGAAACTCACACCGGACACTACCACCAAAAGGATGATAGTACAAACACTGTCGCACAATCTGACATCAACAAGATGACAAACCCCCCACCAAAAGGATGATGGAGCGAAACTCACACCGGCCACTACCACCAAAACGATCATAGGAAACACACTATCACACAATCTGACATGAATTAAGATGAAATAACCCCCACCAAAAGGATTATGAATCTAAACTCACACCGGACACTACCACTAAAAGGATGATAGGATAAACAATATCGCACAATCTGACATCAACCAGATGATAGACCTCCCACAAAAAGGAATACAGAGATAAAGTCACACCGGCACTACCACCAAAAGGATGATAGGACAAACACTATCGCACAATATGAAATCAATTAAGATGGCATACCCACCACAAAAAGGATGACGGAGCGAAACTCACACCGGCCATTACCACCAAAAGGATGATAGGACAAACACTATCGCACAATCTGACATCAATTAAGATGATAGACCCCCTACCAAATGGATGACGGAGAAAAACTCACGCCGGCCACTACCACCAAAGGATGATAGGGCAAACACTATCGTACAACCTGACATCAATTAGATGACAGACCACCCACCAAAAGGATGACGGAGCAAAATTCACACCAGCCGCTACCACCAAAATGATGATAGGACAAACACTATCGCATAATCTGACATTACAAGATGACAGACCCACCACTAAAAGGATGACGGAGCGAAACTCACACCGGCCACTACCACCAAAAGGATGATAGCACAAACACTGTCGCACAAGCTGACATCGACCATGATGACAGAACCACCACCAAAAGGATGACGGAGCGAAACTCACACCGGCCACTACCACTAAAAGGATGATAGAACAAACACTATCGCATAATCTGACATCAATTAAGATGACAGACCCCCCACCAAAAGGATGACGGAGCAAAACTCACACTGGCCATTACCACCAAAAGGATGATAAGACAAACACTATCGCATAATCTGACGTCAATCAAGATGACAGACCCCCCAAGAAAAGAATGACGGAGATAAACTTAAACCGGCCACTACCACCAAAAGGTTGATAGGATAAACACTATCGCACAATCTGACATCAATTAGATGATAGACCCCCCACCAAAAGGACGACAAATTAAAACACACGCTGACCTCTACCATCAAATGGATGATAGGACAAACACAATCGCAGAATCTGACATCAATTAATATGACAGACCCCTTACCAAAAGGATGACAGAGTGAAACTCACACCGGACACTACCACCAAAAAGATGATAGGACAAACACTATCGCACAATCCGACTTCAACCAGATGGCAGACCCTCCCCCCCCCCCCCCCCCCCCCACCAAAAGGATGACGGAGCGAAACTCACACCGGGCATTACCACCAAAAGGATGATAGGAGTAACACTATCGCATAATCTGACATCAACAAGATGACAGACCCCCCCCCCCCCCACCACCAAAAGGATGACGGAGCGAAACTCACACCGGCCATTACCACCAAAAGGATGATAGGACAAACACTATCGCACAATCTGACATCAAATAAGATGACAGACCCTTGACCAAAAGGATGATAGAGTGAAACTCACACCGGACACTACCACCAAAAGGATGATAGTACAAACACTGTCGCACAATCTGACATCAACAAGATGACAAACCCCCCACCAAAAGGATGATGGAGCGAAACTCACACCGGCCACTACCACCAAAACGATCATAGGAAACACACTATCACACAATCTGACATGAATTAAGATGAAATAACCCCCACCAAAAGGATTATGAATCTAAACTCACACCGGACACTACCACTAAAAGGATGATAGGATAAACAATATCGCACAATCTGACATCAACCAGATGATAGACCTCCCACAAAAAGGAATACAGAGATAAAGTCACACCGGCACTACCACCAAAAGGATGATAGGACAAACACTATCGCACAATATGAAATCAATTAAGATGGCATACCCACCACAAAAAGGATGACGGAGCGAAACTCACACCGGCCATTACCACCAAAAGGATGATAGGACAAACACTATCGCACAATCTGACATCAATTAAGATGATAGACCCCCTACCAAATGGATGACGGAGAAAAACTCACGCCGGCCACTACCACCAAAGGATGATAGGGCAAACACTATCGTACAACCTGACATCAATTAGATGACAGACCACCCACCAAAAGGATGACGGAGCAAAATTCACACCAGCCGCTACCACCAAAATGATGATAGGACAAACACTATCGCATAATCTGACATTACAAGATGACAGACCCACCACTAAAAGGATGACGGAGCGAAACTCACACCGGCCACTACCACCAAAAGGATGATAGCACAAACACTGTCGCACAAGCTGACATCGACCATGATGACAGAACCACCACCAAAAGGATGACGGAGCGAAACTCACACCGGCCACTACCACTAAAAGGATGATAGAACAAACACTATCGCATAATCTGACATCAATTAAGATGACAGACCCCCCACCAAAAGGATGACGGAGCAAAACTCACACTGGCCATTACCACCAAAAGGATGATAAGACAAACACTATCGCATAATCTGACGTCAATCAAGATGACAGACCCCCCAAGAAAAGAATGACGGAGATAAACTTAAACCGGCCACTACCACCAAAAGGTTGATAGGATAAACACTATCGCACAATCTGACATCAATTAGATGATAGACCCCCCACCAAAAGGACGACAAATTAAAACACACGCTGACCTCTACCATCAAATGGATGATAGGACAAACACAATCGCAGAATCTGACATCAATTAATATGACAGACCCCTTACCAAAAGGATGACAGAGTGAAACTCACACCGGACACTACCACCAAAAAGATGATAGGACAAACACTATCGCACAATCCGACTTCAACCAGATGGCAGACCCTCCCCCCCCCCCCCCCCCCCCACCAAAAGGATGACGGAGCGAAACTCACACCGGGCATTACCACCAAAAGGATGATAGGAGTAACACTATCGCATAATCTGACATCAACAAGATGACAGACCCCCCCCCCCCCACCACCAAAAGGATGACGGAGCGAAACTCACACCGGCCATTACCACCAAAAGGATGATAGGACAAACACTATCGCACAATCTGACATCAAATAAGATGACAGACCCTTGACCAAAAGGATGATAGAGTGAAACTCACACCGGACACTACCACCAAAAGGATGATAGTACAAACACTGTCGCACAATCTGACATCAACAAGTTGACAAACCCCCCACCAAAAGGATGATGGAGCGAAACTCACACCGGCCACTACCACCAAAACGATCATAGGAAACACACTATCACACAATCTGACATGAATTAAGATGAAATAACCCCCACCAAAAGGATTATGAAGATAAACTCACACCGGACACTACCACTAAAAGGATGATAGGATAAACAATATCGCACAATCTGACATCAACCAGATGATAGACCTCCCACAAAAAGGAATACAGAGATAAAGTCACACCGGCACTACCACCAAAAGGATGATAGGACAAACACTATCGCACAATATGAAATCAATTAAGATGGCATACCCACCACAAAAAGGATGACGGAGCGAAACTCACACCGGCCATTACCACCAAAAGGATGATAGGACAAACACTATCGCACAATCTGACATCAATTAAGATGACAGACCCCCTACCAAATGGATGACGGAGAAAAACTCACGCCGGCCACTACCACCAAAAGGATGATAGGACTGATACCATCGCACAATCTGACATCAATTAGATTATAGACCCTCTACCAAAAGGATGACGGAGTGAAACTCATACCGGCCACTACCACCAAAACGATGATAGGACAAACACTTTTGCATAATCTAACATCAACAAAATGACAGACCCTCCACCAAAAGGATGACGGAGCGAAACTCATACCAGCCACTGCCACCCAAAGGTTGATAGGACAAACACTATCGCACAATTTGACATCAATTAGATGAGAGACCCTCCACCAAAAGGATGACAGATTATTACTCACACCGGCCACTACCATCAAAAGGATGATAGGACAAACACTATCGCACAATCTGACATCAAGAAGATGACAGACCCCCCCACCAAAAGGATGACGGAGCGAAACTCACACCGGCCATTACCACCAAAAGGATGATAGGACAAACACTATCGCACATCTAAAATCAATTAAGATGATAGACCCCTTACAAAAAGGATGACGGAGTGAAACTCACACCGGACACTACCACTAAAAGGATGATAAGACAAACACTATCGCACAATCAAACACAACAAGATGACAGACCCCCCCCCCCAACAAAAGGATGACGGAGCGAAACTCACACCGGTCATTACCACCAAAAGGATGATTGGACAAACACTATCGCTTAATCTGACATCAATTAAGATGACAGACCCCCTACCAAAAGGATGATGGAGCGAAACTCACACCGGCCACTACCACCAAAAGGATGATAGGACAAACACTATTGTAGAATCTGACATCAATTAGATGATAGACCCCCCACCAAAAGGATGACGAAGCGAAACTCACACCGGCCACTACCACCAAAACGATGATAGGACAAACACTATCGCATAATCTTACATCAACAAGATGACAGAACCCCCAGCAAAAGGATGACGGAGCGAAACTCACACCGGCCACTGCGACTAAAAGGTTGATAGGACAAACACTATCGCACAATCTGACATCAATTAGATGACTGACCACCCACCAAAAGAATGACAAACTAAAACTCACATCGGGCACTACGATCAAAAGGATGATAGGACAAACACTATCGCACAATCTAACATCAACAAGTGACAGACCCCCCCCCCCCCCACCAAAAGGATGACGGAGCAAAACTCACACCGGCAATTACCACCAAAAGGATGATAGGTCAAACACTGACGCACATCTAACATCAATTAAGATGACAGACCCCCTTTTAAAGGATGACGGAGTGAAACTCATACCAAACACTACCACTAAAATGATGATATGACACACACTATTGCACAATCTGACATCAACAAGATGAAAGATCCCCCACCAAAAGGATGGCAGAGAGAAACTCACACCGGCCACTACCATCAAAAGGATGATAGGAAACACACTATCACAGAATCTGACATCAATTAGATGACAGAACCCCCACCAAAAGGATTACGAAGCTAAACTCACACCCGCCACTACCACCAAAAGGATGATAGGACAAACACTATCGCACAATCTGAGATCAATTAAGATAACAGAACCACCACCAAAAGGATGACGGAGCGAAACTCACACCGGCCACTACCACCAAAAGGATAATAGGACAAACACTATCGCACAATATGACATCAACAAGATGATAGACCTCCCACCAAAAGGATGACGGAGCGAAACTCACACCGACCACTACCACCAAAAGGATGATAGGATAAACACTATCGCATAATCTGACAACAATTAGATGACAGACCACCCACTAAAAGGATGACGGAGTGAAACTCACACCCGCCAATACCACCAAACCGATGATAGGACAAACACTATCGCATAATCTGACATCAACAAGATGACAGACCCCCCACCAAAAGGATGACGGAGCGAAACTCACACTGACCACTGCCACTAAAAGGATGATAGGAGAAACACTATCGCACAATCTGACATCAAGAAGATGACAGACCTCCTCACCAAAAGGATGACAGAGCAAAACTCACACCGGCTATTACCACCAAAAGGATGATAGGACAAACACTATCGCTCATCTAACATCAACTAAAATAACAGACCCCCTACCAAAAGGATGACAGAGTGAAACTCACACCGAACACTACCACTAAAAGGAGGATAAGACAAACACTATCGCACAATCTGACATCAACAAGATGACAGACCCCCCCAAAAGGATGACGGAGCGAAACTCACACCGGCCATTACCAACAAAAGGAGTATAGGACAAACACTATCGCACAATCTGACATCATTTAAGATGACAGACCCCCTACCAAAACGATAACGGAGCGAAAATCTCACTGGCCACTACCACTAAAAGGATGATGGGACAAACACTATCGCATAATTTGACATCAATTAGATGATAGACCCCCCACCAAAAGAATAAATGAGCGAAACACACACCGGGCACTACCACCAAAACGATGATAGGACAAACACTACCGCATAATCTGACATCAATTAGATGACAGACCCCCTACCAAAAGGATGACAGATTAAAAACTCAGACCGGCCACTACCATCAAAAGGATGATAGGACAAACACTATCGCACAATTTCGCATCAAGATAATGACAGACCCCCCACCAAAAGGATGACGGAGTGAAACTCATACTGGCCATTAACATCAAAAGGATGATAGGACAAACACTATCACACATCTGAAATCAATTAAGATGACAGACACCCCACCAAAAGGATGACGGAGTGAAACTCACACCGGACACTACCACCAAAAGAATGATAGGACAAACACTATCGCATAATCTGACATCAACAAGATGACAGACCCCTTCTCAAAAGGATGACAGAGTGAAACTCACACCGGACACTACCACCAAAAGGATGATAGGACAAACACTATCACACAATCTGACATCAACAAAATGATATACCCCCCACCAAAAGGATGACGGAGCGAAATTCACACCGGCAACTACCACCAAAAGGATGATAGGAAACACATAATCTGACATCAATTAAGATGACAGAAGCCCCACCAAAAGGATTACGAAGCTAACTCACAGCGGCCACTCCCACTATAAGGATGATAGGACAAATAGTATCGCACAATTTGACATCAACCAGATGACAAACCTCCCAAAAAAAGGAATACAGAGAGAAACTCACACCAGCACTACCACCAAAAGGATGATAGGACAAACACTATCGTATAATCTGAAATCAATTAAGATGACAAACCCACCACCAAAAAGATGACGGAGCGAAACTCACACCGGCCACTACCACCAAAAGGATGATAGCACAAACACTGTCGCACAATCTGACATCGACCAAGATAACAGAACCCACACCAAAAGGATGACGGAGCAAAACTCAAACTGGCCACTACCACCAAAAGGTTGATAGGATAAACACTATCGCATAATCTGACATCAATTAGATGACAGACCCCCCATCAAAAGGATGACAGATTAAAAACTGACACCGGCCAGTAATATCAAAAGGATGATAGGACAAACTCTATCGCACAATCTGACATCAACAAGATGACAGACCCCCCACCAAAAGGATGACGGAGCAAAACACACACCGGCCACTACCACCAAAAGGATGATAGAACAAAGACTATCGCACAATCTGACATCAATTAGATGACAGATCACCCACCAAAAGGATGACGGAGCGAAACTCACACCGGCCATTACAACCAAAAGGATGATAGGACAAACATTATCACACAATTAGTCATCAAATAAGATGACATACCATTTACCAAAAGGATGACAGATTGAAACTCACAACGAACACTATCACCAAAAGGATGATATGACAAACACTATCGCACAATCTGAAATCATTAAGATGACAGACCCCCACCAAAAGGATGACGGAGCGAAACTCACTCCGGCCCCTACCACCAAAAGGATGATAGGCAACACACTATCGCACAATCTGACATCAATCAAGATGACAGATCCTCCACCAAAAGGATGATGGAGCGAAACTCACATCGGCTACTACCACCAAAAGGATGATAGGACAAACACTATCGTACAATCTGACATCAATTAAGATGACAGACCCCCTACCAAATGGATGACGGAGCGAAACGCACACCCGGACACTAGCACCAAAAGGATGATAGGACAAACATTATCGCACAATCTGATATCAACAAGATGAAAGACCCCCCACCAAAAGGATGACGGAGAAAAACTCACGCCGGCCACTACCACCAAAAGGATGATAGGACTGACACCATCGCACAATCTGACATCAATTAGATTATAGACCCTCTACCAAAAGGATGACGGAGTGAAACTCATACCGGCCACTACCACCAAAACGATGATAGGACAAACACTATTGCATAATCTAACATCAACAAAATGACAGACCCTCCACCAAAAGGATGACGGAGTGAAACTCACACCAGCCACTGCCACCCAAAGGTTGATAGGACAAACACTATCGCACAATTTGACATCAATTAGATGAGAGACCCTCCACCAAAAGGATGACAGATTATTACTCACACCGGCCACTACCATCAAAAGGATGATAGGACAAACACTATCGCACAATCTGACATCAAGAAGATGACAGACCCCCCCACCAAAAGGATGACGGAGCGAAACTCACACCGGCCATTATCACCAAAAGGATGATAGGACAAACACTATCGCACATCTAAAATCAATTAAGATGATAGACCCCTTACAAAAAGGATGACGGAGTGAAACTCACACCGTACACTACCACTAAAAGGATGATAAGACAAACACTATCGCACAATCAAACACAACAAGATGACAGACCCCCCCCCCCCTCCCCCCCCCCCCAACAAAAGGATGACGGAGCGAAACTCACACCGGTCATTACCACCAAAAGGATGATTGGACAAACACTATCGCTTAATCTGACATCAATTAAGATGACAGACCCCCTACCAAAAGGATGATGGAGCGAACCTCACACCGGCCACTACCACCAAAAGGATGATAGGACAAACACTATCGTAGAATCTGACATCAATTAGATGATAGACCCCCCACCAAAAGGATGACGAAGCGAAACTCACACCGGCCACTACCACCAAAACGATGATAGGACAAACACTATCGCATAATCTTACATCAACAAGATGACAGAACCCCCAGCAAAAGGATGACGGAGCGAAACTCACACCGGCCACTGCGACTAAAAGGTTGATAGGACAAACACTATCGCACAATCTGACATCAATTAGATGACTGACCACCCACCAAAAGAATGACAAATTAAAACTCACATCGGGCACTACGATCAAAAGGATGATAGGAAAAACACTATCGCACAATCTAACATCAACAAGATGACAGACCCCCCCCCCCCCCACCAAAAGGATGACGGAGCAAAACTCACACCGGCAATTACCACCAAAAGGATGATAGGTCAAACACTGACGCACATCTAACATCAATTAAGATGACAAACCCCGTTTTAAAGGATGACGGAGTGAAACTCATACCAAACACTACCACTAAAATGATGATATGACACACACTATTGCACAATCTGACATCAACAAGATGAAAGATCCCCCACCAAAAGGATGGCAGAGAGAAACTCACACCGGCCACTACCATTAAAAGGATGATAGGAAACACACTATCACAGAATCTGACGTCAATTAGATGACAGAACCCCCACCAAAAGGATTACGAAGCTAAACTCACACCCGCCACTACCACTAAAAGGATGATAGGACAAACACTATCGCACAATCTGAGATCAATTAAGATGACAGAACCACCACCAAAAGGATGACGGAGCGAAACTCACACCGGCCACTACCACCAAAAGGATAATAGGACAAACACTATCGCACAATATGACATCAACAAGATGATAGACCCCCCACCAAAAGGATGACGGAGCGAAACTCACACCGACCACTACCACCAAAAGGATGATAGGACAAATACTATCGCACAATCTGACAACAATTAGATGACAGACCACCCACTAAAAGGATGACGGAGTGAAACTCACACCTGCCAATACCACCAAACCGATGATAGGACAAAGACTATCGCATAATCTGACATCAACAAGATGACAGACCCCCCACCAAAAGGATGACGGAGCGAAACTCACACTGACCACTGCCACTAAAAGGATGATAGGAGAAACACTATCGCACAATCTGACATCAAGAAGATGACAGACCTCCTCACCAAAAGGATGACAGAGCAAAACTCACACCGGCTATTACCACCAAAAGGATGATAGGACAAACACTATCGCTCATCTAACATCAACTAAAATAACAGACCCCCTACCAAAAGGATGACAGAGTGAAACTCACACCGAACACTACCACTAAAAGGAGGATAAGACAAACACTATCGCACAATCTGACATCAACAAGATGACAGACCCCCCCCCCCCCAAAAGGATGACGGAGCGAAACTCACACCGGCCATTACCAACAAAAGGAGTATAGGACAAACACTATCGCACAATCTGACATCATTTAAGATGACAGAACCCCTACCAAAACGATAACGGAGCGAAAATCTCACCGGCCACTACCACTAAAAGGATGATGGGACAAACACTATCGCATAATTTGACATCAATTAGATGACAGACCCCCCACCAAAAGAATGACTGAGTGAAACACACACCGGGCACTACCACCAAAACGATGATAGGACAAACACTACCGCATAATCTGACATCAATTAGATGACAGACCCCCTACCAAAAGGATGACAGATTAAAAACTCAGACCGACCACTACCATCAAAAGGATGATAGGACAAACACTATCACACAATTTCGCATCAAGATAATGACAGACCCCCCACCAAAAGGATGACGGAGTGAAACTCATACTGGCCATTAACATCAAAAGGATGATAGGACAAACACTATCACACATCTGAAATCAATTAAGATGACAGACACCCCACCAAAAGGATGACGGAGTGAAACTCACACCGGACACTACCACCAAAAGAATGATAGGACAAACACTATCGCATAATCTGACATCAACAAGATGACAGACCCCTTCTCAAAAGGATGACAGAGTGAAACTCACACCGGACACTACCACCAAAAGGATGATAGGACAAACACTATCACACAATCTGACATCAACAAAATGATATACCCCCCACCAAAAGGATGACGGAGCGAAATTCACACCGGCAACTACCACCAAAAGGATGATAGGAAACACATAATCTGACATCAATTAAGATGACAGAAGCCCCACCAAAAGGATTACGAAGCTAACTCACAGCGGCCACTCCCACTAAAAGGATGATAGGACAAATAGTATCGCACAATTTGACATCAACCAAATGACAGACCTCCCACAAAAAGGAATACAGAGAGAAACTCACACCAGCACTACCACCAAAAGGATGATAGGACAAACACTATCGTATAATCTGAAATCAATTAAGATTACAAACCCACCACCAAAAAGATGACGGAGCGAAACTCACACCGGCCACTACCACCAAAAGGATGATAGCACAAACACTGTCGCACAATCTGACATTGACCAAGATAACAAAACCCCCACCAAAAGGATTACGGAGCAAAACTCAAACTGGCCACTACCACCAAAAGGTTGATAGGATAAACACTATCGCATAATCTGACATCAATTAGATGACAGACCCCCCATCAAAAGGATGACAGATTAAAAACTGACACCGGCCAGTAATATCAAAAGGATGATAGGACAAACTCTATCGCACAATCTGACATCAACAAGATGACAGACCCCCCCACCAAAAGGATGACGGAGCAAAACACACACCGGCCACTACCACCAAAAGGATGATAGAACAAAGACTATCGCACAATCTGACATCAATTAGATGACAGATCACCCACCAAAAGGATGACGGAGCGAAACTCACACCGGCCATTACAACCAAAAGGATGATAGGACAAACATTATCACACAATTAGTCATCAAATAAGATGACATACAATTTACCAAAAGGATGACAGATTGAAACTCACAACGAACACTATCACCAAAAGGATGATATGACAAACACTATCGCACAATCTGAAATCATTAAGATGACAGACCCCCACCAAAAGGATGACGGAGCGAAACTCACTCCGGCCCCTACCACCAAAAGGATGATAGGCAACACACTATCGCACAATCTGACATCAATCAAGATGACAGATCCTCCACCAAAAGGATGATGGAGCGAAACTCACATCGGCTACTACCACCAAAAGGATGATAGGACAAACACTATCGCACAATCTGACATCAATTAAGATGACAGACCCCCTACCAAATGGATGACGGAGCGAAACGCACACCCGGACACTAGCACCAAAAGGATGATAGGACAAACATTATCTCACAATTTGATATCAACAAGATGAAAGACCCCCCACCAAAAGGATGACGGAGAAAAACTCACGCCGGCCACTACCACCAAAAGGATGATAGGACTGACACCATCGCACAATCTGACATCAATTAGATTATAGACCCTCTACCAAAAGGATGACAGAGTGAAACTCATACCGGCCACTACCACCAAAACGATGATAGGACAAACACTATTGCATAATCTAACATCAACAAAATGACAGACCCTCCACCAAAAGGATGACGGAGCGAAACTCACACCAGCCACTGCCACCCAAAGGTTGATAGGACAAACACTATCGCACAATTTGACATCAATTAGATGAGAGACCCTCCACCAAAAGGATGACAGATTATTACTCACACCGGCCACTACCATCAAAAGGATGATAGGACAAACACTATCGCACAATCTGACATCAAGAAGATGACAGACCCCCCCACCAAAAGGATGACGGAGCGAAGCTCACACCGGCCATTACCACCAAAAAGATGATAGGACAAACACTATCGCACATCTAAAATCAATTAAGATGATAGACCCCTTACAAAAAGGATGACGGAGTGAAACTCACACCATACACTAACACTAAAAGGATGATAAGACAAACACTATCGCACAATCAAACACACCAAGATGACAGACCCCCCCCCCCAACAAAAGGATGACGGAGCGAAACTCACACCGGTCATTACCACCAAAAGGATGATTGGACAAACACTATCGCTTAATCTGACATCAATTAAGATGACAGACCCCCTACCAAAAGGATGATGGAGCGAAACTCACACCGGCCACTACCACCAAAAGGATGATAGGACAAACACTATCGTAGAATCTGACATCAATTAGATGATAGACCCCCCACCAAAAGGATGACGAAGCGAAACTCACACCGGCCACTACCACCAAAACGATGATAGGACAAACACTATCGCATAATCTTACATCAACAAGATGACAGAACCCCCAGCAAAAGGATGACGGAGCGAAACTCACACCGGCCACTGCGACTAAAAGGTTGATAGGACAAACACTATCGCACAATCTGACATCAATTAGATGACTGACCACCCACCAAAAGAATGACAAATTAAAACTCACATCAGGCACTACGATCAAAAGGATGATAGGACAAACAGTATCGCACAATCTAACATCAACAAGATGACAGACCCCCCCCCCCCCCCACCACCAAAAGGATGACGGAGCAAAACTCACACTGGCAATTACCACCAAAAGGATGATAGGTCAAACACTGACGCACATCTAACATCAATTAAGATGACAGACCCCTTTTTAAAGGATGACGGAGTGAAACTCATACCAAACACTACCACTAAAATGATGATATGACACACACTATTGCACAATCTGACATCAACAAGATGAAAGATCCCCCACCAAAAGGATGGCAGAGAGAAACTCACACCGGCCACTACCATCAAAAGGATGATAGGAAACACACTATCACAGAATCTGACATCAATTAGATGACAGAACCCCCACCAAAAGGATTACGAAGCTAAACTCAAACCCGCCACTATCACCAAAAGGATGATAGGACAAACACTATCGCACAATCTGAGATGAATTAAGATGACAGAACCACCACCAAAAGGATGACGGAGCGAAACTCATACCGGCCACTACCACCAAAAGAATAATAGGACAAACACTATCGCACAATATGACATCAACAAGATGATAGACCCCCCACCAAAAGGATGACGGAGCGAAACTCACACCGACCACTACCACCAAAAGGATGATAGGACAAACACTATCGCACAATCTGACAACAATTAGATGACAGACCACCCACTAAAAGGATGACGGAGTGAAACTCACACCCGCCAATACCACCAAACCGATGATAGGACAAAGACTATCGCATAATCTGACATCAATAAGATGACAGACCCCCCACCAAAAGGATGACGGAGCGAAACTCACACTGACCACTTCCACTAAAAGGATGATAGGAGAAACACTATCGCACAATCTGACATCAAGAAGATGACAGACCTCCTCACCAAAAGGATGACAGAGCAAAACTCACACCGGCTATTACCACCAAAAGGATGATAGGACAAACACTATCGCTCATCTAACATCAACTAAGATAACAGACCCCCTACCAAAAGGATGACGGAGTGAAACTCACACCGAACACTACCACTAAAAGGAGGATAAGACAAACACTATCGCACAATCTGACATCAACAAGATGACAGACCCCCCCCCAAAAGGATGACGGAGCGAAACTCACACCGGCCATTACCAACAAAAGGAGTATAGGACAAACACTATCGCACAATCTGACATCATTTAAGATGACAGACCCCCTACCAAAACGATGACGGAGCGAAAATCTCACCGGCCACTACCACTAAAAGGATGATGGGACAAAGACTATCGCATAATTTGACATCAATTAGATGACAGACCCCCCACAAAAAGAATGACTGAGCGAAACACACACCGGGCACTACCACCAAAACGATGATAGGACAAACACTACCGCATAATCTGACATCAATTAGATGACAGACCCCCTACCAAAAGGATGACAGATTAAAAACTCAGACCGGCCACTACCATCAAAAGGATGATAGGACAAACACTATCACACAATTTCGCATCAAGATAATGTCAGACCCCCCACCAAAAGGATGACGGAGTGAAACTCATACTGGCCATTAACATCAAAAGGATGATAGGACAAACACTATCACACATCTGAAATCAATTAAGATGACAGACACCCCACCAAAAGGATGACGGAGTGAAACTCACACCGGACACTACCACCAAAAGAATGATAGGACAAACACTATCGCATAATCTGACATCAACAAGATGACAGACCCCTTCTCAAAAGGATGACAGAGTGAAACTCACACCGGACACTACCACCAAAAGGATGATAGGACAAACACTATCACACAATCTGACATCAACAAAATGATATACCCCCCACCAAAAGGATGACGGAGCGAAATTCACACCGGCAACTACCACCAAAAGGATGATAGGAAACACATAATCTGACATCAATTAAGATGACAGAAGCCCCACCAAAAGTATTACGAAGCTAACTCACAGCGGCCACTCCCACTAAAAGGATGATAGGACAAATAGTATCGCACAATTTGACATCACCCAGATGACAGACCTCCCAAAAAAAGGAATACAGAGAGAAACTCACACCAGCACTACCACCAAAAGGATGATAGGACAAACACTATCGTATAATCTGAAATCAATTAAGATGACAAACCCACCACCAAAAAGATGACGGAGCAAAACTCACACCGGCCACTACCACCAAAAGGATGATAGCACAAACACTGTCGCACAATCTGACATCGACCAAGATAACATAACCCCCACCAAAAGGATGACGGAGCAAAACTCAAACTGGCCACTACCACCAAAAGGTTGATAGGATAAACACTATCGCATAATCTGACATCAATTAGATGACAGACCCCCCATCAAAAGGATGACAGATTAAAAACTGACACCGGCCAGTAATATCAAAAGGATGATAGGACAAACTCTATCGCACAATCTGACATCAACAAGATGACAGACCCCCCACCAAAAGGATGACGGAGCAAAACACACACCGGCCACTACCACCAAAAGGATGATAGAACAAAGACTATCGCACAATCTGACATCAATTAGATGACAGATCACCCACCAAAAGGATGACGGAGCGAAACTCACACCGGCCATTACAACCAAAAGGATGATAGGACAAACATTATCACACAATTAGTCATCAAATAAGATGACATACCATTTACCAAAAGGATGATAGATTGAAACTCACAACGAACACTATCACCAAAAGGATGATATGACAAACACTATCGCACAATCTGAAATCATTAAGATGACAGACCCCCACCAAAAGGATGACGGAGCGAAACTCACTCTGGCCCTTACCACCAAAAGGATGATAGGCAACACACTATCGCACAATCTGACATCAATCAAGATGACAGATCCTCCACCAAAAGGATGATGGAGCGAAACTCACATCGGCTACTACCACCAAAAGGATGATAGGACAAACACTATCACACAATTTGACATCAATTAAGATGACAGAACCCCCACCAAAAGGATGACGAAGCTAAACTCACAACGACCACTACCACCAAAAGGATGATAGAAACAACACTATCCTATACTCTGACATCAATTAAGATGACAGACCCCCTACCAAAAGGATGACGGAGCAAAACTCACAGTGGCCATTACCACCGAAAGTGTCGCTACTCGAAAAATACGCGCAACGACGGGCAAGGCGAAAAGGAAAGGGCAGAAGAGTCGCCACCAAACTTTATTTATCCCATGAGGGGAAAGGAAAATATCGAGAAAACCTTAAGAAAAAAATGGATAAGATGGTCTCGCGACCAAGAACGGGTTCGGAAGCCGGTTATGCGAGGGGAAGGTATTAGCACCCCTCGCATCCATCGTACTCGATGGGAACTATTTGTTTGTCGTGTGTGATTTATTTGCTTAAAGATTTTACTATGAAGAGTGTTCCAAAAGATACAGAAAAGGGTTTAGAAATGGGGAAAGAAAGGTAACGGGGGAAAGAAGAGAAAGAACAGACTCAGTAGGACTTCGCGGTCCTAGGCCTACGTATTCTCAACGGATATGAGAAAATCAGAGTCGACGTAGTTCAGGAAACTACGGGTGATGGGGGGGATTGTGCTCGCCAAGACATCATCGTCTTGTGCCTACGTATTCTCATCTGGTATGGGAAATCAGAGCATGCGTAGTTCGGCCTACGATTTGTTGATGTTTTTATGGATGATGCTATCGTACGCATTCTAGCAGTTAGGTGTATTGTTGCTCGCTCGTTGGAGTCTTAGGCATTACCTGTTTGCGGTAGAATGGACGTATCATATCCTTTTTGAAAGATAAGTTCTTGCCATGCGAGGCAAGATGTCACATTTGATTTGTTGAATTATTTTTTTTAGGGGCGAGATAGGTCCTCGGATAGTAACCCCTACGGGTAGTACCCAATTCTTCATCTCAAAGTTTTTGTTATGAAAGGGTGTGGCGAACATAGCGTCTTCGTATTGAAAGACGAGTATCAAAACCACACACACTACAGTGAGCATCTCGACACTCGGAGAGGAAGAAGTCTACACTTAATCCTCTCTCTTTAGTTCAATACAAAGAGAACTTCGTTCTATTATTAAAGGTGTTTTTGGTTTTGAATGGTAAGTGCTTTTGCGACAGAGAACCCTACGGTAAACGTCAGCACTCGGGATAGGAGAAGGCCTACGCCTAACCACTCCACGACCATTCAAGTTTTTGTTATGAAAAGAGTTTAAAAATGCGCTCGGTACGGGACCGAGGTTTTTTAGGAAAAAAAAGGTGTGGATGAAAACTTCTTTGTATTGAAAGACAAGTATCAAAACCACCCACACTACACTGAGCATCTCGACACTCGGAAAGGAAGAAGTCTACACTCAATCCCTTCTCTTTAGTTCAATACAAAGAGAACTTTACCCTTTTATTAAATATGGTGAATTGGCTTAACAATTGTTTGAGAAAATCCGCTTGACGTTGGGTCAAGGGTTTAATTGCTTAAAAAGGTTTGAGGTGACACGAACAAGGTCGATGGCGGATGCACAAGGCGGCCGACTTACATGGTCGAAAATGGCTCGATAAAATCGAAAGTTTGTTTTTTTTTTAAAATGGTTATGTAATCAAGAGTCAACAAAGACAATAGCAATATTTACACTAAAACCATGCAAACATATGGGCTAGTCGGCAAAAAAAAATCGAGACATGCAAAAAAAACGGCACGAAGCATAAACAAACTGATCAGTTCGCGCCGCAAAGGGTGTTCGCGCCGCGAACTGAGAAAAATGAACATTCTGTTTTTTGCATGTTCGCGCCGCGAACTGAGAAAAGTTTTGATTCTGTTTTTGACAGTTCGCGCCGCGAACATGGGTCGCGCCGCGACCTGAAGCGAAAAATACAGTATTTGCTGTATTTTTTGCTGTCTTTTGTGATTTTCTTCCTTTTTATTGGTTCTTAAAAATGTTTTTTTGGAACCCTTAGAACCTTACATGATGCATACAATACAACAACACATAAAAGAGTAAACGAAATGAATGTAAATAACAAAAATATAAAGAGAGAAAGGTTGGAGGAAATGGATACCCAAGAGCTTTCTATCCTTCTTGCAAGTCCTCCTTGGTCTTGGTTGAATGTACCTCACTCCTCTTCCCTCTATGTTGTGAAGGTTTTGTTTCTTAATGATCCTCTTGGTTCTATATCACTCTCTTTTTTTTTTGGTTTGCAAAGCTTCCTATTTTTCTGTTTTTTAGGGTATTGTTTTGCTCTCTCTATTTTCTGGTTTTGCAAGTGTGTGTAGAAATGAATGTTGAATGAATGAATCCTTTTGTTTACAGCCCCCTCCTCTTATCTCAGCTCCTAGGGTTTTCTCTTCCCCCCAAACATCAGATTTTTTCATGGGGCAATGTCTCTTGCCACCTTTTCTCATGTCACTCTCTTTCTTTCCATTTCCATGCAAGGTGCTATGCTGCATTTTCTGCACTACTTTCCTATGCTATTTGCTGCAGCACCTTGTGCCTTGCACCCATTTTGTTTGTTTGTGTTTGGACAACTCCTCTTGGTCAATGCCACCAACTCTTGACAACATTTTGAAAATTCTGATATGTAGAAGCATTGTCACATGTTATTCCGTTGGTCTTGTGACATGTGATCTTGTGACATGAAGGAATTTGTCACCTGTTGCATGGGACTGTTTTGCCATGATTAAACATACATATTCTTGGTCCTAAAACATTCCAATGTTGATTTAATCCTTGCATGTTTCTTGGATGTTTGTAAGCATAATGTAGACTTGGTGTGGCATTACCATAACATGAATTTGACTAGAGACTTGAATGAAGTATTAGAAATAAATTAATTTCTAAACATTACTTAGAGTTGAAAATCTTGCAACAAATGACATTCTTGTAATGTCACAAAACTTTTGTTTATAATATTCTTGCCTTTAATCTTGAATTCATGATGGATTTCCTTTATGTCATTGAAATTGAAAGAAATGAAGAAATGAGTCAAACCTTGAAAGAGGGCAAATTTTGGGGTGCGACAGAAAGGATGATAGTACAAACATTATCACACAATCTGACATCAATTAGATGACATAACCCCCCACCAAAAGGATGACAGAATAAAACTCAAACCGGCCACTACCATCAAAAGGATGATAGGACAACCACTACATCACAATTTTACATCAACAAGATGACAGACCCCCCACCAAAAGGATGACATAACGAAACTCACACAGGCCACTACCTCCAAAAGGATGATAGGAAAAACACTATCGCACAATCTGACATCAACAAGATGACAGATCCCCCCCCACCAAAAGGATGACGGAGCAAAACTCACACCGACCACTACCACCAAAATGATGATAGTGCAAACACTATCGCACTATCTGACATCAATTAGATGACAGACCCCCCACCAAAAGGATGACAAAGCAAAACTCACGTCGGCCACTACGACCAAAACGATGATAGGACAAACACTATCGCATAATCTAACATCAACAAAATGACAGACCCCCCACCAAAAGGATGACGAAGCGAAAATTACAATGGCCACTACCACCAAAAGGTTGATAGGACAAACACTATCGCACAATCTGACATCAATTAGATGACAGACCGTCCACCAAAAGGATGACAGATTAAAACTCACACTAACCACTACCATCAAAAGGATGATAGGACAAACACTATTGCACAATCTGACATTAACAAGATGATAGACCCCCCACCAAAAGGATGACATAGCGAAACTCACACCGGCCACTACCACCAAAAGGATGATAGGACAAACACTACCGCACAATCTGACATCAACAAGATGATAGACCCCCAACCAAAAGGATGACGGAGCGAAACTCACACCGGCGACTACCACGAAAAGGATAATAAGACATACACTAACTCACAGTCTGACATCAACATTATGACAGACCCCCCACCAAAAGGATGACGGAGCGAAACTCACACTGTCCACTACCACCAAAACGATGATAGGATGAACACTATCGCATAAGCTAACATCAACAATATGACAGACCCCCCACCAAAAGGATGATGGAGCGAAATTCACACCGGCCACTGCGACCAAAAGGATGCTAGGACAAACACTATCGCACAATCTGACATCAATTAAGATGACAGGCCCCCCACCAAAAGGATTATGAAGCAAAACTCACACCGTCCATTACCACCAAAAGGATGATATCACAAACACCACCGCACAATCTGATATCAACAAGATGACAGACCCCCTATCAAAAGGATGACGGTGCGAATCTCACAACGGTCATTACCACCAAAAGGATGATAGGACAAACACTATCGCACAATCTAACATCAACAAAGAGACAGACCCCTCACCAAAAGGATGACGAGGCGAAACTCACACCGGCCACTACCATCAAAAGGATGATAGGACAAACACTACCATAGAATCTGACATTGACAAGATGACAGACCCGCCACCAAAAGGATGACATAGCGAAAATCATACCGGCCACTACCACCAAAAGGATGATAGGACAAACACTATCGCACAGTCTGACATCAACAATATGACAGACCCCCCACCAAAAGGATAACGGAGAAAAACTTACACTGGCCACTACCACCAAAACGATGATAGGACAAACACTATCGCATAATCTAACATCAACAAGATGACATACCCCCCACCAAAAGGATGATGGGGCGAAACTCAAACCGGCCACTGCCACCAAAAGGATGATAAGACAAACACTATCGGACAATCTGACATCAATTAGATGAGAGGCCCCCCACCAAAAGGATAAAGGAGCGAAACTCACACTGGCCAGTACCACCAAAAGGATGATAGGACAAACACCATCGCACAATCTGATATCAACAAGATGACAGACCCCCCATCAAAAGGATGACGAAGCGAAACTCACACGGGCCATTACCACCAAAAGGATGAGAGTACAAACACCATCGCACAATTTGATATCAACAAGATGAAAGACCCCCCACCAAAAGGATGACGGAGCGAAACTCAAACCAGCCACTACCACCAAAAGGTTGATAGGACAAACACTATCGCACAATCTGACATTAATTAAGATGACAGGCCCCCCACCAAAAGGATGGCGTAGCGAAACTCACACCGGCCACTACCACTAAAAGGATGATAGGACAAACACTACCGCACAATCTGACATCAACAAGATGACACACCCCCCACCAAAAGGATGACGGAGTAAACTCAAACCGGCCACTACCACCAAAAGGATGATAGAACAGACACTATCGCATAACCTGACATCAATCAAGATGACAGACCCCACACCATAATGATGACGGGGCATAACATAAACTGGCCACTACCACCAAAAGGTTAATAGGATAAACATTATCGCACAATTTGACATCAATTAGATGACAGACCCCCCACGAAAAGGATGACAGATTAAAACTCACATCGGCCACTACCATCAAAAGGATGATAGGACAAACACTACCGCACAATCTGACATCAACAAGATGACAGACCCTCCTCCAAATGATGACATAGCGAAACTCACACCGACCACTACCTCCAAAAGGATGTTAGGAAAAACACTATCGCACAATCTGACATCAATTAAGATGACAGACCCCCTACCAAAAGGATGACGGAGTGAAACTCACACCAGACACTAGCACTAAAAGGATGATAGGACAAACACTGTTGCACAATCTGACATCAACAAGATGACAGAACCCCCACCAAAAGGACGACGGAGTGAAACTCACACCGGCTACCACCACCAAAACGATGATAGGACAAACACTACCGCACAATCTAACATCAACAAGATGACAAACCCCCCACCAAAAGGATAACGAAGCGAAACTCACACCGGGCACTGCCACCAAAAGGTTGATAGGATAAACACTATCGCATAATCTGACATCAATTAGATGACAGACCCCCCACCAAAAGGATGACGAAGCGAAACTCACGCCGACCACTACCACCAAATTGATGATAGGACAAACACTATCGCACAATCTGACATCAATTAAGATGACAACTCATAACCAAAAGGATGATAGAGCGAAGCTCACACAAGCCACTACCACCAAAAGGATGATAGGACAAACATTATCGCACAAGGATGACGGAGCGAAACTCAAACCTGGCCACTACCAACAAAAGGATCCTAGGACAAACACTACTGCACAATCTGACATCAACAAGATGACAGACCCCCCCAAGGATGATAGGACAAACACTACCGCACAATCTGACATCAACAAGATGACAGTCCCCCCCCACCAAAAGGATGACGGAGCGAAACTCACACCGGTGACTACCACCAAAAGGATGATAGGACAAATACTATCGCACAATCTAACATCAACAATATGACAGACCCCCCACCAAAAGGATGACGGAGCGAAACTCACACCGGGCACTGCCACCAAAAGGTTGATAGGACAATCACAATCACATAATCTGACATCAATTAGATGACAGACCCCGCACCAAAAGGATGACGAAGCGAAACTCACGCCAGCCACTACCACCAAAACGATGGTAGGACAAACACTATTGCATAATCTAACATCAACACAATGACAAACCCCCCACCAAAAGGATGACGGAGCGAAACTCACAACGGCCACTTCCACCATAAGGTTGATAGGACAAACACAATCACACAATCCGACATCAATTAGATGACAGACCCTCCACCGAAAGGATGACAAATTAAAACTCACACCGACCACTACCATCAAAAGGATGATTAGATAAACACTATCGCACAATCTGACATTAACAAGATAACAGACCCCCCACCAAAATGATGACGTAGCGAAACTCACACCGGCCACTACCACCAAAAGGATGATAGGACAAACACTACCGCACAATCTGATATCAACAAAATAATAGACCCCTCCACCAAAAGGATGACGGAGTGAAGCTCACACCGGCAACTACCACCAAAAGGATGATAGGACAAACACTATCGCACAGTCTGACATTAACAATATGACAGACCCCCCACCAAAAGGATGACGGAGCAAAACTCACATTGGCCACTACCACCAAAACGATGATAGGACAAACACTATCACATAAGCTAACATCAACAAGATGACAGACCCCCCACCAAAAGGATGATGGAGCGAAACTCACACCGGCTAGTGCCACCAAAAGGATGATATGACAAATACTATCGCACAATCTGACATCAATTAAGATGACAGACCCCCCACCAAATGGATGACGAAGCGAAACTCACACCGACCATTACCATCAAAAGGATGATAGCACAAACACCATCGCACAATCTGATATCAACAAGATGACAGACCCCCCATCAAGAGGATGACAGAGCAAAACTCACACCGACCATTACCAATAAAAAGGATGATAGGACAAACCCTATCGCACAATCTGACATCAATTAAGATGACAACCCATAACCAAAAGGATGATAGAGCGAAGCTCACACCAGCCACTACCACCAAAAGGATGATAGGACAAACAATATCGCACAATCTGATATCAACAAGATGACAGACCCCCCATCAAAAGGATGACGTGGTGAAATTCACACCGGTCACTTCCACCAAAAGAATGATAGGACAAACACTATCGCACAATCTGACATCAATTAAGATGACAACCCATCACCAAAATGATGATGGAATGAAACTCACACCGGCCACTACCACCCAAAAGATGATAACACAAACATTATCGCACAAGGATGGTGAAGCGAAACTCAAACCGGCCACTACCAATAAAAGGATGATAGGACAAACACTACTGCAAAACCGGACATCAACAAGATGACATACCCCCCCGCCCAAGGATGATAGGACAAACACTACCGCACAATCTGACATCAACAAGATGACAGACCCCCCCACCAAAAGGATTGCGGAGCGAAACTCACACCGACGACTACCACCAAAAGGATTGCGTAGCGAAACTCACACCGACGACTACCACCAAAAGGATGATAGGACAAACACTATCGCATAGTCTGACATCAACAATATGACAGACCCCCCACTAAAAGGATGACGGAGCGACACTCACACTGGCACTACCACCAAAACAATGATAGGACAAACACTATCGCATAAGCTAACATCAACAAGATGAGAGAACCCTCACCAAAAGGATGATGGAGCGAAGCTCAGATCGGCCACTGCCACCAAAAGGATGATAGGACAAACACTATCGCACAATCTGACATCAATTAAGATGACAGGCCCCCCACCAAAAGGATGACGAAGGGAAACTCACACCGGCCATTACCACCAAAAGGATGATAGGACAAACAACATCACACAATTTAATATCAACAAGATGACAGACCCCCCATCAAAAGGATGACGGAGTGAAACTCACACCGGTCATTACCACC
This sequence comes from Lathyrus sativus, assembly GCA_963859935.3. NCBI lineage: Eukaryota > Viridiplantae > Streptophyta > Magnoliopsida > Fabales > Fabaceae > Lathyrus > Lathyrus sativus. Next base: position 327,425,819 of record OZ012737.1, on the reverse strand, counting down.
AAATGGATGACAGGACAAACACTATCGCATAATCTGACATCAATTAAGATGACAGACCCTCCACCGAAAGGCCGACAGATTAAAACTCACACCGACCACAACCATCAAAAGGATGATTGGATAAACACTATCGCACAATCTGACATTAACAAGATGACAGACCCCCCACCAAAAGGATGACATAGCGAAACTCACACCGGCCACTACAACCAAAAGGATGATAGGACAAACACTACCGCACAATCTGATATCAACAAAATGATAGACCCCCCCACCAAAAGGATGACAGAGTGAAACTCACACCGGCTACTACCACCAAAAGGATGATAGGACAACACTTTCGCATAAGCTAACATCAACAAGATGACAGACCCCCCATCAAAAGGATGACGGAGCAAAACTCACACCGGCCATTACCACCAAAAGGATGATAGGACGAACACTATCACACAATCTGACATCAATTAAGATGACAACCCATAACCAAAAGGATGATAGAGCGAAGCTCACACCAGCCACTACCACCAAAAGGATGATAGGACAAACAATATCGCACAATCTAATATCAACAAGATGACAGACCCCCCATCAAAAGGAGGACGTGGCAAAATTCACACCGGTCACTACCACCAAAAGAATGATAGGACAAACACTATCGCACAATCTGACATCAATTAAGATGACAACCCATCACCAAAACGATGATGGAGTGAAACTCACACCGGCCACTACCACCCAAAAGATGATAGGATAAACATTATCGTACAAGGATGGCGGAGCGAAACTCAAACCGGCCACTACCAATAAAAGGATGATAGGACAAACACTACTGCACAACCTAACATCAACAAGATGACATACCCCCCCAAGGATGATAGGACAAACACTACCGCACAATCTAACATCAACAAGATGACAGATCCCCCCACCAAAAGGATGACGGAGCGAAACTCACACCGGCGACTACCACCAAAAGGATGATAGGACAAACACTATCGCATAGTCTGACGTCAACAATATGAAAGATCCCCCACCAAAAGGATGACGGAGCGAAACTCACACTGGCACTATTGTTGCACCCCAAAATTTGCCCAACATTTCTTCACCTAGCTTGTGTTTCATTTCATTCACATTAGCATTATCATTTGCATTTCATTGACATGTGTGCGGGAGATCAAGAGGTATGATTACCAATTAAGAGCTATACAAGACTATGATGCTAGCTAAGAAGTTTATTCAGGTGCTCAAGGGTTGATATCCTTGTTAGAGAAGTTAAAAGATCCTCAGAGAGAGTGATTGAAGCCAAGTGTGTAGGTCTCCTAACTTGAGAGTTGTGGGAATCCATCAGATGATTATAACGTCATGAAGAAGGACTTGAGGTCTTGAGAGAGCTCATGAGAAGTGTTGAAGATCACTTTGAGGCCTAGACAGGTCATTGTGCAAGATTAAGAAGGCTCAGCCATGAGTGGTGCAGCTAGGGTTTGACTGGGTCAAACCTAAGTCAACTAATGATTTGAAGAAGGTTGAGACCTAATCCAAGAGCCATGTGATCATGGATTGATACATTGAGATGTTATAAGGATGATTCCAAGGTTAACTCATCATGATTGCAGAGTTTGAGAAGTTTCAAGCTAGGGTTTCTAAGGCTTGACAGTGTAAAATCCCCTAGTTTGACCCCTATCTCCAAGGCAATTTAGCTCAAGATGTGATTGTCATCCCATATTTCCCCCAACATGGTTGTTGTAGAGCATGGTCTTAGCTTTAATTTGAGTGCTAGAAGTCCTTGATAGGATTTGTAGAACTCAAGTTATGGCTTTGACAAGTTACAAGTCATCTGAGGTATGTGAATTTGGAGCTTGAAAGTTACCCAACTTACATGAAAGGTTTGCCCAATAAGAATGATTCCTATGAACTTTTGGTCAACATGAATGTTGTTCCTTATCCTCTTAGATTTCCATGGAGTACTAGAAATCCTTTATAGGATTTGTAGAACTTAAGTTATGGCTTTGACAAGTCAAGGGTATTTTGGGTATTTGGACATTACATGTCATTTTGAATCATAAGTCAATTACACCATCTTGCAAGCCTCAAATGAATTTTTGTTCAACATGAAAGTTGTTCAAAATGATGTTTTTAGCTTGTATAAATATCAAGTGTCCATTGATATGGATCCTATCAAGCATTGGTGGAAGAAAGTTCATATAAAAGCCATTTTAATGAATTAAGATGGGAAAATTCAAAACAATTGAGAATAACTTGTTTTCAAGTCAAATTTGTGGCCATTTTGAATGGAATTGATGTTTTAGAGAGATTGGCATTGTCACATTTTTTATTTTAAGTGCTTAACATGGCCATTTGGAAGGTTGCTTCACAAATAAGAAACACACCTCACACACTCCATATGTTAAAATCAAGGGAAATAAACCACATCATTACATCCCACAAGGCTTAAGTGTATGGTTTGGAATGAAATTGGAGTATGAACAAAGCTTGAGAGCACATATCCATATTGAAATTTTGGAAGGAAGGTGAAAATCCAAAATCCACAAATGGGCTTGGTTTAGGCCTCTAATCCATTGAAACAGAATATAAAAGGGATTTAGAACAGAATTGGAAGTTTCTAGTGCCAAAATTCGTGGAGGAGCCATTGATACAAGGTGAAGAAGAAAGCTTGAAATTGAAAAATCGTTTTGGAGAATCAGGAGGTTTCAACCAGAATTAAGCATCAAGAAGCATTCTCCATTAATCACTGAAGATTTCTGCAAGGTTTGGAAGAGAATTGAGGCGTGAATCCACTGCAATCCAAGCTCAAAGACAGGTTTTAACTTCTTGAAATTTCTCCCTGATTATGTGTTTTTAATGAAGTAGAAGCATGCGGTTAGGATCCTGATGATGAGTAGTTGGAATTAGGATGATCAATTGCAACTTTAGAGACGATTTAGGTTGAAGTTCATTTTCGGTTGAGATTGATATCTCAAGATTCAAGTGTTTTTAGAGGGAATGAATGGCATGGTTGAATTGCTGATGAAATTTAGGGCAAGATTCGTTTAGAAATCGTGGCGAATGGTTGAGTGTAGGTGGAGTTAGGGTTGCACAGGGGTGGCCGGAAAAGCCACCGACGATCTAGTTTGCGCGCGCAGGTTGAGTTGTTTGCAGAAGTTTAAAATGAGGAAGACGAAATCGTGTCCGTCCATGCGTGCTGAAAGATTGACTCAGTCACTCAATCCAAGTGTCCTCAATGAGCCACGTAACCTTTTCCAAAACTCACCATTTTGCTTAGTAACCTTGCGAGCTTCGCTGTGTAGACCAAGGATAAATGGGTTCGAATCCTGGTGTGTATTGTTTTTGATTTTTCATTTTGTGAATTGAGTTGAGCTGATGAATTGGAGCGTTGGGCCTATGAATTTCTTGCTATCACCACCCCTCCATCCAAGCCCAACATGGATTTTCAATGTAATTTGGTTGCTGAATGCACCCCTCTTGGCACTATCTCTCTTGACTGAATTGATATTCAGATGGGCCTAGCGTCCTCCTTGCTAATGACACCTTCCTTCTGGCCCAACCCAGGATATGAACTTGAAACATTTGCTATTTTATACGCTAGTTTTGTTAATTTCCATTGATTTTCTTTTATTTTCATCATTTCACATAGTTTGTAAATAATTCATAAAAAATAGAATAATAACTCAATTAATTCCAGATTTTTTCCCTTGATTCATGATTGAATCTATAATTTTATTGAATTAAAAGATTAGGAATTCATGCATTTTTGATTTTAATTGCATTTTTTGTATTTTAATTGACATTAATTTCATTATGGTTGATACCTTGTCTTGCTGATTTTTGTGTGATCATTTGATGATGATTCTTGAGCTAATTATTTGTATGTAGTTAGCTTAGACATGTATGCCCCTCTTAGATTTTTCTCACATTTTTATGATGAAATTAGGTGGTATTTTTAAGTTGAAACTTTAGGTGCTTTAGTTTTAGAGTTTAACCTTAGTACCCCATAGTTTAGATTTTATTTCTAGGACTTTTTGGATGATTCAACCTCAGGATTTTGTATGGTAGAGTCATGATTGACTTAGGTGCCCATAGTTATTTTTGTAGGATTTTACAATTAGTTTTAGTATTTTAGTTAAGATTAACTTTAGTACTAGGTTTTAGGTGATCCTAACTTGCTAATTCAACTAGAATGATTTCTTTAGTTCCCTTAGATTAGGGTTTTGCCTCTCTTTCTCTTGGCTGATGTTGAAGACTTGTGTGGGCTGCTGTGGAATGCATGATGGAGCTTGGACTTGAAGTTTGCTCTTCCTTTGGAGTAGTTTTGTTTAGGTGTTAAGATTAGGGTTTGTAAGTAGAGCTTCTAGATAGATTCTCTTCTTTCATAAACATGGAAGGTGTTGATCACTTCCATTCTTCCCTATGATGTAAGGTCCCCTTGTGAATGCCTCATCCCTCCTTTGGCAGGATGTGTGGCACTTCACAGGCTGGTAGAACCTTTGAGGGTTCCTTTCTTTGATGGTGGAGTGTTTAGTGGTGACCTTTGGTCTTCACTTTACTTTCCACTATCCAAACCTTGCTCTTGTTAGATGAATCTTTCTCCCTTGCTAGAGGATGGAGTTCCTTGTTAGAAGATTGAAGATGCTAGAAGTTGCTACTTCTCTGTATTTGAAGACTGCCATTGGAGCTGAAGCTTGAAGACCAAGAAGAACAAGTTGACACTTGTGAAGAAGATCCAGCTGAGATCAAATGAAGAGCTGAAGCTTAAAGTTGGAGAATAAGTGGATACTTGTGTTTGATGCATTGAAAGCTTGAAGAAGCAAGTGGACACTTGCTATTGAAGATGATAGCCTTGAAGAGCAGTTGAAGACTGAGGACTGAACTGCTGTCAGAGGAGAGCTTTGCTGTGAAGCTGTGGGGAGCTGTGGATCTGCTTTCTTTCCTGTCTGTTTGCTTGCTGTGCAACTGTATTGATGTGACTTGTTTGATTTGCTTGATGCATTAGAATAAGTTCATGTTTAGACTAAGTTAAGCTAGGAGCATGATTGCACTAGAGGTTGAGTTGCTCCTTCTGCTTGTTTTTTTACTGTATGGCTTTGCTTGCGGGTATTCGGTAGAGCTCAGCTCCCTTGCCTATGTGGTTTGTGGTTTTCCTGATGGAATTTTATTTTATTCTTCTGTATGATTGTAGTTATTCATACCTGACTTGAGGTCGAGACAAGCTTGTGGAGGCTGATGCCCCACACACATTTCCTCCCCCACTTGCATTGCATGCATTTTACTGTATATTTGTTTACTGTTTACTGTTTGAGCTGATGCTTTATCTGTTTCTGTTTATCATTGACATGATCCCCTAGGAATCTCACTTCCTTTGACAAGGAAGTGATGGTTAGAACTTTAGGTTGAAACCTATGCATGATAACTTCTAGGAGTTCCCTGTTTCCAACCTCAACCATAGGACGAATCCTTGGCATGACAACATTAGGACTTGATAGTCCCCCTCTTAGTTGAACATGTCCGTTCTCTTCTCATCTCAAAACAAATTAAAATACAGTAATAAAGGTTAACTGACGTCGTACGTTACGAGCCTTAAGCTATCTGAGAAAGGGTTGTCGGAGAGTTTCTTTTCGACAGCCTGGATGTTTAGTATGGCACCCTTTGGGTGACATGCGACACATTCACTCTCAGGTCATAGTCTCTAGTGCGATATTGGTGGCAAACATCCATAAAAAATAGTTCTTCCGTAAAAGACAGAAAACAAACTTCAAACCTTTTTGCCCCGTGGGCCCGTAAGTCAAAGGAAGCTTTTCTAAAGAAAAGAGTGTCGTTAACTCCCAGTTCTACCGCAAACGGTAACGCCTAAGTCTCCAGGGGTCGAGCCGCGTACGCCAAACTGCTGGAACTGTTTGTTAACCCTACTCGATAAAATAGATGAATCTGAACTCCCGTAATCCGTATTATCCCAAACTACGTAAGCTCTGATCTCTCATGCTTGCTGAGAGTACGTAGGCACAATACTGACGTATTGGCGAGCCACCTTCCCCGTAACCCGTAGTCAGTTGAACTACGTTGACTCTGATTTCTAATTCTCTGATGAGAATATGTACGCATAAAGTGCGATGCTTTGCCAAGTCATTTTCTTTTCTTTTCAGACCAGCTTTGATAGCTAGATAGTTAAATAAACCCGTCAGGTAAACACAACAAGCGTGGATCCCATCGAGTACGATGGACGTGAGGGGTGCTAATACCTTCCCCTTGCGTAACCGACTCCCGAACCCAGACAATGGTTGTGATGACCTTGTCTTATACCTTTTCGTCAGGTTTTTCCGATCGTTTCCTTTCCTGTTCTGAGGGATAAATAACGAAAGGTGGCGACTCTTCTGTTTTGCCGGCACCTTATTTTCGCGGTAGCGACAACTGGCGACTCTGCTGGGGACTCTGATAGTTTCCTGGGATCCAACGTCCCTTATGCGAGTCAGTTTGGGGATCCAACGTCCCCTGTCAGAGTCAATCCTAGCGCTTGTATGTTTACTTGTTGGGTTGTGTTTACTTATCGCATTTTATTTCCCGCACTTTATTTTCAGTATGATATGATTATCTGTGCTGTTGTGGGAGGGGCATTTTGATGAGTGAGGAGCCAGACCCAGGCTTGAGTGTACCTAGCATTAGTTGTGGAAATTAGTGGGCGCGTGCTTGCTTTGCAGGCACTAGTGTCCCATGAAATCCACGCTCAGACGAGGTTCTCCCGGTTGACTTCTTTTCCGGCCCTTTGGGCCTTAGGGGTTGTTGGTTTGGAGGATTGTCGACTCTGGGGACCGATTATTTGGGATTCAGCTAAGTGAGGCCGCTTCAAGGGATGATGATGCCACACCTTCTGGGTATCGTATCATCTCTCTTGAATGTCTGTGACGCTGATGACCGCATAGGATGCCGAACTTGTGTCAGTTTAGGTCCATACCTGTGAGCAGGGTCGGGTTTGTTGCAGGAAACCTTGACCTTCAGACTACCTGGTTTTCTTGATAGTGAATCAGTTTTGTTGGTATCATAGGGTTTCATCAACAGATATATGATTGTTCTTGACAGAGCAGGTTTATAGTCTGATATCAGAGGGTCTCATCATCAGATATATGGTTGTTCTTGACAGAGCAGGGTTATGGTCTGGTATCAGGGGTTACTTCTCATCAGAGATATGGTTGTTCTTGACAGAGCAGTATTATGGTTTTGTTGATACAAAATCTTCACCTTCATCTCCTCAACAGCACAGTCGTCTTGATCTTCTGCTGCATGATTGCATTTTGCATTGTTTTGCATACTCATTTGCATATCATTAACGTGTGTCTGTGTTGCAGGTACGGTTTCCCTCGGTTCAGGTTTTCTTGCCTTCTATTGTGCTATCATGGGTTCTCTGAGGAAGACCGTGGCGTACAAGCTCCCCACTCCTGATGTTGTTCAGCTGTCTAGTTTGATTGCTTTGGCAGATGATTCTGTGAGAGGTGAATTCAGAAAGTCTTATGGGAAACTGCTCAGCTTGGTTCGTAAACCTTCTGTGTTTGAGTTGAATGGGTTGTACGCCTTGCTGCAGTTCTACAATCCTCCTTTGAGATGCTTTACTTTCCCGGTCTTTATTCTCGCACCTACACTAGAGTAGTATGCTGATTTGTTAGGTGTGCCTATCAAGAGTCAGATGCCCTTTGTTCATATGGATGCTGAGCCTAATCTGGCTAGTCTAGCTCTTTCGCTTCATCTGGATGCCTCTGAGTTGGTCTTGTCTAGTTGGAACGGGGTTCCCGGTTTCTCCTTGCAGTTCTTAGTGGGAAAGGCCCAGCAGTGTGCCAAAGACAGTTGTTGGATCGTGTTCAATGCTATTCTTGCTCTTTGCATATACGACATCATTTTGTTCCCTAATATGCCTGACTTTGTAGATTTCGACGCCTTTCACATCTTTGCAGCAGGGAATCCAGTCCCTACCTTGATTAGAGATGTCTATCATTCCGTCCATTACAAAAACGAGAACAGAAGGGGCAAGAATGTCTCATGGTGTGTGCCCCTATTCTATAGATGGCTTGATAGTCACCTACCCAAGAAGGGTCCCTTTGCTTCATCTGCAGCCACAGCTGAGTGGTCTGAGTGTTTGATGAGTCTATCAGCGGAGGATGTTGCCTGGTTTGATAGAGATAGGTTAGGTACTGAGATCATCTTCAGCTGCAGCGGGTTTCCGAATGTGCCTTTGATAGGCAGGAAGGGCTGTATCAACTATAATCCATCTCTGCTGGTCCGACAGTTTGCTTATGCTTTGAGAGCTCCGCCGAAGGATGAAGAGGTGCAGGAATCTCTGTACCTCACTGGTCTTCTAGAGGGGGATATGCTATCTAAGCTTCAGCACGCTTGGAACGGTATCAGTAGGTGGGGGAAACCGTTGCTGGGAAAAAGCAATAGCCAAGCCTACTCTCCATATGTGACCTGGATCAGAGCCAGAGCAGATATCATAGGGATGCCGTTTCGTCCTGCCAAGCTAGAAAGCCCTCCAGTGATTGAAGAGCCTGCCACCGTGCCTATTCAGCAGTACAATCAGGCGTTAGATGAGCGAGAGGAGCTGAAGAAGGCAAATGAAGAACTGGAGAAAGAATTGGCTCAGCTCAGAAGCGAGAGAAGCGAAGCCGTCTATTCCTTCAAGAGGCAAACAAAGCTGGTAAACAAGTTAGGTACGGATTTGACTAAGTAGTTGGCTGAGCGTGAGCATTTGGGTCGGGACTTCAAATCTGTCAACGACGTATTGGCCACTAAGAAGCAGCACTTGGATGAAGCGTACCGGAGAATATCCAAGTTTAATCAGCATTGGAAGGCCACCCTAGCCAACGGCAAGGAACGGGAGGATAAACTAAAGCAGCAGATCGTCAAATTGAAAGCCCAGGTGAAGGCTAGTGAGAAAAGGTTTGATGAAGAAACCGCTCGCAGATATGCCGCTGAAGGCCTGCTAAACAAGGCTCTTGCTAACCTGAAGGAGCACAAACAAACGTTTGAATCCAAGAAGCGGAAGTTAGAAGATTGTTTCGGCGAAGGAGCATGGGAAGACTCAGTTGAAGGTCTTCAATACACTATTAGGCAGAGGGAGTTACTCGTCGAAGGGTTGCTCACTCAGCCTGATCATCCAGAAAAGAGGGATCTGTTAGAAGAGTTTCGAGCCCGTGGCCGTGCTTGACTATATTTGTAATCCTTTTGTTTTGATCAGTGTTGTATGCTGACCATCACCAGGCTTATTGGTCGAGGTCATGCTATTGATTCTGCTTGTACTCAGTGACGTTGTGTACCGCCTTGATGGGCTTTCTTTATATATATGAGATGTTATTTCCATGACTGGACTCGGACTTCTTATTATCAGCACTGGCACTCAGGCACTAGGATCGGGGGGAAATCTCCCTAACGCACAGACACACGTTTACATTTGCATGAAGCATTTGCATAACGAGCACGTTGTCGTTTTTCTAACCCTTTGTGTATGCAGGTTGTTCCAGGATTGATCAAAGACCGATCCACTGCTATTCGACCAGAGCAAATCAAGTTAGGGCAATGGAACAAGTGCAGACTGACGTTCAGGAACTCCGAGAGAGGATGGACCGCTTCATGGAGCTCATGCAAGTGGTTGCCAACGGCCAAGACCAGCTCAGAACATTGGTCCAGACTCTGATCTCAAGGGTTGACAGCAACGGTTACTCCATGGTGGGAGCGTTCCAACCCCTCCACCTGTTGAAACTCCTCAGAATGGCATCCTCGTGACCGGGGGGAATGGAAGTGGTAACGGAAATGTGGTCACTAACATCGGGCTCAATGGCAATACGACTGGCGTTGGTAATGGAAACTTTGAAGCTAATGGCAACACTGGACTAGGCAATGGCAACGCGGGTGCTGGAAATCTGTATGGGCCTCAGCCATGGCTAGAAGATCGTCAAGAAGATTTGTTCTCACAGAGGAGTGCTGAAGGAGAACTGACTCCTGAAGCACGTCTGAGGTTTAAGGCACTCGAGGACAAAATGAGGAATTTCGAGAACCTAAACACTATGGGTGTCGACATGTCTAAATTGGGATTGATTTCTGATTTCAAGGTGCCTTCTAAATTCAAGGTGCCCGACTTTGAGAAATACAAGGGCACCACTTGCCCTCGTCTCCACTTAAGGTCATACTACCGAAAGATGTCCGCTCACTCTGAAGACGAGAAGTTGCTGATGCACTTCTTTCAGGATAGCTTGTCCGGGCCATCTTTGGAATGGTACATGAGTTTGGAACCTACCAGTGTGCGCTCGTGGAAGGAACTTGCTGAGGCCTTCGTGCACCATTACCAGTATAACAGTGACTTGGCTCTGAACTGGGTTCAACTGCAGAACTTGTCACAGAGGAACAACGAAGGGTTCAAAGAATACGCCCAGCGATGGCGTGAATTAGCAGCTAAAGTTCAGCCGCCGATGGTTGAACGAGAGCTTGTTGAGATGTTTGTAGCCACTCTCCCGGGGGTCTTTCACGAGAAATTGGTCAGCGGTATGTCAGGAAGTTTCTTAGATCTCATCATTACTGGCGAGCACGTTGAAAATGGGATCAAGTTGGGAAAAATTCAGGGTGTTGATCTATCCTCAGCTGGAGGTGGAAAGAAACCATACGGTAGCAAAAGGCGTGAAGGAGAGACGAGCGCCGTGTCTAACGCTCGAAGAAAGGGCAAAGGCCAGTGCCAGCAGGTGGCTAGCATAACCATCCCTGCTGTCCAACAACCCCAGCCACAGCAGCAGCATCCAAATCAGCAAGGGTACAGAAAGTATCAGAACAGGGCACCTCCGTCAAGCCGTCACCTCGAGACACCGCCCATGTCTTATGCTCAGCTATTACAAACTATGCTTCAGTTACAGTTAGTCCAGAAAAGAACCCTGGCTCCCTTGACAGGGGCACCTCCGCCAGGTTATGACGCGAATGCAACATGTGATTTTCACTCAGGGGCACCTGGCCACACGATAGAAAACTGCAAAGCCTTCAAGCACAAGGTGCAAGATATGGTGGATGCTAAGATCATCAATTTCTCAGATAATGTGCCGAATGTCACAAAGAACCCTATGCCGAACCATAGAGGAGGTGGGGTGAATGCCATTATCGAAGAAGAGGATCTAGATGTGCTGACTGATGTCAAGGATCTGAAGACACCGCTTAGCTTCGTTAAAGCCAAGTTGATGAAGAGAGGCTTCTTTTCGGGTTGTGGAGAATTATGTATGGGTTGTGCGACCCGTCCTGATGGATGTGAATAGTTGATAGAGGGGATTCAGAGTCTGATGACCGAAGGAATCTTGCAGTTTAGCCGAAGGGCCGAATGTGGATCTAGAGAGGCAATGCTGAAGCAAGATGATGAGGTTGCCACCATCACCATCCCTTGCCAGACGATAACCATTTCTGCACTTAGGCCGCCCACCATTACCATCACAAAGGCTGAGCCGATACCTTTTGAAAGCACCAATGTTGTCCCGTGGCATTACGGGGCAGACGTCTACTGTAACGGACAGAAATTGGAACTAGAACCATCTGGGCAGTCGGTGGGTAACCTAGTGGGAATTGGCAGAATCACGCGCAGCGGAAGAGTATTTGCTCCACTTGAGGTTGTGGCGGACAAAGCAGATAAAGCTGAAGAAACCGATAAGGGAAAGAGTAAAGTCGTTGAGGAAACCCCTCGTGGGGTAGAGAAGGACTTACTTGTAAAGGACGCTGAAGAGTTTATGAGGTTGATCAAGAAGAGTGACTACAAGATCGTGGATCACCTCCATCAAACACCCTCGAAAATTTCCATCCTAAATTTGTTGTTGTGTTCGGAGTCACATCGTAACGCGCTGTTGAAGGTTTTGAATGCCACGTATGTACCGCAGGAAATCTCGGTCAATCAGTTGGAAGGGGTAGTAGCCCACGTGAATGTTGGAAACGGGCTAGGGTTCACTGACCTGGAGCTGGCGCCGAAGGGAAGAAACCACAACAATGCCCTACACATCTCGATAGAGTGTAGGGGAACGATTATGTCTCATGTGTTGGTGGACACAGGTTCATCGCTCAATGTTCTTCCGAAGAAGGCATTAATGAAGTTAGATACTCAAGGATTGATTTGCACGCCCAGTGATCTGGTTGTGAAGGCTTTCAACGGAACCAAGCGTCATGTATTTGGGGAGGTGATTTTGCCAATCCAAGTTGGGCCGGAAACTTTCGACGCGGTCTTCTACATCATGGACATCATGCCAGCCTACAGCTGTCTCCTAGGCCGGCCATGTATCTATTCTGCTGGCGCCGTGACCTCCACGTTGCACCAGAAGCTCAAGTATGCTGTCGGAGGCAGCATCGTAACTGTTTGTGGCGAGGAAGACATAATGGTGAGCCATTTGTCGTCTTTCAAATATTTTGAGAGGGATGGGGAAATCCACGAAACCCTATGTCAGGCGTTCGAAGCTGTTAAAGTCAAGGACGTGGCTCCTGTAATGACCGAAAAGACAGAGATGACTCTCTCTTCCTTCAGGGAAGCCCGGGCCATTGTTCAAGCCGAATCTACCCCAGGCTGGGGGCAGGTTCTAGAAATACCTAACAAACAGGACAAGTTTGGGTTAGGATACTCTCCTACGGCTGAAGCCTCCTCTTCTCATAGTGCGTCGCGAGGTAAAGGGTCGATCCAGTTTACAAGCGGCGGGGTAATATTTGAAAGTGTCAACGCAGTGTCTGAAGACGGCGAAGACAGCGATTGCGACCTAGACTTTTGGATCCAGCCAAGCAAACCAGGCCAGAGCCTCACCAACTGGTCCATCAGGGATACCATCCAAGTGACCGGCAAAGAGTAATGATTTACTTTCTCCAATCATTGTACAACCCTATGTCCTACCCGGGGCATAGTGGTTTTATTGTCAGGGCCTTGTTTGATTATGTACATGCATTTTACCAATAAATCAAAAGGCGTTCTTTCGCATTCAAATGTTATGATCTCTGTTATTCCTGTTTTATATTTGTTTTGAAAAACAATAAAATGGCAATAGGGTTTGTGCTAACCTGCATATCCTTCTTTTAAGCTTAACCCTTGTTATTGCAGGATCCACATAGCAGATGACATCGACTCTGGACCTTCTACGACTCACTTCGACTTCGATTGCCCGATCTATCAAGCCGAAGAAGAGATTGATGAAGACAAAGACCTTCCCGAAGAGTTAGCCCGCTTATTGAAACAAGAGAAAGTTATTCTGCCTCACGAAGAAGAGATTGAGATTGTGAATTTGGGTTCTGAAGAACTGGTCAGGAACGTCAGGATAGGGGCCGTCAAGCAGAGATTGGTCGAGATGCTTCGAGAGTATAGTGACATCTTTGCTTGGTCTTACGAAGATATGCCCGGACTTGACACTGACATCGTGGTCCATCACTTGCCGTTGCGAGAAGATTGTCCTCCCGTTAAGCAGAAGCTTAGGAGGACGCAACCTGATATGGCCGTTAAGATCAAGGAAGAAGTGCAAAAGCAGCTTGATGCTGGCTTCTTAGTGGTCACTACTTACCCTCCGTGGGTCGCCAACATAGTGCCTGTACCGAAGAAGGACGGTAAGGTGCGAATGTGCGTCGATTATCGGGATTTGAATAGGGAAAGCCCTAAAGATGATTTCCCGCTCCCTCATATTGACGTGTTGGTCGACAATACAGCTCAGTTCTCCGTATTTTTGTTCATGGATGGCTTCTCCGGCTACAATCAGATCAAGATGGCGCCGAAGGACATGGAGAAAACTACGTTTATTACACCTTGGGGAACATTTTGGTACAAGGTAATGCCTTTCGGTCTGAAGAACGTAGGGGCCACTTACCAACGAGCAATGGTTACTTTGTTTCATGACATGATTCATCATGAGATTGAAGTCTATGTTGATGACATGATTGCGAAGTCCCAAACGGAGGAGGGACATCTGGTCAATTTGCTGAAGCTTTTTGAGAGGCTTAGGAAGTACAGGTTGAGGCTGAATCCTAACAAGTGTACTTTCGAAGTACGGTCTGGAAAACTACTAGGGTTTATCGTGAATGAAAGAGGCATCGAGGTTGATCTTGCGAAGATAAAAGCAATACAAGAAATTCCAGCGCCAAAAACCGAAAAAGAAGTTCGTGGTTTCTTGGGAAGAATAAACTACATTGCAAGGTTTATTTCTCAGCTCACGGCCACGTGTGAACCGATGTTCAAACTACGAAAAAAGGATCAGGCGATTATCTGGAACGAGGATTGCCAGAAGGCATTTGATAAGATAAAACAGTATCTACAGGAACCTTCGATCTTGATACCCCCAGTGGTCGGAAGACCCTTAATCATGTACTTGACAGTTCTTGAGAATAGTATGGGGTGTGTTCTCGGTCAGCACGACGACACGGGCAGAAAGGAGCATGCCAAACGTTTACGACAGTACATGCTCAATCACACGACCATGCTAATTTCGAAGATGGGTCCGATCAAGTACGTCTTCGAGAAGCAAGCGCTTTCGGGCAGGATTTCCAGATGGCAAATGGTGTTGACGGAATATGACATTCAGTATGTTTCCCAGAAGGCCATCAAGGGCAGCGTATTGTCTGAATACCTTGCCGAACAGCCGATCAAAGATTATCAGCCGATGAAATTTGAATTCCCTGACGAGGACATCATGTTTCTCAAAGCAAAGGATTGCGATGAACCGTTGCCCGACGAGGGTCCAGATAGGAAATCCCAATGGAAATTGATATTTGACGGGGCGGTTAATTCTTACGGAAGTGGCATTGGGGCAATCATCACAACTCCACATGGATCCCACATCCCGTTTACTGCGAGACTGACGTTTCCAGTCACCAATAATGAAGCAGAGTACGAAGCATGCATCATGGGCCTGGAAGAAGCAATTGATTTGAGAATCAAGAACCTAGATGTATATGGTGACTCGGCGCTTGTGATTAACCAGATCAAAGGGGAGTGGGAGACTCGTCAATCGAATTTGGTGCCGTACATGAACTATGCCAGAAGGCTGCTTCCGTTCTTTGATTGAGTGGAACTCCATCATGTGCCCAGGGATGAGAATCAGATGGCTGATGCCCTAGCCACGTTGGCTTCGATGTATAAAGTCAATTTTTGGAATGAAGCTCCAAGAATTTTCCTTTCCCGTCTTGATAGACCTACATTCGTCTTTGCAATCGAGGAAGCCTCCGATGGCAAGCCATGGTTCCATGATATCCAGACTTTCCTTATGACTAAGGAGTATCCTGCGGGAGCGTCAACCCAGGATAAGAAGACTCTGAGGAGGCTGTCCGGAAATTTTTATCTCAATCCTGATGGAGTTTTGTATAAAAGAAACCATGATCTCGTGCTACTCAGATGTGTAGATGAGAAAGAAGCGAGTATGCTCATGGAGGAAGTCCATGAAGGCACATTTGGTACGCACGCCGGCGGGCATGCTATGACGAGAAAGATCCTGAGAGCAGGATACTACTGGCTGACGATGGAATCAGATTGCTTTAAATTCACGAAGAGATGTCATAAATGCCAGATTTATGCTGATAAGATTCATGTGCCGTCGTGCCCGTTGAATGTCATGTCCTCCCCGTGGCCGTTCTCCATGTGGGGCATCGACATGATAGGAAAGATCGAGCCCACCGCATCTAACGGTCATCGCTTCATTCTAGTAGCTATCGACTACTTCACCAAGTGGGTGGAGGCAGCCTCATATGCTAATGTGACCAAGCAGGTGGTGGCTAGATTCATAAAGAGGGACATCATCTGTCGTTACAGAATTCCCGAGCGGATCATTACTGATAATGGTTCGAATCTGAATAACAAGATGATGAAGGAGCTATGCCAGAGTTTCAAGATTGAACATCACAACTCATCTCCTTACCGGCCGAAGATGAATGGCGCCGTTGAAGCGGCTAATAAGAACATTAAGAAGATTGTACAGAAGATGGTTGTGACCTACAAGGATTGGCACGAGATGTTGCCATTTGCATTGCACGGTTATCGTACAACGGTGCGTACATCAACCGGGGCAACTCCTTTCTCACTGGTGTACGGTATGGAAGTTGTCCTACCGTTAGAAGTTGAGATTCCTTCTTTACGAGTTTTGGTTGACGTAAAACTCGATGAGGCAGAATGGATTAAGAACCGACTAAACCAACTCAGCCTGATGGACGAGAAAAGATTAGCATCGATTGTGTATGGTCGTCTGTACCAAAGTCGAATGAAGAAAGCTTATGACAAGAAGCTGCATCCTAGAAGCTTTCAGACGGGTGATCTCGTCCTGAAGAAGATTCTTCCTCCACACTCCGATCACCGGGTTAAGTGGACTCCCAATTACGAAGGTCCGTACGTCGTCAGCAAGGTCTTCTCGGGAGGAGCCTTGTTGTTATCCACGATGGACGGCGAAGATTTTGCATCCCCGGTGAACGCGGACGCAGTTAAAAAATACTTTGCTTAAAAATGACCCGCTGGAAAGAAAAAGAATATCCAAGCAAAAATGGGGCATCCCGGCGAACCATAAAAAAGGGAAAAAGGTTCGGGCAAAAATTAGGGATATAAAAGAAAAAATGTACACCCGCAAAGTTGAAAACCCGGAAGGGCGACTTTGGCAAAAAAGGGTATCCCGGTGAATCGAAAACCCGGAAGGGCGATTCAGGCAAAAGTTAGGGATTTGAAAAAGCAAATGACTGCGTTCCGCGTGTGGACTGTATTTGTTTAGTGGTTTGGAAGACCTGAGGACCGTTTATCTGAATCAATCTCTTCTGAAGCTGAAGCGTCGGAGAAGTATCGAAGTCGAGTGGGTCATAGAGGGATTAACTCATGGTGTTCGTCTACGCCACATTGCCGACATTTGTGTATATACTGATGTATATTTATGCTTTTATATTTGCGCAACTTCCTCATTCCAAGAGCTTGCATCTGTTGTAAAACATTTTCACCCATTCAGGGGTTCGTCATCAATAAAAAGTATACTATTCAGCAATTCTATTTGTTTGTTCAGCATATATCTGTTTTGTTTGCGAAAAAGAACACCGATGTTTTTGATAAAATGCGCATACATAAACTTACTGGCCTAGGCCACTGATTGTTGAAACAGGGAATTACTTGAACATTGTCACAAGATGATAACCTTGATGGGTCCCTGTGAGAAGGGTATCTTGTCTGTTTGTTTGTGGTGTTGCAGGTATAGCATACTTCAGGCAGTACGCCGTATGCGTTCCCAAGCAGGATGATTCCTTCTTCTCCAGCAAGTTCAACAGCATCTCCCCGCGGAGTCTGAACATGAGATCGTAAGCATTGATATGTCTCCTCCAAACAGAGAAGATTCTCTCCCCAATCAGATGTATCCTGAAGGATCGTTGTCTCCCCAGCTGAGTCATGCGCTGAAGTGTACGTTCGTTCCCCAGCACTGGATCAAAGTGCCGTTTTCGTAGAAGACCACTCGCAAGTATGCAGCTTCCGATAGTTTCAGACTGAAGTCTCCAGCGGAATTGAGATTCCCCACAGAGTTGTACTCTCCCCAGCAAGCAGGACGATTCCTTCTTCCCCAGCCGAGCTGGAAAATCTCCAAGAGAGTCGAGTCCTTGGGAGCAGTTTGGGCCATGATTGGTCTTCCCCAGTAGAGTGTTGAATAGCTGATGCTGTATTTCCCCACCGGAGTCGTTATCTCCAGGAAAGTTTTGTTGCGAATGCCGTGCAGTTTATTTCTGCAATTGACATCGTTTTCCTCAGGAGTTGTGGTTCGTACACCTAGATGAGCAGGTTCAGGTTCTTGTAGAACTATGTTCCCCTGCAGCAGTCGACTGAAGTTTGTTCTCCAGGCGGAATCCAATTGAGATTGGTGTAACTTCTTCTCCTCGGCGGGATGATTCCTTCCTCCACCAGAGTGGTTCTTTCTCCTTGACAGGAGGATGCTCCCTTCGGCATTTATTTTGCTGATGGGGTCATAGCATTTTGCATGATTGCATAGCATTTACCCTAAATGCGTAGCATTTACCCTAAATGCGTAGCATTTCCACCGTGTGGAGCATTACGCCATTGTCAAAGCATATGCATACGAAACACGAGCTAGGTCGTTACCGTTCTTGTTTTGCAGATGTTCCTCCGCAGAATGGTTTGCTCAAGATGATTCTTGAATTCCCCAGCGAAGTTGTGTGCTGAAGATGATTCTTGAATTCTCCAGTGAAGTCGCTAGAGTTGGTTGCTCAAGTTGATGCTTAGAGTCTCCAGCAGAGTGTTTGCTCAGGATGATTCCTGAAATCTCCAGCAGAGTTATTGGTTCAGGATGATTCTTGAAGTCTCCAGCGGAGTTATTTGTTCAAGATGATTCTTGATTCCCTCAGCAGAGTTGATTCATCCAGAATGATTTCTGAACCCCCGAAGCAGAGTTACATGATAGTTCTCCAGAATCCCCAGCGGAGATGTGTCATCCCCAGCAGGTTTTTAAACAGAAAAGTTGAAATTTCCTGGAAGACTTACTGATGAAGTCCAGCTGCGATGTCGAAGCAGTTTGCCTAGTTGACGCAGGGTGCCTGATGGCAAAAGATTGTATATCCTTAGTGGTTCCTGATTGATTAAGGATTCCATTTGAAGACTTACTGATGAAGTCCAACTGTGAAGTTGACGCCGTTCTCTCAGCTGAGGCGTAGTGCCTGATGGCAGAAGTTTGGATATCCCTATTTAGTTCATGATTGACCGAGGATTCTATTTCCGAATTAATGACGAAGTCCGGCTGACGCTCAAGAATTTCTTTGAATGCCCGACGACATAATTGCAGAGATTGTCAAAAGTTCCTAAATGACCTGATGGGTCCCGAGGAATTTTTCTGCTGCAATGCCGCAGAATGCCTGACGGCAATACTAGCTATGTATCACCGGTTACCGAGTGACCAGTGATCCCTTGATGACTT
The DNA here is from genome assembly GCA_963859935.3 of Lathyrus sativus. Lineage (NCBI taxonomy): Eukaryota > Viridiplantae > Streptophyta > Magnoliopsida > Fabales > Fabaceae > Lathyrus > Lathyrus sativus. The sequence continues at coordinate 327,406,908 of OZ012737.1, read as the reverse complement.
GAGGAAGAAGCTGCAGCAAAATCTGATAATCATCCCAACGGAGATTTGAGATTAGACCCTTCACCGGTTACCGTGTGACCAATTCCCCAGCAAGTTGCCGCGTAACCATCATGCTCAGTTTCAAAGATGTTCCTACCAATCAGAGTATCGTTTACCTGTGCGGTTGGCAAATCACCAGTTACCGTGCAACCAGTGATCCCTCGATGATTTGAGGACGCAATGATATAAGATGAATCGGAGAATCAGCCTGACGGAGGTTCAGATCAGTATTTCTCCACCTAGTTGCCGTGCAACTATTATTTCAGTTTCCGAAGATTTGTCCCATCAGAGTACTGTGTACTTGTGCAGTTGGAAAATTTCCGAGTTTGTTGGTATTCAACCGTCTCGTACCTTGATTGTTTGAGAACTGTTCGCTTCTCACCCAGTCAGGTCCAAGCCGTTTGAATAGGGGCAGCTGTTGCACCCCAAAATTTGCCCAACATTTCTTCACCTAGCTTGTGTTTCATTTCATTCACATTAGCATTATCATTTGCATTTCATTGACATGTGTGCAGGAGATCAAGAGGTATGATTACCAATTAAGAGCTATAAAAGACTATGAAGCTAGCTAAGAAGGTTATTCAGGTGCTCAAGGGTTGATATCCTTGTCAGAGAAGTTAAAAGATCCTCAGAGTGAGTGATTGAAGCCAAGTGTGTAGGTCTCCTAACTTGAGAGTTGTGAGAAGCCATCAGATGATTCTAAGGTCATGAAGAAGGACTTGAGATCTTGAGAGAGCTCATGAGAAGTGTTGAAGATCACTTTCAGGCCTAGACAGGTCATTGTCCAAGATTAAGAAGGCTCAGCCATGAGTGGTGCAGCTAGGGTTTGACTGGGTCAACCCTAAGTCAACTAATGATTTGAAGAAGGTTGAGACCTAATCCAAGAGCCATGTGATCATGGATTGATACATTGAGATGTTATAAGGATGATTCCAAGGTTAACTCATCATGATTGCAGAGTTTGAGAAGTTTCAAGCTAGGGTTTCTAAGGCTTGACAGTGTAAAATTCCCTAGTTTGACCCCTATATCCAAGGAAATTTAGCTCAAGATGTGATTTTCATCCCATCTTGCCCCCAACATGATTGTTGTAGATCATGGTCTTAGCTTTAATTTGAGTTCTAGAAGTCCTTGATAGGATTTGTAGAACTCAAGTTATGGCTTTGACAAGTTACAAGTCATCTGAGGTATGTGACTTTGGAGCTTGAAAGTTATCCAACTTGCATGAAACTTTTGCCCAAGAAGGATGATTCCTATGAACATTTGGTCAACATGAATGTTGTTCCTTATCCTCTTAGATTTCCATAGAGTACTATAAGTCCTTGATAGGATTTGTAGAACTCAAGTTATGGCTTTGACAAGTCAAGGGTATTTTGGGTATTTGGACATTACATGTCATTTTGAATCATAAGTCAATTACACCATCTTGCAAGCCTCAAATGAATTTTTGTTCAACATGAAAGTTGTTCAAAATGATGTTTTTAGCTTGTATAAATATCAAGTGTCCATTGATATGGATCCTATCAAGCATTGGTGGAAGAAAGTTCATATAAAAGCCATTTTAAGGAATTAAGATGGGAAAATTCAAAACAATTGAGAATAACTTGTTTTCAAGTAAAATTTGTGGTCATTTTGAATGGAATTGATGTTTTAGAGAGATTGGCATTGTCACATTTTTGATTTGAAGTGCTTAACATGGCCATTTGGAAGGTTGCTTCACAAATAAGAAACACACCTCACACACTCCATATGTTGAAATCAAGGGAAATAAACCACATCATTACATCCCACAAGGCTTAAGTGTATGGTTTGGAATGAAATTGGAGTATGAACAAAGCTTGAGAGCACATATCCACATTGAAATTTTAGAAGGAAGGTGAAAATCCAAAATCCACAAATGGGCTTGGTTTGGGCCTCTAATCCATTGAAACAGAATATAAAAGGGATTTAGAACAGAATTGGAAGTTTCTAGTGCCAAAATTCGTGGAGGAGCCATTGATGCAAGGTGAAGAAGAAAGCTTGAAATTGAAAATTCGTTTTGGAGAATCAGGAGGTTTCAACCAGAATTAAGCATCAAGAAGCATTCTCCATTAATCACTGAAGATTTCTGCAAGGTTTGGAAGAGAATTGAGGCGTGAATCCACTGCAATCCAAGCTCAAAGACAGGTTTTAACTTCTTGAAATTTCTCTCTGATTATGTGTTTTTAATGAAGTAGAAGCATGCGGTTAGGATCCTGATGATGAGTAGTTGGAATTAGGATGATCAATTGCAACTTTAGAGACGATTTAGGTTGAAGTTCATTTTCGGTTGAGATTGATATCTCAATATTCAGGTGTTTTTAGAGGGAATGAATGGCATGGTTGAATTGCTGATGAAATTTAGGGCAAGATTCGTTTAGAAATCGTGGCGAATGGTTGAGTGTAGGTGGAGTTAGGGTTGCACAGGGGTGGCCGGAAAAGCCACCACCGATCTGGTTTGCGCGCGCAGGTTGAGTTGTTTGCAGAAGTTTAAAATGAGGAAGACGAAATCATGTCCGTCCATGCATGCTGAAAGATTGACTCAGTCACTCAATCCAAGTGTCCTCAATGAGCCACGTAACCTTTTCCAAAACTCACCGTTTTGCTTAGTAACCTTGTGAGCTTCGTTGTGTAGACCAAGGAAGAATGGGTTCGAATCCTGGCGTGTATTGTATTTGATTTTTAATTTTGTGAATTGAGTTGAGCTGATGAATTGGAGCGTTGGGACTATGAATTTCTTGCTATCACCACCCCTCCATCCAAGCCCAACATGGATTTTCAATGTAATTTGGTTGCTGAATGCACCCCTCCTGGCACTATCTCTCTTGACTGAATTGATATTCAGATGGGCCTAGCGTCCTCCTTGCTAATTACACCTCCCTTCTGGCCCAACCGAGGATATGAACTTGAAACATTTGCTATTTGATACGCTAGTTTTGTTAATTTCCATTGATTTTCTTTTATTTTCATCATTTCACATTGTTTGTAAATAATTCATAAAAAATAGAATAATAACTCAATTAATTCCAGATTTTTTTTCCCTTGACTCATGATTGAATCTAGAATTTTATTGAATTAAAATATTAGGAATTCATGCATTTGTGATTTTAATTGCATTTTTTGTATTTTAATTGACATTAATTTCATTATGGTTGATACCTTGTCTTGCTGATTTTTGTGTGATCATTTGATGATGATTCTTGAGCTAATTTTTTGTGTGTAGTTAGCTTAGACATGTATGCTCCCCTTAGATTTTTGTCACATTTTTGTGATGAAATTAGGTGGTGTTTTTAAGTTGAAACTTTAGGTGCTCTAGTTTTAGGGTTTAACCTTAGTACCCCATAGTTTAGATTTTATTTCTACGACTTTTTGGATGATTCAACCTCTGGATTTTGTATGGTAGAGTCATGATTGACTTAGGTGCCCGTAGTTATTTTTGTAGGATTTTAAAATTAGTTTTAGTATTTTAGTTAAGATTAACTTTAGTACTAGGTTTTAGGTGATCCTAACTTGCTAATTCAACTAGAATGATTTCTTTAGTTCCCTTAGATTAGGGTTTTGCCTCTCTTGCTCTTGGCTGATGTTGAAGACTTGTGTGGGCTGCTGTGGAATGCATGATGGAGCTTGGACTTGAAGTTTGCTCTTCCTTTGGAGTAGTTTTGTTTAGGTGTTAAGATTAGGGTTTGTAAGTAGAGCTTCTAGATAGATTCTCTTCTTTCATAAACATGGAAGGTGTTGATCACTTCCATTCTTCCCTATGATGTAAGGTCCCCTTGTGAATGCCTCATTCCTCCTTTGGTAGGATGTGTGTCTCTTCACAGGCTGGTAGAACCTTTGATGGTTCCTTTATTTGATGGTGGAGTGTTTAGTGGTGACCTTTGGTCTTCAATTTGCTTTCCACTATCCAAACCTTGCTCTTGTTAGATGAATCTTTCTCCCTTGCTAGAGGATGGAGTTCCTTGTTAGAAGATTGAAGATGCTAGAAGTTGCTACTTCTCTGTATTTGAAGACTGCCATTGGAGCTGAAGCTTGAAGACCAAGAAGAACAAGTTGACACTTGTGAAGAAGATCCAGCTGAGATCAAATGAAGAGCTGAAGCTTGAAGTTAGAGAACAAGTTGATACTTGTGTTTGATGCATTGAAAGCTTGAAGAAGCAAGTGGACACTTGCTATTGAAGATGATAGCCTTGAAGAGCAGTTGAAGACTAAGGACTGAACTGCTGTCAGAGGAGAGCTTTGCTGTGAAGCTGTGGGGAGCTGTTGATCTGCTTTCTTTCCTGTCTGTTTGCTTGCTGTGCAACTGTATTGATGTGACTTGTTTGATTTGCTTGATGCATTAGAATAAGTTCATGTTTTGACTGATTTAAGCTAGGAGCATGATTGCACTAGAGGTTGAGTTGCTCCCTCTGCTTGTTTTTTTACTGTATGGCTTTGCTTGCGGGTATTCGGTAGAGCTCAGCTCCCTTGCCTATGTGGTTTGTGGTTTGCCTGATGGCATTTTATTTTATTCTTCTGTATGATTGTAGTTATTCATACCTGGCTTGAGGTCGAGACGAGCTTGTGGAGGCTGATGCCCCACACACATTTCCTCCCTCACTTGCATTGCATGCATTTTACTGTATATCTGTTTACTGTTTACTGTTTGAGCTGATGCTTTATCTGTTTCTGTTTATCATTGACATGATCCCCTAGGAATCTCACTTCCTTTGACAAGGAAGTGATGATTAGAACTTTAGGTTGAAACCTATGCATGATAACTTCTAGGAGTTCCCTGTTTCCAACCTCAACCATAGGACGAATCCTTGGCATGACAACATTAGGACTTGATAGTCCCACTCTTAGTTGAACCTGTTTGTTCTCTTCTCATCTCAAAACAAATTAAAATACAGTAATAAAGGTTAACTGACGCCGTACGTTACGAGCCTTAAGCTATCTGAGAAAGGGTTGTCGAAGAGTTTCTTTTCGACAGCCTGGATGTTTAGTATGGCACCCTTTGGGTGACATGCGATGCATTCACTCTCAGGTCATAATCTCTAGTGCGATATTGGTGGCAAACATCCATAAAAAACAGTTCTTCCGTAAAAGACAGAAAACAAACTTCAAACCTTTTTGCCCCGTGGGCCCGTAAGTCAAAGGAAGCTTTTTTGAAGAAAAGAGTGTCCTTAACTCCCAGTTCTACCGCAAACTGTAACGCCTAAGCCTCCAGGAGTAGAGCAGCGTACGCCAAACTGCTGGAACTGTTTGTTAACCCTACTCGATAAAACAAATGAATCTGAACTCCCGTAATCCGTATTATCCCGAACTACGTAAGCTCTGATCTCTCATGCCTGTTGAGAGTATGTAGGCACAATACTGACGTATTGGCGAGCCACCTTCCCCGTAACCCGTAGTTAGTCGAACTACGTTGACTCTGATTTCTCATTCTCTGATGAGAATACGTAGGCATAAAGTGTGACGCTTTGCCGAGTCATTTTCTTTTCTTTTCAGACCAGCCTTGATAGGTAGATAGTCAAATAAACCCGTTAGGTAAACACAACAAGCATGGATCCCATCGAGTACGATGGACGTGAGGGGTGATAATACCTTCCCCTTGCGTAACCGACTCCCGAACCCAGACAATGGTTGCGATGACCTTGTCTTATACCTTTTCGTCAGGTTTTTCCGATCGTTTCCTTTCCCGTTCTGAGGGATAAATAACGAAAGGTGGCGACTCTTCTGTTTTGCTGGCACCTTATTTTCACGGTAGCGACAACTACCACCAAAACAACGATAGGACAAACACTATCGCATAAGCTAACATCAACAAGATGACAGACCCCCCACCAAAAGGATGATGGAGCGAAACTCACACCGACCACTGCCACCAAAAGGATGATAGGACAAACACTATCGCACAATCTGACATCAATTAAGATAACAGGCCCCCCACTAAAAGGATGACGAAGGGAAAATCACACCGGCCATTACCACCAAAAGGATGATAGGACAAACAACATCACAGAATTTGATATCAATAAGATGACAGACCCACCATCAAAAGGATGACGGAGCGAAACTCACACCGGTCATTACCACCAAAAGGATGACAGGACAAACAATATTGCATAACCTGACATCAACTAAGATGACAACCCATCAACAAAAGGATGATAGAGTGAAGCTCACACCAGCCACTTCCACCAAAAGGATGATAGGACAAACACTATCGCATAATCTAACATCAACAAAATGACAGACCCCCCACCAAAAGGATGACGGAGCGAAACTCACAACGGCCACTTCCACCATAAGGTTGATAGGACAAACACTATCACACAATCTGACATCAATTAGATGACAAACCCTCCACCGAAAGGACAACAAATTAAAACTCACACCGACCACAACCATCAAAAGGATGATTGGATAAACACTATCGCACAATCTGACATTAATAAAATGACAGACCCCCCACCAAAAGGATGACATAGCGAAACTCACACTGGCCACTACAACCAAAAGGATGATAAGACAAACACTACCGCACAATCTGATATCAACAAAATGACTGACCCCCCCCCCCCCCCCCCACCAAAAGGATGACGGAGTGAAACTCACACCGGCAACTACCACCAAAAGGATGATATGACAAACACTTTAGCATTAGCTAACATGAACAAGATGACAGACCCCCCACCAAAACGATGATGGAGCTAAACTCACACCGGCCACTGCCACCAAAAGGATGATAGGACAAACACTATCGCACAATCTGACATCAATTAGGATGACAGGCCCCCCACCAAAAGGATGACGATGCGAAATTAACACTGGCCATTACCACCAAAAGGATGATAGGACAAACACCATCGCACAATCTGATATCAACAAGATGACACACCCCCCATCAAAAGGATGACGGAGCAAAAGTCACACCGGCCATTACCACCAAAAGGATGATAGGACAAACATTATCGCACAATCTGACATCAATTAAGATGACAACCCATCACCAAAAGGATGATAGAGCGAAGCTCACACCAGCCACTACCACCAAAAGGATGATAGAAAAAACAATATCGCACAATCTGATATCAACAAGATGACAGACCCCCCATCAAAAGGATGATGTGGCGAAATTCATAACGGTCACTACCACCAAAAGAATGATAAGACAAACACTATCGCACAATCTGACATCAATTAAGATGAGAACCCATCACCAAAACAATAATGGAATGAAACTCACACCGGCCACTACCACCAAAAAGATGATAGGACAAACATTATCGCACAAGGATTACGGAGCGAAACTTAAACCGGCCACTACCAACAAAAGGATGATAGGACAAACACTACTGCACAATCTAACATCAATAAGATGACAGACCCCCCCAAGGATGATAGGACAAACACTACCGCACAATCTGACATCAACAAGATGACATACCCCCCCACCAAAACGATGATGGAGTGAAACTCACACCGGCGACTACCACCAAAAGGATGATAGGACAAACACTATCGCACAGTCTGACATCAACAATATGACAGACCCCCCACCAAAAGGATGACGGAGCGAAACTCACACTGGCCACTACCACCAAAACAATGATAGGACAAACACTATCGCATAAGCTAACATCAACAAGATGACAGACCCCCCACCAAAAGGATGATTGGGCGAAACTCACACCGGCCACTGCCACCAAAAGGATGATAGGACAAACACTATCGCACAATCTAACATCAATTAAGATGACAGGCCCCCCACCAAAAGGATGACAAAGAGAAACTCACACCGGCCATCACCACCAAAAGGATGATAGGACAAACAACGTCACACAATTTGATATCAACAAGATGACAGAACCCCCATCAAAAGGATGATGGAGCGAAACCAACACCGGTCATTACCGCCAAAAGGAAGATAGGACAAACACTACCACACAAACTGACATCAACAAGATGACAGCCCCCCCCCCCCCCCACCAAAAGGATGACGGAGCGAAAATCACACCGGCGACTACCACCAAAAGGACGATAGGAGAAACACTATCGCACAGTCTGACATCAACAATATGACAGACCCCCCACCAAAAGGATGACGGAGCGAAACTCAAACTGGCCACTACCACCAAAACAATGATAGGACAAACACTATCGCACAATCTGACATCAATTAAGATGATAGGCCCCCCACCAAAAGGATGACGAAGGGAAACTCACACCGGCCATTACCACCAAAAGGATGATAGGACAAACAACATCACACAATTTGATACCAACAAGATGACAGACCCCCTATCAAAAGGATGACGGAGCAAAACTCACACTAGTCATTACCACAAAAAGGATGATATGACAAACACTATCGCACAATATGACTTCAATTAAGATGACAACCCATCATCAAGAGGATGATAGAGCGAAGCTCACACCAACCACTACCACCAAAAGGATGATAGGACAAACACTATCGCACAATATGACATCAATTAGATGACAGACCCTCACCAAAAGGATGACGGAGCGAAACTCACACCGGCCACTACCACCAAAAGGATGTTAGAAAAAACACTATCGCATAATCTGACATCAATTAAGATGACAGACCCCCCATCAAAAGGATGACGAAGCGAAACTCACGCCGACCACTACCACTAAAATGATGATAGGACAAACACTATCGCATAATCTAACATCAACAAAATGACAGACCCCCCACCAAAAGGATGACGAGGCGAAACTCACACCGGCCACTTCCACCAAAAGGTTGATAGGACAAACACTATCGCACAATCTGACATATATTAGATGACAGACCCCCCACCAAAAGGATGACAGCTTAAAACTCACACCGGCCACTACCATCAAAAGGATAATAGGACAATCACTATCGCACAATCTGACATTATCAAGATGACAGACCCCCTACCAAAAGGATGAAATAGCGAAACTCACACCGGCCAATACCACCAAAAGGATGATAGGACAAACATTATCGCACAATCTGACATCAATTAAGATGACAACCCATCACCAAAAGGATGATAGAGCGAAGCTCACACCAGCCACTACCACCAAAAGGATGATAGAAAAAACAATATCGCACAATCTGATATCAACAAGATGACAGACCCCCCATCAAAAGGATGATGTGGCGAAATTCATAACGGTCACTACCACCAAAAGAATGATAAGACAAACACTATCGCACAATCTGACATCAATTAAGATGAGAACCCATCACCAAAACAATAATGGAATGAAACTCACACTGGCCACTACCACCAAAAAGATGATAGGACAAACATTATCGCACAAGGATTACGGAGCGAAACTTAAACCGGACACTACCAACAAAAGGATGATAGGACAAACACTACTGCACAATCTGACATCAATAAGATGACAGACCCCCCCAAGGATGATAGGACAAACACTACCGCACAATCTGACATCAACAAGATGACATACCCCCCCACCAAAACGATGATAGAGTGAAACTCACACCGGCGACTACCACCAAAAGGATGATAGGACAAACACTATCGCACAGTCTGACATCAAATATATGACAGACCCCCCACCAAAAGGATGACGGAGCGAAACTCACACTGGCCACTACCACCAAAACAATGATAGGACAAACACTATCGCATAAGCTAACATCAACAAGATGACAGACCCCCCACCAAAAGGATGATTGGGCGAAACTCACACCGGCCACTGCCACCAAAAGGATGATAGGACAAACACTATCGCACAATCTAACATCAATTAAGATGACAGGCCCCCCACCAAAAGGATGACAAAGAGAAACTCACACCGGCCATCACTACCAAAAGGATGATAGGACAAACAACATCACACAATTTGATATCAACAAGATGACAGACCCCCCATCAAAAGGATGATGGAGCGAAACCAACACCGGTCATTACCGCCAAAAGGAAGATAGGACAAACACTACCACACAAACTGACATCAACAAGATGACAGCCCCCCCCCCACCAAAAGGATGACGGAGCGAAAATCACACCGGCGACTACCACCAAAAGGACGATAGGAGAAACACTATCGCACAGTCTGACATCAACAATATGACAGACCCCCCACCAAAAGGATGACGGAGCGAAACTCAAACTGGCCACTACCACCAAAACAATGATAGGACAAACACTATCGCACAATCTGACATCAATTAAGATGATAGGCCCCCACCAAAAGGATGACGAAGGGAAACTCACACCGGCCATTACCACCAAAAGGATGATAGGACAAACAACATCACACAATTTGATACCAACAAGATGACAGACCCCCTGTCAAAAGGATGACGGAGCAAAACTCACACTAGTCATTACCACAAAAAGGATGATATGACAAACACTATCGCACAATCTGACTTCAATTAAGATGACAACCCATCATCAAGAGGATGATAGAGCGAAGCTCACACCAGCCACTACCACCAAAAGGATGATAGGACAAACACTATCGCACAATATGACATCAATTAGATGACAGACCCTCACCAAAAGGATGACGGAGCGAAACTCACACTGGCCACTACCACCAAAAGGATGTTAGAAAAAACACTATCGCATAATCTGACATCAATTAAGATGACAGACCCCCCATCAAAAGGATGACGAAGCGAAACTCACGCCGACCACTACCACTAAAATGATGATAGGACAAACACTATCGCATAATCTAACATCAACAAAATGACAGACCCCCCACCAAAAGGTTGATAGGACAAACACTATCGCAGAATCTGACATAAATTAGATGACAGACCCCCCACCAAAAGGATGACAGCTTAAAACTCACACCGGCCACTACCATCAAAAGGATGATAGGACAAACACTATCGCACAATCTGACATTATCAAGATGACAGACCCCCTACCAAAAGGCTGAAATAGCGAAACTCACACCGGTCACTAGCACCAAAAGGATGATAGGACAAACACTATCGCACAATCTGACATAACCAAGATCACATACCCCCTCACCAAAAGGATGATGGAGCGAAAGTCACACCAGCGACTACCACCAAAAGGATGATTGGACAAACACTATTGCACAGTCTAACATCAATAAGATGACAGACCCCCCCCCCCCCCCCCCCACCAAAAGGATGACGGAGCGAAACTCACACCGGCGACTACCACCAAAAGGACGATAAAACAAACACTATCGCACAGTCTGACATCAACAATATGACAGACCCCCCACCAAAAGGATGACAGAGCGAATCTCACACTGGCTACTACCACCAAAACAATGATAGGACAAACACTATCGCATAAGCTAATATCATCAAGATGACAGACCCCCCACCAAAAGCATGATGGAGCGAAACTCACATCGGCCACTGCCACCAAAAGGATGATAGGACAAACACTATCGCACAATATGACATCAATTAAGATGACAGGCATCCCACCAAAAGGATGACGATGGGAAATTCATATCGGCCATTACCACCAAAAGGATGATAGGACAAACAACATCACACAATTTGATATCAACAAGATTACAGACCCCCTATCAAAAGGATGGCGGAGCGAAACTCACACCAGTCATTACCACCAAAAGGATGATAGGACAAACACTATCGCACAATCTGACATCAATTAAGATGACACCCCATCACCAAAAGGATGATAGAGCGAAGCTCACACCAGCCACTACCACCAAAAGGATGATAGGACAAACACTATCGCACAATATGACATCAATTAGATGACAAACCCTTACCAAAAGGATGACAGAGCGAAACTCACACCATCCACTACCACCAAAAGGATGATAGAAAATACATTATCGCATAATCTGACATCAATTAAGATGACAGACCCTCCCATCAAAAGGATGACGAAGTGAAACTCACCCCGGCCACTACCACCATAACGATGATAGGACAAACACTATCACATAATCTAACATCAACGAAATGACAGACCCCCACCAAAAGGATGACGAGGCGAAACTCACACCGACCACTACCACCGACAGGTTGATAGGACAAACACTATCGCACAATCTGACATCAATTGGATGACAGACCCCCCACCAAAAGGATGACAGATTAAAACTCACACCGGCCACTACCATCAAAAGAATGATAGGACAAACACTATCGCACAATCTGACATTAACAAGATGACAGACTCCCCACCAAAAGAATGACATAACGAAACTCACACCGGCCACTAGCACCAAAAGGATGATAGGACAATCACTACCGCATAATCTGACATAACGAAGATCACAGACCCCCTCACCAAAAGGATGATGCAGCGAAAGTCACACCGGCGACTACCACCAAAAGGATGATTGGACAAACACTATTGCACGGTCTGACATCAACAAGATGACAGGCCCCCCCACCAAAAGGATGATAGAGCGAAACTCACACCGGTGACTACCACCAAAAGGACGATAAAACAAACACTATCGCACAGTCTGACATCAACAATATGAAAGACCCCCCACCAAAAGGATGACAGAGAGAAACTCACACTGGCCACTACCACCAAAACAATGATAGGACAACCACTATCGCATAAGCTAATATCAACAAGATGACAGACCCCCCACTAAAAGGATGATGGAGCGAAACTCACACCGGCCACTGCCACCAAAAGGATGATAGGACAAACACTATCGCACAATATGACATCCATTAAGATGGCAGGCATCCCACCAAAAGGATGACGAAGGGAAATTCATACCGGCCATTACCACCAAAACGATGATAGGACAAACAACATCACACAATTTGATATCAACAAGATTACAGACCCCCTATCAAAAGGATGACGGAGCGAAACTCACACCGGTCATTACCACCAAAAGGATGATAAGACAAACACTATCGCACAATCTGACATCAATTAAGATGACAACCCATCACCAAAAGGATGATAGAGCGAAGCTCACACCAGCCACTACCACCAAAAGGATGATAGGACAAACACTATCGCACAATATGACATCAATTAGATGACAGACCCTCACCAAAAGGATGACGGAGCGAAACTCACACCGGCCACTACCACCAAAAGGATGATAGAAAAAACACTATCCCATAATCTGACATCAATTAAGATGACAAACCCTTCATCAAAAGGATGACGAACCGAAACTCATGCCGACCACTACCACCAAAATGATGATAGGACAAACACTATCGCATAATCTAACATCAACCAAATGACAAACCCCCCACCAAAAGGATGACGAGGCGAAACTCACACCGGCCTGTACCACCAAAAGGTTGATAGGACAAACAATATCGCACAATCTGATATCAATTAGATGACAGACCCCCCACCAAAAGGATGACAGCTTAAAACTCACACCGGCCACTACCATCAAAAGGATGCTAGCACAAACACTATCGCACAATCTGACATTAACAAGATGACAGACCCCCCACCAAAAGGATGAAATAGCGAAACTCACACCGGCCACTACCACTACAAGGATGATAGGACAAACGCTACCGCACAATCTGACATCAACAAGATGACAGACCCCCACCAAAAGGATGACGGAGCGAAACTCACATCGACGACTACCACCAAAAGGATAATAGGACAAACACTATACCACAATATGACATCAATTAAGATGACAACCCATCACCAAAACGATGATAGAGCGAAGCTCACACCAGCCACTACCACCAAAAGGATGATAGGACAAACACTATCACACAATATGACATCAATTAGATGACAGATCCTCACCAAAAGGATGACGGAGCGAAACTCACACCGGCCACTACCACCAAAAGGATGATAGAAATAACACTATCGCATAATCTGACATCAATTAAGATGACAGACCCCTCATCAAAAGGATGACGAAGCGAAACTCACGCCGGCCACTACCACGAAAATGATGATAAGACAAACACTATCGCAAAATCTAACATCAACAAAATTACAGACCCCCCACCAAAAGGATGACGAGGCGAAACTCACACCGGCCACTACCACCAAAAGGTTGATAGGACAAACACTACCGCATAATCTGACATCAATTAAGATGACAGACGCCTCATCAAAAGGATGACGAACCGAAACTCACGCCGAACACTACCACAAAAATGATGATAGGACAAACACTATCGCAAAATCTAACATCAACAAAATGACAGACCCCCCACCAAAAGGATGACGAGGCGAAACTCACACCGGCCAGTACCACCAAAAGGTTGATAGGACAAACACTATCGCACAATCTGACATCAATTAGATGACAGACCCCCCACCAAAAGGATGACAGCTTAAAACTCACACCGGCCACTACCATCAAAAGGATGATAGCACAAACACTATCGCACAATCTGACATTAACAAGATGACAGACCCCCCACCAAAAGGATGAAATATAGAAACTCACACCGGCCACTACCACCAAAAAGATGATAGGACAAACACTACCGCACAATCTGACATCAACAAGATGACAGACCCCCACCAAAAGGATGACGGAGCGAAACTCACACTGGCGACTACCGCCAAAAGGATGATAGGACAAACACTATACCACAATCTGACATCAATTAAGATGACAACCCATCACCAAAACGATGATAGAGCGAAACTCACACCAGCCACTACCACCAAAAGGATGATAGGACAAACACTACCGCACAATCTGATATCAACAAGATGAAAGACCCCCCCCACCAATAGGATGACGGAGTGAAACTCACACCGGCGACTACCACCAAAAGGATGATAGCACAAACACCATCGTACAATCTGATATCAACAAGATGACAAACCCTCCATCAAAAGGATGACAGAGTGAAACTCACACCGGTCATTACCACCAAAAGGATGATAGGACAAACACTATTGCACAATCTGACATCAATTAAGATGACAACCCATCACCAAAAGGATGATAGAGCGAAGCTCACACTAGCCACTACCACCAAAAGGATGATAGGACAAACACTATCGCACAATATGACATCAATTAGATGACAGACCCTCACCAAAAGGATGACGGAGCGAAACTCACACCGGCCACTACCACCAAAAGGATGATAGAAAATAAACTATTGCATAATCTGACATCAATTAAGATGACAGACGCCCCATCAAAAGGATGACGAAGCGAAACTCACGCCGGCCACTACCACCATAACGATGATAGGACAAACACTATCGCATAATCTAACATCAACGAAATGACAGACCCCCCACCAAAAGGATGACGAGGCGAAACTCACACCGGCCACTACCACCGACAGGTTGATAGGACAAACACTATCGCACAATCTGACATCAATTGGATGACAGGTTAAAACTCACACCGGCCACTACCATCAAAAGAATGATAGGACAAACACTATCGCACAATCTGACATTAACAAGATGACAGACTCCCCTCCAAAAGGATGACATAACGAAACTCACACCGGCCACTACCACCAAAAGGATGATAGGACAAACACTACCGCACAATCTGACATAACCAAGATCACAGACCCCCTCACCAAAAGGATGATGGAGCGAAAGTCACACCGGGGACTACCACCAAAAGGATGATTGGACAAACACTATTGCACAGTCTGACATCAACAAGATGACAGACCCCCCCCCCCACCAAAAGGATGACAGAGCGAAACTCACACCGGTGACTACCATCAAAAGGACGATAAAACAAACACTATCGCACAGTCCGACATCAACAATATGAAAGACCCCCCACCAAAAGGATGACAAAGCGAAACTCACACTGGCCACTTTCACCAAAACAATGATAGGACAAACACTATCGTATAAGCTAATATCAACAAGATGACAGACCCTCCACCAAAAGGATGATGGAGCGAAACTCACACCGGCCACTGCCACCAAAAGGATGATAGGACAAACACTATCGCACAATATGACATCAATTAAGATGACAGGCATCCCACGAAAAGGATGACGAAGGGAAATTCATATCGGCCATTACCACCAAAAGGATGATAGGACAAACAACATCACACAATTTGAAATCAACAAGATTATAGACCCCCTATCAAAAGGATGACGGAGCGAAACTCACACCGGTCATTACCACCAAAAGGATGATAGGACAAAAACTATCGCACAATCTGACATTAATTAAGATGACAACCAATCACCAAAAGGATGATAGAGCGAAGCTCACACCAGCCACTACCACCAAAAGGATGATAGGACAAACACTATCGCACAATATGACATCAATTAGATGACAAACCCTCACCAAAAGGATGACGGAGCGAAACTCACACTGGCCACTACCACCAAAAGGATGATAGAAAAAACACTATCGCATAATCTGACATCAATTAAGATGACAAACCCCTCATCAAAAGGATGACAGCTTAAAACTCACACCGGCCACTACCATCAAAAGGATGATAGCACAAACACTATCACACAAGCTGACATTAACAAGATGACAGACCCCCCACCAAAAGGGTGAAATAGAGAAACTCACACCGGCACTACCACCAAAAGGATGATAGGACAAACACTACCGCACAATCTGACATCAACAAGATGACATACCCCCCACCAAAAGGATGACGGAGCGAAACTCACACCGGCGACTACCACTAAAAGGATGATAGGACAAACAGTATACCATAATCTGACATCAATTATGACAACCCATCACCAAAACGATGATAGAGCGAAACTCACACCGGCCACTACCACCAAAAGGATGATAGGACAAACACTACCGCACAATTTGATATCAACAAGATGAAAGACCCCCCCACCAATAGGATGACGGAGTGAAACTCACACCGGCGACTACCACCAAAAGGATGATAGTACAAACACCATCGTACAATCTGATATCAACAAGATGACAAACCCTCCATCAAAAGGATGACAGAGTGAAACTCACACCGGTCATTACCACCAAAAGGATGATAGGACAAACACTATTGCACAAGCTGACATCAATTAAGATGACAACCCATCACCAAAAGGATGATAGAGCGAAGCTCACACTAGCCACTACCACCAAAAGGATGATACGACAAACACTATCGCACAATATGACATCAATTAGATGACAGACCCTCACCAAAAGGATGACGGAGCGAAACTCACACCGGCCACTACCACCAAAAGGATGATAGAAAATAAACTATTGCATAATCTGACATCAATTAAGATGACAGACGCCCCATCAAAAGGATGACGAAGCGAAACTCACGCCGGCCACTACCACCATAACGATGATAGGACAAACACTATCGCATAATCTAACATCAACGAAATGACAGACCCCCCACCAAAAGGATGACGAGGCGAAACTCACACCGGCCACTACCACCGACAGGTTGATAGGACAAACACTATCGCACAATCTGACATCAATTGGATGACAGATTAAAACTCACACCGGCCACTACCATCAAAAGAATGATAGGACAAACACTATCGCACAATCTGACATTAACAAGATGACAGACTCCCCTCCAAAAGGATGACATAACGAAACTCACACCGGCCACTACCACCAAAAGGATGATAGGACAAACACTACCGCACAATCTGACATAACCAAGATCACAGACCCCCTCACCAAAAGGATGATGGAGCGAAAGTCACACCGGGGACTACCACCAAAAGGATGATTGGACAAACACTATTGCACAGTCTGACATCAACAAGATGACAGACCCCCCCCCCCCACCAAAAGGATGACAGGGCGAAACTCACACCGGTGACTACCACCAAAAGGACGATAAAACAAACACTATCGCACAGTCCGACATCAACAATATGAAAGACCCCCCACCAAAAGGATGACAAAGCGAAACTCACACTGGCCACTTTCACCAAAACAATGATAGGACAAACACTATCGTATAAGCTAATATCAACAAGATGACAGACCCTCCACCAAAAGGATGATGGAGCGAAACTCACACCGGCCACTGCCACCAAAAGGATGATAGGACAAACACTATCGCACAATATGACATCAATTAAGATGACAGGCATCCCACGAAAAGGATGACGAAGGGAAATTCATATCGGCCATTACAACCAAAAGGATGATAGGACAAACAACATCACACAATTTGAAATCAACAAGATTACAGACCCCCTATCAAAAGGATGACGGAGCGAAACTCACACCGGTCATTACCACCAAAAGGATGATAGGACAAAAACTATCGCACAATCTGACATTAATTAAGATGACAACCAATCACCAAAAGGATGATAGAGCGAAGCTCACACCAGCCACTACCACCAAAAGGATGATAGGACAAACACTATCGCACAATATGACATCAATTAGATGACAAACCCTCACCAAAAGGATGACGGAGCGAAACTCACACTGGCCACTACCACCAAAAGGATGATAGAAAAAACACTATCGCATAATCTGACATCAATTAAGATGACAAACCCCTCATCAAAAGGATGACAGCTTAAAACTCACACCGGCCACTACCATCAAAAGGATGATAGCACAAACACTATCGCACAAGCTGACATTAACAAGATGACAGACCCCCCACCAAAAGGATGAAATAGAGAAACTCACACCGGCACTACCACCAAAAGGATGATAGGACAAACACTACCGCACAATCTGACATCAACAAGATGACATACCCCCCACCAAAAGGATGACGGAGCGAAACTCACACCGGCGACTACCACTAAAAGGATGATAGGACAAACAGTATACCATAATCTGACATCAATTATGACAACCCATCACCAAAACGATGATAGAGCAAAACTCACACCGGCCACTACCACCAAAAGGATGATAGGACAAACACTACCGCACAATCTGACATCAACAAGATGAAAGACCCCCCCACCAATTGGATGACGGAGCGAAACTCACACCGGCGACTACCACCAAAAGGATGATAGGACAAACACCATCGTACAATCTGATATCAACAAGATGAAAAACCCTCCATCAACATGATGACAGAGTGAAACTCACATCGGTCATTACCACCAAAAGGATGATAGGACAAACACTATCGCACAATATGACATCAATTAAGATGACAACCCATCACCAAAAGGATGATAGAGCGAAGCTCACACCAGCCACTACCACCAAAGGATGATAGGACAAACACTATCGGACAATATGACATCAATTAGATGACAGACCCTCACCAAAAGGATGACGGAGCGAAACTCACACCGGCCACTACCACCAAAAGGATGATAGAAAAAACACTATCGCATAATCTGACATCAATTAAGATGACAGACCCCCCATCAAAAGGATGACGAAGCGAAACTCACGCCGGCCACTACCACCAAAACGATGATAGGAAAAAGCACTATCGCATAATCTAACATCAACAAAATGACAGACCCCCCACCAAAAGGATGACAAGGCAAAACTCACACCGGCCACTACCACCAAAAGGTGTATAGGACAAACACTATCGCACAATCTGACATCAATTAGATGACAGACCCCCCACCAAAAGGATGACAGCTTAAAACTCACACCGACCACTACCATCAAAAGGATGATAGCACAAACACTATCGCACAATATGACATTAACAAGATGACAGACCCCCCACCAAAAGGATGAAATATAGAAACTCATACCGGCCACTACCACCAAAAAGATGATAGGACAAACACTACCGCACAATCTGACATCAACAAGATGACAGACCCCCACCAAAAGGATGATGGAGCGAAACTCACACTGGCGAATACCACCAAAAGGATGATAGGACAAACACTATACCACAATCTGACATCAATTAAGATGACAACCCATCACCAAAACGATGATAGAGCGAAACTCACACCAGCCACTACCACCAAAAGGATGATAGGACAAACACTACCGCACAATCTGATATCAACAAGATGAAAGACCCCCCCACCAATAGGATGACGGAGTGAAACTCACACCGGCGACTACCACCAAAAGGATGATAGCACAAACACCATCGTACAATCTGATATCAACAAGATGACAAACCCTCCATCAAAATGATGACAGAGTGAAACTCACACCGGTCATTACCACCAAAAGGATGATAGGACAAACACTATTGCACAATCTGACATCAATTAAGATGACAACCCATCACCAAAAGGATGATAGAGCGAAGCTCACACTAGCCACTACCACCAAAAGGATGATAGGACAAACACTATCGCACAATATGACATCAATTAGATGACAGACCCTCACCAAAAGGATGACGGAGCGAAACTCACACCGGCCACTACCACCAAAAGGATGATAGAAAAAACACAATCGCATAATCTGACATCAATTAAGATGACAGACCCCCCATCAAAAGGATGACGAAGCGAAACTCACGCCGGCCACTACCACCATAACGATGATAGGACAAACACTATCGCATAATCTAACATCAACGAAATGACAGACCCTCACCAAAAGGATGACGAGGCGAAACTCACACCGGCCACTACCACCGACAGGTTGATAGGACAAACACTATTGCACAATCTGACATCAATTGGATGACAGACCCCCCACCAAAAGGATGACAGATTAAAACTCACACCGGCCAGTACCATCAAAAGAATGATAGGACAAACACTATCGCACAATCTGACATTAACAAGATGACAGACTCCCCACCAAAAGGATGACATAACGAAACTCACACCGGCCACTACCACCAAAAGGATGATAGGACAAACACTACCGCACAATCTGACATAACCAAGATCACAGACCCCCTCACCAAAAGGATGATGGAGCGAAAGTCACACCGGCGACTACCACCAAAAGGATGATTGGACAAACACTATTGCACAGTCTGACATCAACAAGATGACAGACCCCCCCCCCCCCACCAAAAGGATGACAGAGCGAAACTCACACTGGTGACTACCACCAAAAGGACGATAAAACAAACACTATCGCACAGTCTGACATCAACAATATGAAAGACCCCCCACCAAAAGGATGACAAAGCGAAACTCAAACTGGCCACTTTCACCAAAACAATGATAGGACAAACACTATCGCATAAGCTAATATCAACAAGATGACAGACCCTCCACCAAAAGGATGATGGAGCAAAACTCACACCGGCCACTGCCACCAAAAGGATGATAGGACAAACACTATCGCACAATATGACATCAATTAAGATGACAGGCATCCCACGAAAAGGATGACGAAGGGAAATTCATACCGGCCATTAACACCAAAAGGATGATAGGACAAACAACATCACACAATTTGAAATCAAAAAAGATTACAGACCCCCTATCAAAAGGATGACGGAGCGAAACTCACACCGGTCATTACCACCAAAAGGATGATAGGACAAACACTATCGCACAATCTGACATTAAATAAGATGACAACCCATCACCAAAACGATGATAGAGCGAAGCTCACACCGGCCACTACCACCAAAAGGATGATAGAAATAACACTATCGCATAATCTGACATCAATTAAGATGACAGACCCCTCATCAAAAGGATGACGAAGCGAAACTCACGCCGGCCACTACCACCAAAATGATGATAAGACAAACACTATCGCAAAATCTAACATCAACAAAATTACAGACCCCCCACCAAAAGAATGACGAGGCGAAACTCACACGGCCACTACCACCAAAAGGTTGATAGGACAAACACTACCGCATAATCTGACATCAATTAAGATGACAGACGCCTCATCAAAAGGATGACGAACCGAAACTCACGCCGAACACTACCACAAAAATGATGATAGGACAAACACTATCGCAAAATCTAACATCAACAAAATGACAGACCCCCCACCAAAAGGATGACGAGGCGAAACTCACACCGGCCAGTACCACCAAAAGGTTGATAGGACAAACACTATCGCACAATCTGACATCAATTAGATGACAGACCCCCCACCAAAAGGATGACAGCTTAAAACTCACACCGACCACTACCATCAAAAGGATGATAGCACAAACACTATCGCACAATCTGACATTAACAAGATGACAGACCCCCCACCAAAAGGATGAAATATAGAAACTCACACCGGCCACTACCACCAAAAAGATGATAGGACAAACACTACCGCACAATCTGACATCAACAAGATGACAGACCCCCACCAAAAGGATGACGGAGCGAAACTCACACTGGCGACTACCGCCAAAAGGATGATAGGACAAACACTATACCACAATCTGACATCAATTAAGATGACAACCCATCACCAAAACGATGATAGAGCGAAACTCACACCGGCCACTACCACCAAAAGGATGATAGGACAAACACTACCGCACAATCTGATATCAACAAGATGAAAGACCCCCCCACCAATAGGATGACAGAGTGAAACTCACACCGGCGACTACCACCAAAAGGATGATAGCACAAACACCATCGTACAATCTGATATCAACAAGATGACAAACCCTCCATCAAAAGGATGACAGAGTGAAACTCACACCGGTCATTACCACCAAAAGGATGATAGGACAAACACTATTGCACAAGCTGACATCAATTAAGATGACAACCCATCACCAAAAGGATGATAGAGCGAAGCTCACACTAGCCACTACCACCAAAAGGATGATACGACAAACACTATCGCACAATATGACATCAATTAGATGACAGACCCTCACCAAAAGGATGACGGAGCGAAACTCACACCGGCCACTACCACCAAAAGGATGATAGAAAATAAACTATTGCATAATCTGACATCAATTAAGATGACAGACCCCCCATCAAAAGGATGACGAAGCGAAACTCACGCCGGCCACTACCACCATAACGATGATAGGACAAACACTATCGCATAATCTAACATCAACGAAATGACAGACCCCCCACCAAAAGGATGACGAGGCGAAACTCACACCGGCCACTACCACCGACAGGTTGATAGGACAAACACTATCGCACAATCTGACATCAATTGGATGACAGATTAAAACTCACACCGGCCACTACCATCAAAAGAATGATAGGACAAACACTATCGCACAATCTGACATTAACAAGATGACAACCTCCCCACCAAAAGGATGACATAACGAAACTCACACCGGCCACTACCACCAAAAGGATGATAGGACAAACACTACCGCACAATCTGACATAACCAAGATCACAGACCCCCTCACCAAAAGGATGATGGAGCGAAAGTCACACCGGGGACTACCACCAAAAGGATGATTGGACAAACACTATTGCACAGTCTGACATCAACAAGATGACAGACCCCCTCCCCCCACCAAAAGGATGACAGAGCGAAACTCACACCGGTGACTACCACCAAAAGGACGATAAAACAAACACTATCGCACAGTCCGACATCAACAATATGAAAGACCCCCCACCAAAAGGATGACAAAGCGAAACTCACACTGGCCACTTTCACCAAAACAATGATAGGACAAACACTATCGTATAAGCTAATATCAACAAGATGACAGACCCTCCACCAAAAGGATGACGGAGCGAAACTCACACCGGCCACTGCCACCAAAAGGATGATAGGACAAACACTATCGCACAATATGACATCAATTAAGATGACAGGCATCCCACGAAAAGGATGACGAAGGGAAATTCATATCGGCCATTACCACCAAAAGGATGATAGGACAAACAACATCACACAATTTGAAATCAACAAGATTACAGACCCCCTATCAAAAGGATGACGGAGCGAAACTCACACCGATCATTACCACCAAAAGGATGATAGGACAAAAACTATCGCACAATCTGACATTAATTAAGATGACAACCAATCACCAAAAGGATGATAGAGCGAAGCTCACACCAGCCACTACCACCAAAAGGATGATAGGACAAACACTATCGCACAATATGACATCAATTAGATGACAAACCCTCACCAAAAGGATGACGGAGCGAAACTCACACTGGCCACTACCACCAAAAGGATGATAGAAAAAACACTATCGCATAATCTGACATCAATTAAGATGACAAACCCCTCATCAAAAGGATGACAGCTTAGAACTCACACCGGCCACTACCATCAAAAGGATGATAGCACAAACACTATCGCACAAGCTGACATTAACAAGATGACAGACCCCCACCAAAAGGATGAAATAGAGAAACTCACACCGGCACTACCACCAAAAGGATGATAGGACAAACACTACCGCACAATCTGACATCAACAAGATGACATAGCCCCCACCAAAAGGATGACGGAGCGAAACTCACACCGGCGACTACCACTAAAAGGATGATAGGACAAACAGTATACCATAATCTGACATCAATTATGACAACCCATCACCAAAACGATGATAGAGCGAAACTCACACCAGCCACTACCACCAAAAGGATGATAGGACAAACACTACCGCACAATCTGACATCAACAAGATGAAAGACCCCCCCACCAATTGGATGACGGAGCGAAACTCACACCGGCGACTACCACCAAAAGGATGATAGGACAAACACCATCGTACAATCTGATATCAACAAGATGAAAAACCCTCCATCAAAAGGATGACAGAGTGAAACTCACACCGGTCATTACCACCAAAAGGATGATAGGACAAACACTATCGCACAATATGACATCAATTAAGATGACAACCCATCACCAAAAGGATGATAGAGCGAAGCTCACACCAGCCACTACCACCAAAGGATGATATGACAAACACTATTGGACAATATGACATCAATTAGATGACAGACCCTCACCAAAAGGATGACGGAGCGAAACTCACACCGGCCACTACCACCAAAAGGATGATAGAAAAAACACTATCGCATAATCTGACGTCAATTAAGATGACAGACCCCCCATCAAAAGGATGACGAAGCGAAACTCACGCCGGCCACTACCACCAAAACGATGATAGGAAAAACACTATCGCATAATCTAACATCAACAAAATGACAGACCCCCCACCAAAAGGATAACAAGGCGAAACTCACACCGGCCACTACCACCAAAAGGTGTATAGGACAAACACTATCGCACAATCTGACATCAATTAGATGACAGACCCCCCACCAAAAGGATGACAGCTTAAAACTCACACCGACCACTACCATCAAAAGGATGATAGCACAAATACTATCGCACAATATGACATTAACAAGATGACAGACCCCCCACCAAAAGGATGAAATATAGAAACTCATACCGGCCACTACCACCAAAAAGATGATAGGACAAACACTACCGCACAATCTGACATCAACAAGATGACAGACCCCCACCAAAAGGATGACGGAGCGAAACTCACACTGGCGAATACCACCAAAAGGATGATAGGACAAACACTATACCACAATCTGACATCAATTAAGATGACAACCCATCACCAAAATGATGATAGAGCGAAACTCACACCGGCCACTACCACCAAAAGGATGATAGGACAAACACTACCGCACAATCTGATATCAACAAGATGAAAGACCCCCCCACCAATAGGATGACGGAGTGAAACTCACACCGGTGACTACCACCAAAAGGATGATAGCACAAACACCATCGTACAATCTGATATCAACAAGATGACAAACCCTTCATCAAAAGGATGACAGAGTGAAACTCACACCGGTCATTACCACCAAAAGGATGATAGGACAAACACTATTGCACAATCTGACATCAATTAAGATGACAACCCATCACCAAAAGGATCGTAGAGCGAAGCTCACACTAGCCACTACCACCAAAAGGATGATAGGACAAACACTATCGCACAATATGACATCAATTAGATGACAGACCCTCACCAAAAGGATGACGGAGCGAAACTCACACCGGCCACTACCACCAAAAGGATGATAGAAAAAACACAATCGCATAATCTGACATCAATTAAGATGACAGACCCCCCATCAAAAGGATGACGAAGCGAAACTCACGCCGGCCACTACCACCATAACGATGATAGGACAAACACTATCGCATAATCTAACATCAACGAAATGATAGACCCCCACCAAAAGGATGACGAGGCGAAACTCACACCGGCCACTACCACCGACAGGTTGATAGGACAAACACTATCGCACAATCTGACATCAATTGGATGACAGACCCCCCACCAAAAGGATGACAGATTAAAACTCACACCGGCAACTACCATCAAAAGAATGATAGGACAAACACTATCGCACAATCTGACATTAACAAGATGACAGACTCCCCACCAAAAGGATGACATAACGAAACTCACACCGGCCACTACCACCAAAAGGATGATAGGACAAACACTACCGCACAATCTGACATAACCAAGATCACAGACCCCCTCACCAAAAGGATGATGGAGCGAAAGTCACACCGGCGACTACCACCAAAAGGATGATTGGACAAACACTATTGCACAGTCTGACATCAACAAGATGACAGACCCCCCCCCCCCCCACCAAAAGGATGACAGAGCGAAACTCACACTGGTGACTACCACCAAAAGGACGATAAAACAAACACTATCGCACAGTCTGACATCAACAATATGAAAGACCCCCCACCAAAAGGATGACAAAGCGAAACTCAAACTGGCCACTTTCACCAAAACAATGATAGGACAAACACTATCGCATAAGCTAATATCAACAAGAAGACAGACCCTCCACCAAAAGGATGATGGAATGAAACTCACACCGGCCACTGCCACCAAAAGGATGATAGGACAAACACTATCGCACAATATGACATCAATTAAGATGACAGGCATCCCACGAAAAGGATGACGAAGGGAAATTCATACCGGCCATTAACACCAAAAGGATGATAGGACAAACAACATCACACAATTTGAAATCAACAAGATTACAGACCCATATCAAAAGGATGACGGAGCGAAACTCACACCGGTCATTACCACCAAAAGGATGATAGGACAAACACTATCGCACAATCTGACATTAAATAAGATGACAACCCATCACCAAAACGATGATAGAGCGAAGCTCACACCAGCCACTACCACCAAAAGGATGATAGGACAAACACTATCGGACAATATGACATCAATTAGATGACAAACCCTCACCAAAAGGATGACGGAGCGAAACTCACACCGGCCACTACCACCAAAAGGATGATAGAAAAAACTATCGCATAATCTGACATCAATTAAGATGAAAAAACCCTCATCAAAAGGATGACAGCTTAAAACTCACACCGGCCACTACCACCAAAAGGATGATAGCACAAACACTATCGCACAATCTGACATTAACAAGATGACAGACCCCCCACCAAAAGGATGAAATAGAGAAACTCACACCGGCACTACCACCAAAAGGATGATAGGACAAACACTACCGCACAATCTGACATTAACAAGATGACAGACCCCCCACCAAAAGGATGACGGAGCGAAACTCGACCCGGCGACTACCACTAAAAGGATGATAGGACAAACAGTATACCACAATCTGACATCAATTAAGATGACAACCCATCACCAAAACGATGATAGAGCGAAACTCACACCGGCCACTACCACCAAAAGGATGATAGGACAAACACTATCGCACAATTTGACATCAATTAGATGACAGACCCTCACCAAAAGGATGACGGAGCGAAACTCACACCGGCCACTACCACCAAAAGGATGATAGAAAAAACACTATCGCATAATCTGACATCAATTAAGATGACAGACCCCCCATCAAAAGGATGACGAAGCGAAACTCACGCCGGCCACTACCACCAAAACGATGATAGGAAAAACACTATCGCATAATCTAAAATCAACAAAATGACAGAACCCCAACCAAAAGGATGACAAGGCGAAACTCACACCGGCCACTACCACCAAAAGGTGTATAGGACAAACACTATTGCACAATCTGACATCAATTAGATGACATACCCCCCACCAAAAGGATGACAGCTTAAAACTCACATCGGCCACTACCATCAAAAGGATGATAGCACAAACACTATCGCACAATCTGACATTAACAAGATGACAGACCCCCCACCAAAAGGATGAAATAGAGAAACTCACACCGGCCACTACCACCAAAAGGATGATAGGACAAACACTACCGCACAATCTGACATCAACAAGATGACAGACCCCCCACCAAAAGGATGACGGAGCGAAACTCACACCGGAGACTACCACCAAAAGGATGATAGGACAAACAGTATACCACAATCTGACATCAATTAAGATGACAACCCATCACCAAAACGATGATAGAGCGAAACTCACACCGGCCACTACCACCAAAAGGATGATAGGACAACCACTACCGCACAATCTGACATCAACAAGATGAAAGACCCCCCCCCCCTCCGACCAATTGGATGACGGAGCGAAACTGACACCGGCGACTACCACCAAAAGGATGATAGGACTAACACCATCGTACAATCTGATATCAACAAGATGACAAACCCACCATCAAAAGGATGACAGAGTAAAACTCACACCGGTCATTACCACCAAAAGGATGATAGGACAAACACTATCGCACAATCTGACATCAATTAAGATGACAACCCATCACCAAAAGGATGATAGAGCGAAGCTCACACCAGCCACTACCACCAAAAGGATGATAGGACAAACACTATCGGACAATATGACATCAATTAGATGACAGACCCTCACCAAAAGGATGACGGAGCGAAACTCACACCGGCCACTACCACCAAAAGGATGATAGAAAAAACACTATCGCATAATATGA
This sequence comes from Lathyrus sativus, assembly GCA_963859935.3. NCBI lineage: Eukaryota > Viridiplantae > Streptophyta > Magnoliopsida > Fabales > Fabaceae > Lathyrus > Lathyrus sativus. Next base: position 327,378,145 of record OZ012737.1, on the reverse strand, counting down.
CATCACTTAAGACGACAAACCCCTCATCAAAAGGATGACGAACCGAAACTCACGACGGCCACTAATATCAAAATGATGATAGGACAAACACTATCGCATAATCTAACATCAACAAAATGACAGACCCCCCACCAAAAGGATGACAAGGCGAAACTCACATCGGCCACTACCACCAAAAGGTTGATAGGACAAACACTATCGCACAATCTGACACCAATTAGATGACAGACCCCCCACCAAAAGGATGACAGCTTAAAACTCACACCGGCCACTACCATCAAAAGGATGATAGCACAAACACTATCGCAAAATCTGACATTAATAAGATGACAGACCCCCCACCAAAAGGATGAAATAGCGAAACTCACACCGGCCACTACCACCAAAAGGATGATAGGACAAACACTACCGCACAATCTGACATCAACAAGATGACAGACCACCCACCAAAAGGATGACGGAGCGAAACTGACACCGGCGACTACCACCAAAAGAATGATAGGACAAACACTATACCACAATCTGACATCAATTAGGATGACAACCCATCACCAAAACGATGATAGAGAGAAGCTCACACCAGCCACTACAACCAAAAGGATGATAGGACAAACACTATCGCACAGTATGACATCAATTAGATGACAGGCCCTCACCAAAAGGATGACACAGCGAAACTCACACCGGCCACTACCACCAAAAGGATGATAGAAAAAACACTATCGCATAATCTGACATCAATTAAGATGACAGACCCCCCATCAAAAGGGTGACGAAGCGAAACTCACGCCGGCCACTACCACCAAAATGATGATAGGAAAAACACTATCGCATAATCTAACATCAACAAAATGACAGACTCCCCACCAAAAGGATAACGAGGCGAAACTCACACCGGCCACTACCACCAGAAGGTTGATAGGACAAACACTATCGCACAATCTGACATCAATTAGATGACAGACCCCCCACCAAAAGGATGACAACTTAAAACTCACACCGGCCACTATAATCAAAAGGATGATAGCACAAACACTATTGCACAATCTAACATTAACAAGATGACCGACGCCCCACCAAAAGGATGAAATAGAGAAACTCACACCGGCCACTACCACCAAAAGGATGATAGGACAAACACTACCGCACAATCTGACATCAACAAGATGAAAGACCCCCCACCAAAAGGATGATGGAGCGAAACTCACACCGGCGACTACCACCAAAAGGATGATAGGACAAACACTATACCACAATCTGACATCAATTAAGATGATAACCCATCACCAAAACAATGATAGAGCGAAGCTCACACCAGCCACTACCACCAAAAGGATGATAGGACAAACACTATCGCACAATATGACATCAATTAGATGACAGACCCTCACCAAAAGGATGACGAGCGAAATTCACACCGGCCACTACCACCAAAAGGATGATAGAAAAAACACTATCGCATAATCTAACATCAATTAAGATGACAGACCCCCCATCAAAAGGATGACGAAGCGAAACTTACGCCGACCACTACCACCAAAATGATGGTAGGTAAAACACTATCTTATAATCTAACATCAACAAAATGACAGACCCCCCACCAAAAGGATGACGAGGCGAAACTCACACCGGCCACTACCACCAAAAGGTTGATAGGACAAACACTATCGCACAATCTGACATCAATTAGATGACAGACCCCCCACCAAAAGGATGACATATTAAAACTCACACCGGCCACTACCATTAAAAGGATGATAGGACAAACACTATCGCACAATCTGACATTAACAAGATGACAGACCCCCCACCAAAAGGATAACATAGCGAAACTCACACCGGCCACTACCACCAAAAGGATGATAGGATAAACACTATCGCATTTTCTAACATCAACAAGACGACAGACCCCCCACCAAAAGGATGATGGCGCGAAACTCACACCGGCCACTGCAACAAAAAGGATGATAGGACAAACACTATCGCACAACCTGACCTCAATTAAGACGACAGGCCCACCACCAAAAGGATGAAGGAGCCAAACTCACACTGGCCATTACCACCAAAAGGATGATAGGACGAACACCATCGCACAATCTGATATCAACAAGATGACAGACCCCCCATCAAAAGGATGACAGAGCGAAACTCACACCGGTCATTACCACCAAAAGGATGATAGGACAAACACTATCGCACAATCTGACATCAATTAAAATGACAGGCCCCCCACCAAAAGGATGACGAAGCGAAACTCACTACGACCATTACAACCAAAAGGATGATAGGACAAACACCATCGCACAATCTGATATCAACAAGATGACAGACCCCCCATCAAAAGATGACATGGTGAAATTCACACCGGTCACTACCACCAAAAGAATGATAGGACAAACACTATCGCACAATCTGACATCAATTAAGAAAAGAAAATGACTCGGCAAAGCGTCGCGCTTTATGCCTACGTATTCTCATCAGAGAATGAGAAATCAGAGTCAACGTAGTTCGACTAACTACGGGTGGGGAAAGGTGGCTCGCCAATACGTCGGTATTGTGCCTACGTACTCTCAACAGGTATGAGAGATCAGAGCTTACGTAGTTCGGGATAATACGGATTACGGGAATTCAGATTCATCTGTGGAATCGAGGAGGGTTAACAAACAGTTCCAGCAACTTGGTATACGCAGCTCGACCCTTGGAGACTTAGGCGTTATCGTTTGCGATAGAACTGGGAGTTAACGACACTCTTTTCTTCAGAAAAGCTTCCTTTGACTTATGGGCCCACGGGGCAAAAAGGTTTGAAGTTTATTTTCTGTCTTTTACGGAAGAACTCTTTTTTATGGTTTTCTGTAGTTTGTACAACACTAGAGACTATGACCTGGGAGCGAATGCGTCGCATATCGTCCAAAGGACGTATACTAAACATTCTAGACGATTGAGAGGAGGTCGCTCAATTATCATTACCCAAGTAGCTTAAGGCTCGTAACGCGCTTATACTAACTTGCCTTTATTACGTTTTTTACTGTTGTTTGAGATGAGACGGGAGAACAGGCTTAACTAAGGGGAGACTATCAAGTCTTAATGTTGTCATGCCAAGGATTCATCCTATGATTGAGGTTTGAAACAGGAAACTCCTAGAAGTTATCATGCATAGGTTTCAACCTAAAGTTTTAATCATCACTTCCTTATCAAAGGAAGTGAGATTCCTAGGGGATCATGTCAATGATAAACAGAAACAGGTAAAGCATCAGCTGAAACAGTAAATAGTAAACGACTGTAAAATGCATGCAATGTAAGCGAGGGAGGAAATGTGTGTGGGGCATCAGCCTCCACAAGCTCATCTCGACCTCAAGCCAGATATGAATAACTGCAATCATACATAAGAAATAAAATTCCATCAAGCAAATCACAAACCACATAGGCAAGGGAGCAGGGCTCTACTGAATACCAGCAAGCAAAGCCATACAGTAACAATACAAGCAGAGGGAGCAACTCAACCTATAGTGCAACCATGCTCCTAGCTTAACATAATCTAAACATGAACTTATTCTAATGCATCAAGCAAATCAAACAAGTCACCTCAATACAGTTGCACAGAAAGCAAACAGACAGGAAAGAAAGCAAATCAACAGCCTCCCCAGCTTCACAGCAAAACAAACCTCTGACAGCAACTCAGTCCTCAGTCTGTAAAGGTTCCTCAAGGTTTTTCCTCTTCAATAGCAAGTGTCAACTTGCTTCTTCAAGCTTTCAATGCATCAAACACAAGTATCAACTTTTTCTTCATCTTATCCAAGCTTCAGCTCTTTCTTCAATCTCAATTTGATCTTCTTCACAAGTGTCAACTTGTTCTTCTTGATCTTCAAGCTTCAGCTCCAAAGGCAGACTTCAAACACAGGGGAAGTGCAACCTCTACCATCTTCATTCTTCTAACAAGGAACTCCATCCTCTAGCAAGAGAGAAAGATTCATCTAACAAGAGCAAGGTGGGGATAGGGAGAAGCAAAGTGAAAACCAAAGGTCACCTCTAAGCACTCCACCATCAAGGAAAGGAACCCTCAAAGGTTCTACCAATTTGTGAGGAGCCACTCATCCTACCAAAGGAGGGATGGGGCCTTCACAATGGTACCTTACATCATAGGGAGGAATGGAAGTGATCAACACCTTCCATGTTTCATGAAGGAAGAAAATCTATTCTAAAGGATCTCCCTAAAAACCCTAATCCTTAACCCTAAACAAACTACACCAAAGGGAGAGAAATCTTCAAGTCCAAGCTCCACCATGCATTCCACAGCAGCTCCCACAAGTCCAAGCTCCACCATACTAAAATCAATTATAAAATCCTACAAAAATAACTATAGTAACCTATGTCAATCATGACTCTACCATGTTAATTCCAGAGATCAAATCCTCAAATAAGACCTAGAAATAAATTCTACACCATAAGGTACTAAACTTAAACCCTAAAAAGGAGCACCTAAAGTTTCAATCTAAAAACCACACCTAATTTCATCACAAAAATGTCACAAAAATACTATGGGAGCATAAATGTCTAAGCTAATCACACACAAAAAATCAAGCCAAAAATCATCACCAAGTGATCACACTAAAATCATCAAACAGAGGTATCAACCATGGCAATTTTATTATCAAATAAAATGTAAAAAATGCAAAAAAAAATTGAAAATGCATGATTTTCCTGATATTTTTATTCAACAAAATTCTAGATTCAATCATGAATGAGGGGGAAAAACCTAGAATTAATTGACCTATTTTCCTATTTTTTATGAATTGTTATCAAACTAGCATGAAATGAAGAAATTAAAAGAAAAACAAAATAAATAATAAAAGTGGCGTGCCAAATAGCAATTGCAGTCAGTTTAATATGTGGATTGGACCAGATGGGGAGTGTGGATATCAATCCAGTTACTAAGCCCATTCACTTCAGTTAAATGAAACGGTGCGTATTGGCTTCAGGGTCCAAGGCTGACTTTCAAACTCAACCGTGGCCACTCATTCCAAGGACTTGGTCAAGCTTCAGAAATGATCCAATGCCCACAACTCATCTTCTTCATTCAAATGCTCAAGTGGAGGGAAATTACAGATGATGGCCTGAACAGTGGCGCCACCGTCTTCTCCGATGAAGACCAACACACAATTCATCAAAAATAGCAAAACGATACATCATCTTGTCCAGTTTTTTATGCTGATCATGAATCCCGCCTTAGAATCATCTAAATCTCCATGGATTTTCAAACCCGATAGCCATTCCAAAATACACCTCAACCTTGAATCTCCTCAGAAATTCAATTAAATGCACAGAAATGATCCTTATCTCACGGTGATCAGTTTCCCCTATCTAATCTTGATTATCAATCAAAGAATTGCAAGAATGCAGCTTCAACAGAAAATGATCCACATCCTAACTTGTTTCTAATTCCCAAATTAATCATCTCAAATCCATCTATACATCATCAGGATCCTAACCACCTATAGATTTCTATCTATCTCCTCCTAGATTATGCACAAAAATGAAATGTACCAACCTGTGTTCAGAGGTGTAACAGAAGGTGTTCTTGATCACTTCAGCCTCCAAGATGATGCAGATACACTCCAAAACTTCTTCCAAAGCTAATGCAATCCTCAATTTCTCTTGAATTGGCCTTGAACTCAGAATACGATTTCAACTTACAGCTATGAAATTTCAACCTCACTCTCTGCTTCAAGCTTCAATCTCTTCCAAAAAAAAAAATGGCTGAACACACTCAACCACTTATATAGAACTTATTAGAATCATCTAGAACTCTCTCAAAGCTTCAGAATGAGATTTTCAATTTTCAAATTCTCTCCAAAATCTCATTTACACCAGTCATGATTTCCACTCTGTTTTGGCCTTAGCAAGCTTGCATTCAACTTCTCATGAGATTTTGAACATGAATGGTGATGTTTCCCTCATTGTTTTCATCCAATGGCTTGTGTATGGCATGTTGCTTCATCATGAAGAAACAAAGAAAAAGGGCATGATATGGGGCTCAAACCAAAATTCTAACATTGCCAAAGTTTCTAAAATGCTTTTTCCATTCAAAAAATGATGTTACTTTGCTTCATTTGCACACAAAATGATTTATTTGAATTTTTGGTCATTTAATCCATTTTAATCCTTCCTTTTTTACTACTTCTTGAACCAAGTCTTTCCTTGAGCCATTTCAATGTCTCCTTAATACATGGTCAAGGTTAAAACCCTATTTTGAGCAACTTTCAAGTTGAACAAAATTTCATTTGAGGTGTCTAAGTTGGTGAAAATGACCATATAACCAAAAATGACCTATAATCATGACTTCCCAAAATACCCTTGACTTGTCAAAGCCATAACTTGAGTTCTACAAGTCCTATCAAGGACAGCTAGTACTCTCTAGAAAGCTAAGAGAATAAGTAACAACATTCATGTTGACCAAAAGTTCATAGGAATCATCCTTCTTGGACAAAAGTTTCATGCAAGTTGGGTAACTTTTAAGCTCCAAATTCACATACCTCAGATGACTAGTAACTTGTCTGGCTCATAACTTGAGTTCTATAAACCCTATCAAGGACTTCTAGTACTCAAATTAAAGCTAAGATCATGGCCTACAACAATCATGTTGGGGTCAAGATGAGATGACAATCATATCTTGAGTTAAATTGCCTTGAAGATAGGGGTCAAACTAGGGGATTTTACACTGTCAAGTCTTAGAAACCCTAGCTTGAAACTTCTCAAACTCTTCAATCATGATGAGTTAACCTTTAAATCATTCTTAGAACATATCAATGTATCAATCCATGCTCACATGGCTCTTGAATTAAGTCTCAACCTCCTTCAAATCCTCAGTTGACGTAGGGTTGACCTAGTCAAACCCTAGCTGCACCAATCATGGCTGAGGCTTCTTATTCTTGCACAATGACCTGTCTAGGCCTCAAAGTGATCTTCAACACTTCTCATGAGCTCTCTCAATACCTCAAGTCCATCTCCATGACCTCAAAATCATCTGATGGCTTCCCACAACTCTCAAGTTAGGAGACCTACACACTTGGCTTCAATCACTCTCTCTGAGGATCTTAGACTTCTCTGGTGAGGATATCAACCCTTAAACACTTGAATAACCTTATTAACTAGCTTCATAGTCTTGTATAGATCTTGATTGGTAATCATACCTCTTGATCTCCTGCACATATGTCAATGAAATGCAAATGCTAATGCTAATGTGAATGAAATGAAACATAAGCTAGGTAAAGAAATGTTGGGCAAATTTTGGGGTGCAACAGCTGCCCCTATTCAAACGGCTTGGACCTGACTGGGTGAGAAGCGAACGACTCTCAAACAATCAAGGTACGAGACAGTTGAATACCAACAAACCCGGAAATTTTCCAACTGCACAAGTACGCGGTACTCTGATGGGGACAAATCTTTGGAAACTGAAATAATAGCTGCACGACAACTAGCTGGAGAAATACTGATTTGAATCTCCGTCAGGATGATTCTCTAATTTATCTGATATCATTGCATCCTCAAATCATCGAGGTATCACTGCTTATATGGTAACGGGTGATTTGCCAACCACACGGGTAAACGATACTCTGATTGGTAGGAACATCTTCAAAACTGAGCATGACAGTTGCACAGCAACACTGCTGGGGAATTGGTCACACGGTAACCGGTGAAAGGTCTAATCTCAAATCTCCATCAGGATGATCATCTGATTTTGCCGTAGATCTTCGTCCTCAAGTCATCAAGGGGTCACCGGTTACGCGGTAACTGGTAATGAATGGTTAATTATATCGTCATGCGTTCTGTGTCATAGCAGAAGAATTCCTTATCATCGCCTATGGACTTATGATGTCGCTAGGAACATCGCCAACAACTTTGTCGAGCTTCATCAGTAAGTCAATAAGGGATCACCAGTTGCTCGGTAAATGGTGAATGGCTACTCTCAAATCTCTGTCCGGATGATTATCAGATTTCGCTGCAGCTTCTTCCTCAAGTCATGAAGGGATCACTGGTCACTCGGTAACCGGCGATACCTAGCTGATATTGCTGTCAGGCATTCTACGGCGCGGCAGCAGAAGGATTCCTCGGGACTCATCAGGTCATTAGGAACTTTTAACAATCAAGTTAATTATGCCATCGGGAATTCAAAGAAATTTTCGGGCGTCAGCCGGACTTCGTCAGAGAGTCTAAAATAGAATCCTTGGTCAATCATGAACCCAATAGGGATATCCAAACTTCCGCCCTCAGGCAATCCGCATCAGTTGAGAAAACTGCATCGACATCACAGTTGGACTTCGTCAGTAAGTCTTAAAATGGGATCCTTGACCAATCATGGACCAATAAGGATAGACATTCTTTTGCCATCAGGCACCCTGCGTCAGCTAGGCAAACAACTTTGACCTAGCAATTAGACTCCATCAGTAAGTATGGGGTTTTGGCACCGCTGCCTGATAACACGAAATCGTATATATATTTTGATGCATAATTCAACTAAAGTTTAACCGTTTTCGATCCGATTTCGGATTATTTCCGTGTTATTTGTCTGATGTTTTGCAGGTATTCAACGATCACGTCTAAACAAGGCAACATGAAGAAAAAAAGCAATCTCAGATGAAATATGGACGAAAAAAGAGTGAAAACATCATGAAAAGCGCAGAAGGCTGTTTTTGCTGATGTGACGACCGTCACAGCTCCATGACGAGCGTCACACGGGTGACGACCGTCACACCTTGTGACGACCGTCATGCAGGCAAAAACGCCCCACTTCAATTTCACGTAACAGAAGCAGATCCAATTCCCACAGAGTGGACCACTACTCCCTGATTTATCTGCCTCAAAGTCCACCATCTTCAATGATAACTGTTAGAATTCCACTTCTATAAAAGGGGAAGGAGGGGACCTCAGAAAGGGAGCCGCATTCATACAACGAAGTGCTGCCAAATTTGTTTCCAGAGCATACTTTCCAGTTTAATATTCTTATTTGTTTCTCTTTACTTTCTCTGCATTCCTTTCATTCTTCTGTAATTTCTACTTTTAATTGTACGATCAAATTGGCATAAAGACCAGAATCCTGCCAACATCTGTGGAGGATCTGCCCAAAGGCCAATTGGAATATTTACAGGTTTCTCATTTCAATCGTATTTCCAGTTTTATTATAATGCAAATTATTATTTATTGTTTTTATTTATGTTTTATCTTTCCCAAATCCATGTCTAGCTAAACTTGAGTAATCGATATGTGGTAATAATTCGAATGGGATTTGATAACAACTGGTTGAAAAACTTTCTTTTCAAAAGTAATTTATGGTCTGAGTGTTTAAAATTAATTTACTGAATAAACTTCGTCGCGAAAGCGAGAACTTATTTAAAAGTAGTTTTGCCACAAAAGTGGGAAATTAATTAAGATACGAACCAACAAGCGAAAGCTGCGGTAAGGTCAGATAGTAAACACTAGTCATTCATTTTAATAACATCGAAAGCACTTTAAAATGAATTAGAACTTAGAAATTTCCAAAAAATAATTTTAACCCCGAATGGGATACGAAAGTGTACGTTTGGCCCTTAGAATTATGATTAGCGTCAATAACCATCGTGAGGCGAGAGTCTTCAAATCACCATTTTCTGCTTAAATAAACTTTGAAAATTATTTCATACACCGGTAACTTGTCAAATCCCTGAAGAACACAATTACTGCATATCGATTCAATCATTTATAATCTAAGTAGCATTCTTAGTTCCCTATTAGTGACAATCTTATTCCCTTAAACATATTCTACCTAGCTAAACATAGTAACTCCCGAGAACACTAGTTTGATTACGAGTCCCTGTGGGATCGATATCTATTATTACTACGCGATAGACTGTGCACTTGCAGTTAGGTTGTATTAGACATAGAAAGTCGCGATCAAGTTTTTGGCGCCGTTGCCGGGGACCCGTTTAGTCAATAGTGTAACCTTTTGTTACACCGTATAGACTAGGTTAATTATTTTCATTTTTCCTTTACTAGTTCTGTCGATTGTATGCCAAGTAATCGCCCGCAAGGCGATATCGTAAAACCTTCAATCGCAGAACTAGAACGCTTCTTACATTTAAGAAGTCAAATCATTGAGTACCAACTAAAACAACTCAAACATAACATTCCCGAACCTCTCACTCCCATTCCCAAATCCGAAGAAGAACCAACGATGGCTTAAGGACCTCCAAACAAACCGCTGAAGGCATACGCTACGCCCTCTCAGATGGAGCCTAGAAGTAGCATTGCTGCCCCAACTATTACCCGAAATGATTTTGAGCTAAAACCGTCATTACTGTCAGCTGTACAACAAAACCAATTCTCAGGAAACGCAACTGAGGATCCGAACGAACATCTAACGAAGTTTGTACAATACGCAGGCACAGTGAAAGCAAATGGAGTAACTCCAGACGCGATAAGACTTCGTCTTTTCCCATTATCTCTTAGAGACAGAGCGTGGACATGGTTGCAATCGTTACCATCCAACTCCGTTACGACGTGGGAGCAATTGAAGAACGTCTTCTTAGTGAGATATTTTCCGCCAAGCAAAACTGCTATGCTTAGAGCTTAAATCAACGGATTTCGACAGAAAGATACTGAATCTCTTTACGATGCATGGGAACGATTCAAAGATATGATGAGAACATGTCCTCACCACGGTCTAGAAGACTGGGTGACAATCCATACTTTCTATAATGGGCTTCTATACAATACTAGATTGACAATAGACGCTGCCGCGGGCGGTGCACTTATGGATAAGCCATACGATGAAGCCTATCAATTAATTGAAAACATGTCACAAAACCATTGCCAATGGGGAGGTGAACGCACTCCAACAGAGAAAACCACAGCGAAAGGTGGGATATACGAGATCAGCAGCCTTGAAAAGTTCAACGCTAAAGTAGATGCTCTAGCACAGAAGATAGATAGTCTGACCGTTAACCCCACTGCAACTGTCGCTGCAGTAACTCCAAATTGCGAGTTATGCGGAAGCACCACTCATAATGCGCCCGAATGCCCATTGCTAGCCGGAATCCCACCAGACCAGGTAAATTATGCTCAAGGAAATCCCTACGCAAATACCTATAACCCAGGTTGGCGAAATCATCCAAACTTTTCTTACAAAAGCGAAAATGCATTGCAAATGCCTACTGCTCCGCCAGGATATCAAAAATCAGCTGCTGCTCAGAATGCACCTAGGAAATCAAACCTCGAATTGATGATGGAAAAATTCATAGCTACTCAAGCTCAAACACACAAAGAATTCCTGAATCAAAACATACACACTAGCGAGCAAATTAAACAGTTGACCGGAAAAGTAGACGCTTTAGCCACCCACAACAAAATGTTAGAAACACAGATATCACAAGTGGCTCAACAGCAAGCCTCTGCTGCCGCACCTGCTGGCACATTTCCTGGACAACCCGAACAGAATCCAAAAGGCCAAGCAAATGCTGTAATACTAAGAAGCGGAAAAGAATTGGACGAACCGATTGATCCGAGGACCGAAAACTCAGCCATGCAACAAAAACCAACTGAACAAGCAGAAAAGGAATCCGAGTTAGAGAAGAAGGAAGACAACGAGAAGGAGGATACCGCAAGTGAAAAAACTCAAGCACCTCCAGCGCCATATAAACCACCTATCCCTTATCCTCAAAGACTGATAAACTCCAAAACTTCAGGACAGTTTAAGAAATTTGTAGAGCTCCTTAAACAGCTGAATATTACTATTCCTTTTACAGAAGCGATAACTCAAATGCCGTCATACGCTAAATTTCTCAAAGAAATCTTGTCGAATAAGAGAAAGATTGAGGATAATGAAACAGTTACACTTACCGCAGAGTGTAGCACCATTATTCAAAACCGCATGCATCCTAAATTAAAAGACCCAGGTAGTTTCTCCATACCCTGCGTCATAGGAAAGTTCGTAATAGACAAAGCTCTATGCGATTTAGGAGCCAGTATCAGTGTTATGCCTTTATCTATATGCAAAAACCTGAATATGGGAGACCTCAGACCAACCAAAATGTCCGTACAATTAGTTGACCGATCAGTAAAATACCCCGTCGGAATACTGGAAAACGTTCCAGTACGCATAGGACAATTCTACATTCCAACCGACTTCACAATCATGGACATCAAGGAGGACACTGTTACCCCAATTATCCTAGGAAGACCATTCCTAGCTACAGCCGGAGCTATTATAGACGTGAAGAAAGGAAGGCTAACATTCGGAGTAGGAGAAGAAAAGATAGAGTTCATTCTCACCAAGTTCTTACAAGCACCAGCCATAGACGATACCTGCTATTTAGTAGACGAAATTGACGAATGCATAAGAGAACTTGAAAATGAAGAGACCACGTATTCAGAAATAATAAAGATTCAAATACCCGATATTTCTGAAGACGATGATTGGCGTAAACCGTATAAAGACGACAGCCTAAGCGAAAGCTTAGCACTGACCCCAAACCATATGCCAGGTCCGAAGAACCCATCTTTAGAACTTAAAACACTACCCAAAAACCTTAGATATGAATTTCTAGACGATGAACTAAAAAGACCAGTGATAGTCAACGCCGACTTAGGACAACCAGAAACCGAAAAGCTATTAGAAGTCCTAAAGAAGTACCCCACCGCGTTAGGCTATAACATAAGCGATCTAAAAGGTATAAGCCCTTCGATCTGTATGCATCGAATTACAATAGAGGAAGACTCTAAAACCTCTCGAGAGCATCAGAGGAGACTGAACCCCATCCTGAGCACTGTAGTCAGAGATGAAGTAAAGAAATTGCTAGATGCATGAATCATCTATCCGATCTCCGATAGTGAATGGGTCAGCCCAGTTCATGTCGTACCGAAGAAAGGAGGAGTCACAATAGTTAAAAACGAAAAAGGCGAATCAATAACAAAAAGAGTCGTGACTGGAAGCAGGATGTGCATTGATTATAGAAAGCTTAACAAGGCTACACGCAAAGATCACTTCCCGTTACCCTTCATAGACCAAATGTTGGAAAGATTAGCCAAACATTCATATTTCTGCTATCTAGATGGTTACTCAGGATTTTTCCAAATTCCCATCCATCCTGATGACTAAGAAAAGACTACATTCACCTGTCCTTATGGTACTTTTGCTTACCGCCGAATGCCGTTCGGACTCTGTAATGCTCCAGCAACCTTCCAAAGATGCATGATAGCAATCTTTGCAGATTTCATAGACAACATCATGGAAGTATTTATGGACGATTTCTCGGTATGTGGACAAAGTTTCGAAGGATGCCTACAAAACTTAGAAATAGTATTAGAACGTTGTGTAAAAGTAAACCTCGTCCTAAATTGGGAAAAATACCATTTTATGGTCTGACAAGGAATAGTTCTAGGACATGTCATATCAGATAAAGGAATTGAGGTAAACAAAGCTAAAATAGAGATTATAAAAGATCTCCAACCTCCAAAATTCGTACGAGAAATATGGAGTTTTCTAGGACATGCCGGTTTCTACAGAAGATTTATAAAAGATTTTTTGAAAATCACAAAACCTCTGATCGGCCTGTTGATGAAAGATGTTGAGTTCGTCTTCGACGACGACTGTCTAAAAGCATTCGAAACATTAAAATCAGCCCTTATCACCGCACCAATCATGCAACCACCAGATTGGCGACTACCGTTCGAAATCATGTGCGATGCGAGTGATTATGCCATAGGCGCAGTTCTAGGACAAAGGAAGGACAAGAAACTCCATGCCATCTACTATGCCAGTAGAACCTTAGATCCTGCCCAAATGAACTACGCTACCACAGAAAAGGAACTTCTAGCAGTTATATTTGCGCTTGACAAATTCCGTTCTTACTTAGTAGGAGAAAAAATTATCATATACACAGACCACGCTGCCATAAGGTACCTAATAAGCAAAAAGGATGCCAAACCAAGACTATTGAGATGGATCCTGTTATTACAAGAGTTTGACTTAGAAATCAAAGATAAAAAAGGAACCGAGAACGTTGTTGCAGATCACTTATCGCGAATAGAAGGCATCAGACACGAACCAGTACCGATAAATGACGATTTCCCGTACGAACGTCTGATAGCCAAATTAGAAAGTGACACACCCAACTCAATCTCGGAAGATCCAGAATTCGAAAAAGTCATAGAAGCCGTCTATGCCCAAGTCACATTACCTTGGTATGCTGACATCGTTAATTACCTCGCTGCGGGCGTGCTTCCACCGGATCTCACTTATCAGCAAAAGAAGAAATTCTTCCACGATCTGAAACACTATTATTGAGACGAACCTCTACTCTTCAAGAGAGGGGCCGACAACATATACCGTCGCTGTGTCCCAGCGGAAGAAATAGAAAATATCATTTCCCAATGCCATTCAGCACCATACGGTGGTCATGCTAGTACATCCAAGACGTGCGCTAAGATTCTTCAAGCCGGCTTATTCTGGCCTAACCTCTGGAAAGACGTTCACATCATTGTGCAAAAGTGCGATCGATGCCAACGAACTGGCAACATCTCACGACGCGATGAAATGCCTCAGAAAGGAATCTTAGAGGTAGAAATCTTCGACGTCTGGGGAATAGATTTCATGGGACCATTCCCATCTTCTTTTGGTAATAACTACATACTCGTCGCTGTAGACTACGTGTCTAAATGGATAGAAGCCATAGCTGCTCCAACAAACGACGCACGAGTAGTAATCAAACTCTTCAAAAACACAATCTTTCCTAGATTCGGTGTACCAAGACTCGTCATTAGTGACGGCGGATCTCACTTCATATCGCGAATATTCGATAAACTTCTCTCTAAATATGGAGTCCGACACCGAGTAGCTACACCTTATCATCCGCAAACTAGCGGACAAGTAGAGGTCTCGAACAGAGAAATAAAACAGATATTGGAAAAGACTGTCGCTACCTCAAGGAAAGATTGGTCGTCAAAGCTACAAGAAGCTTTATGGGCTTATAGGACCGCTTTTAAGACACCAATAGGTACTACACCCTACAAATTAGTTTACGGTAAATCCTGCCATCTCCTTGTAGAATTAGAGCATAAGGCCTTCTGGGCCATTAAGACACTCAACTTCAACTACACCGAGGCAGGAGAAAAGCGAATCTTGAACTTACACGAGTTGGAAGAACTTCGATTAGACGCTTACGAAAATGCCCGTATCTACAAAGAACGAACTAAAACGGGCATGATAAACGTTCAATCAGGAAACAATTCAGTGTGGGAGACATCGTATTGCTATTTAATTCAAGATTAAAACTCTTCCCAGGTAAACTAAAATCTAGGTGGTCTGGACCTTATGAAGTTACTAAAGTACTTCAGAGTGGAGCTGTTGAAATTACCGATAAGATGAATGCACCATTTATCGTAAACGGACAACGTCTAAAACATTATAATAAGAACGACAACAGTCCTCAAGTCAGCAGTATAGCATTGCTTGAGCTTCCAGCTCAAACACCCGAATAGCTTCTCACCAAGCTATCATCAAGCTTTAGACGTTAAAAACAGCGCTTACTGGGAGGCAACCCAATTTCCCTCGCTATTGTATTTCATTTTTATTTAAAATTTTACTTTGAAAACCCAACAAAAATTCTAAACTTATAATTACTACTACTTTCTACTTTCGTTTGTTTTCATATTTTTATTTTTATTTTATTTTTCTCTTTTGTCTTTTGTTTCTACCGCTTTTCGTTTTTAAAAATCCTGACTTCAATCTCCTGTTTTAAACTTTTCAGGATTTTTAAAGTCTTCAAAACATTCCTTCTGTTTTCTCCGAATTACCTGCGAGTATGGCCGAGTACGACTTCACAAAGGTTCATTTTCGAGGACTAGCTCAAAAGGCAAGATTTGCAGCACTAACCGAAAGAGAATTCGCCTTAACGCTGTATTATGATAAGGCTACCATGGATAAACTAGGAATCACAGATAGCATTCAATACTTGTTCAATCAACTGGGTTGGGAGAACACTGCTCTGAAAACACGTTTTGCTACCTATAAGGATCTTACCTATGAATTCCTTAGTTCTTTCAGATACATACCCAACTATGGTTTTGGATCCAACACAGAGCTGATTACCTCCCGAATGTTTGGAATGGACCAAACCCATAGTCGGATGTCACTAGCTAACCTCCTAGGATTTCCTAGCGGACCGCATGTGTTCATCAGTGCAGAAGACGACGATATTGATTTTCAACTCGATCAATTCTGGGGTAGAATCACAGGCGACTATCACCCTGAACCAGACAGAATGTACAATGATGATATTCATAACCCAGCCTTCAGATACTTCCATAAGATACTAGCTCACACCTTGTTTGGGAAAGAAGAAAATATTACTACAGTATCTAAAGAGGAGTTATTCATCATGTTCTGTGCTTCTCAGGGACGTACAGTAAATGCAGTGCCTTTCATGATGAGATCTTTCAAACGCCTCACGCAGGAACCACAGACACCTATTCTTATAGGAGGCCTCGTGACAATGATTTCCCACAAGCTTGGCCTTAGATTCCACTTAAATGCCATCACTCGTTTTGGCACCATCCGACCCATGAACATAAATTCTGCTTTAACAGGCGCATTTTAGGAACTATGGGACCTGGACCGTATGAATACCTCATTAACGAAAAACCAGTACAACTATTCACACTGCCTGATCATCTGATGACAAGTATCCACTACAAGGACAACTGGCTCTATGAATTGGATGAGCCTATGGGACCTCCTTCACCACAGTCAACACCACAGAACTATATGTATGACAGTGACCACATCTCTGAGGCACACGACTATATGTACTATGAGGATGCTGTGTCCGAAGCTGAAGTAGACCCTATGACTCCTCCGCACTACAACACTTATCCTGAGCCTATCCCTGAGGAGACCACCGACAAAATGGATACTGTTCTACTCCGATTGGATAACGTTGATGCAGCTCTGACTAATGTAAAAGCTGACATCGCAGGCATACACAGCGAACTGGTAGGCTTCATGGATTTAGTCTGCGACCAACTCGACTACTACGCACGGAAATTCGATGAGTTGAAGACACGAAAAGACTAGATACTAGTTTTAGCAGTAGATTTAGTTTAGTTTGGTTTAGTTTAGTTTCGTTTAATCATTTGGAATTTTTCGCATTGTTAGTTTTCTTTATGTACTACATACAATCATTTCAATTTCATGTTATTTCAATTATAGTCTTTATTCAATTATTCTGTTTTTATGTTACTCTTTGTTTGTCGGCTGCTATATTACATTGTCGTATCAATACTAGGCCTAAAAGTCACTGCAAGAACGCCCTCAGAGCAAAATCATGCGTTCTGCAGATTTTGCTGCTGTGACGACCGTCACAGGACCCTGACGAGCGTCACGCGGGTGACGACCGTCACGAACCCAAAACTGCTATCTGATATAACAGGGCTGCGTTTTCTCTCCCACTACCCCCATTTCAACTTCCAATCATCAGAACTCCTACCCCACTACAAATTTTTGTTCTCCCCACATTGCACCATATATTTCAACTCCAATCTCAACTTCCAACCACACTTCTGTCAATTCTTCCCACTTTGCAGAAAAACCCCAATCTTCAGAACCCTCTCAATCTTCCAAAAATGGCAAGAAATGCAGAAACCCCGGATATCAGTAACATTATCTTCAGCAAAGGTAACTTAGGCGACAGACAGCGGGCAAACTACATCGCATTCCATCAAAGGTCGCTCCAGCCGACTCATTATCCACACATTCTGTCGCTTACGGAGCTCGGACTCCTTGAAGGCGTAACTTGGATGCTTCAAAGAGCAGGCATCTGGAATCTCTGCACCAATCCCCTGCCAACATACGAGCAACTCACTCTCGAGTTCTTGAGTTCGTTTACTTACGTCACATCCAGCGGCGACCTTAGCCAGCACTCAGGTGCCGCATGCTTCCGGATGTTCGGAACAAACTACCAGGTGAACCAGAACCAGATCGCCACAATCTTACAGCTACCTCGAGGCGACAATGCTCACCGCCGCATCACTGATCAGTTCCAGCACGAAGCTTTCGCGCTGTGGTACCAGTTGACCGGCATCAATGCCGATGGTTGGGACTCTCTGCACGCCACGCATATCCATAACCCGACCATTAGGTACTTTCACCGAGCATTGAGCAACACAATTTTCGCCAGAGACGGCAACCATAAGGTGAACTCGAAAGAGCTCTTCTTCCTCCATTGCATCTTCAACAACGAGCCTGTCAACGCTGCTCCGTTCCTGCTGGCTCACATTCAGGCCAACTGCAACCGTGGCTCGAAGCCATTTTACTTTGGCGGGATTGTCACTGCCATTGCACTTGGGCTGAACCTTGGCGACCGCCTCCAGCACCTCCATTCCATCCCCTCGGTGTTCCTTGACACCGACCACTGCAGAGCCTCCCACCTTATCCGCTCCAGAGCTGACGGCAGGTACCATCCGGTAGTGCGTGGAAAGATCGTCCGAAGCATCATCCTTCCGTCCCGCACCCGGACACACCCAGAGGATCGTACCAACTGGTTATTTGACCTTACTGCCCCTCCTGCTGCTGCTGTTCCTACTCAGGACCACACCCAAGGTTCTGACGATGAAATCCAAGCTGAGTTGGACAGGTCCGAGCAACCGGAGGCATCGCAGCCTCCTCCTCCCGAAGGTACATCCTCTCGCCGCCGCCGCCATCATCCAGTGCCCGACTATACAGAAGAGGACCTCTGCCGCTCTCTCGACCAGCAGGCCCAGATACTCGCTATGCTGCTGCAGCAGAATCAGCGAGCAGACCAGTTCGAAGCTTGGCATCGGACTCAAATGCAACAACTTCAAACCGGCCAAGCTACCATCACTGAGAACCTAGCGAATCTGACTTTGCAGGTCGAAGAACTCCGGGACACCGTCTACCACACAGGAGCCATGAGTTATGAGGACCGAGTAACCCTTGCCAGAGCCAAAGGACGCCAGCATGGACGTGACCGAGGCAGCGGACGTGATTAGTCATCCATCCTTCCTTATTTGTTTACTATATTTCCAGTTTATTTGTACTTTCATTTCAGTTGTATCTCCCTCTCGCATGCTTCAAAATCAGTGGGGACACTGATTGAGATAGTGTGGGAGCGGAGCCTTTATTTCCATTCCACTGTACTTTGAATTTCGTAATTTCTATTTAAACATTTTCTATTTTTAGCAAATAAAGCTCGTTTATATATACTTTTTCCGTTACGCAAACATCCCCACATTATTCAACGTAAACAAAAATTTGCGTCCGTTCCTCAAAAGCAAAAGCACCACGAGAATGCACCCGAGTTCAAAACAAGTTTTGAAACTCCGAGGAAACGACAGTTCTAACAAAACCAGTACCGTCTTGACACCTTAGATCTCCAGTTTATGCGAGTCGGTTTCACTACCTACGTGTACCAAAGTCTCAAGTGTCTACGCAAACTCAGCCCCAAGTAGTTTATACTAGCAGTCAGCACCATCCTAAAACACTTCTAAGCGAGCGACCGATGCAAATAAGTGTATGATCTCCAAAAAGATGAAAAATCATGAAAAGAAAGCTAGATAGCCCAAAAACATAAGACACGTTTCCTTCTAAGTTAGGTGCTCCTCACCCGAGCATTTAGCCCAACGGCACGAAAACGCATTGAAAAATCAATGACATAAGCTTATGATCAATGAAGAAGATCAAAAACAGAAATGAGATCATATTCACTAACAGGTCGACTTGCCATGAAAGTGTACGGACAACGGGCTTAATGTGATTGCGCTAGAACAAACAGGGTGAACTTGCCGCAAGAACCATGACACCAAGCTACAGTAGCATGACTGGGACCGATTTGCATAAAAAGGAGACCTCCGAAGACTTTTAGTCCAGTGTCTTCATGATACTCGTCTTGTTCCTACCAAGAATCCCGGTTTTTCCCAACTCTGCGAACGAAGAAGCTGCCTCGTGCTTGCCGACCTTTTCATGTTTTACTTGAGGACAAGCAAAGATTCAAGCTTAGGGGAGTTTGATAACACGAAATCGTATATATATTTTGATGCATAATTCAACTAAAGTTTAACCGTTTTCGATCCGATTTTGGGTTATTTCCGTGTTATTTGTCTGATGTTTTGCAGGTATTCAACGATCACGTCTAAACAAGTCAACATGAAGAAAAGAAGCAATCTCAGATGAAATATGGACGAAAAAAGAGTGAAAACATCATGAAGAGCGCAGAAGGTTGTTTTTGCTGATGTGACGACCGTCACAGCTCCATGACGAGCGTCACACGGGTGACGACCGTCACACCTTGTGACGACCGTCATGCAGGCAAAAACGCCCCACTTCAATTTCACGTAACAGAAGCAGTTCCAATTCCCATAGAGTGGACCACTACTCCCTGATTTATCTGCCTCAAAGTCCACCATCTTCAATGATAACCGTTAGAATTCCACTTCTATAAAAGGGGAAGGAGGGGACCTCAGAAAGGGAGCCGCATTCATACAACGAAGTGCTGCCAAATTTGTTTCCAGAGCATACTTTCCAGTTTAATATTCTTATTTGTTTCTCTTTACTTTCTCTGCATTCCTTTCATTCTTCTGTAATTTCTACTTTTAATTGTACGATCAAATTGGCATAAAGACCAGAATCCTGCCAACATCTGTGGAGGATTTGCCCAAAGGCCAATTGGAATATTTACAGGTTTCTCATTTCAATCGTATTTCCAGTTTTATTATAATGCAAATTATTATTTATTGTTTTTATTTATGTTTTATCTTCCCCAAATCCATGTTTAGCTAAACTTGAGTAATCGATATGTGGTAATAATTCGAATGGGATTTGATAACAACTGGTTGAAAAACTTTCTTTTCAAAAGTAATTTATGGTCTGAGTGTTTAAAATTAATTTACTGAATAAACTTCGTCGCGAAAGCGAGAACTTATTTAAAAGTAGTTTTGCCACGAAAGTGGGAAATTAATTAAGATACGAACCAACAAGCGAAAGTTGCGGTAAGGTCAGATAGTAAACACTAGTCATTCATTTTAATAACAACGAAACCACTTTAAAATGAATTAGAACTTAGAGATTTCCAAAAAATAATTTTAACCCCGAATGGGATACGAAAGTGCACGTTTGGCCCTTAAAATTATGATTAGCGTCAATAACCATCGTGAGGCGAGAGTCTTCAAATCACCATTTTCTGCTTAAATAAACTTTGAAAATTATTTCATACACCGGTAACTTGTCAAATCCTTGAAGAACACAATTACTGCATATCGATTCAATCATTTATAATCTAAGTAGCATTCTTAGTTCCCTATTAGTGACAATCTTATTCCCTTAAACATATTCTACCTAGCTAAACATAGTAACTCCCGAGAACACTAGTTTGATTACGAGTCCCTGTGGGATCGATATCTATTATTACTACGCGATAGATTGTGCACTTGCAGTTAGGTTGTATTAGACATAGAAAGTCGCGATCACTGCCGGACTTCAATCATCAAGTCTTCAAGGGAAGTTTCAACTTCGCTGTTCAGAAACATGTTGGGGATGACACATCTCCGCTGGGGATTCTGGAGAACTATCAAGTAACTCTGCTTCGGGGATCCAGAAATCATTCTGGGTGAATCAACTCTGCTGAGGACTTCAAGAGTCATCTTGGACGAATAACTCCGCCGGAGACTTCAAGAATCATCTTGAACCAATAACTCTGCTGGAGATTTCAGGAATCATCCTGAGCAAACACTTTGCCGGGGACTCTAAGCATCAACTTGAGCAACCAACTCTGGCGACCTCACTGGGGAATTCAAGAATCATCTTAAGCCATCAACT
Source organism: Lathyrus sativus (assembly GCA_963859935.3). Taxonomy (NCBI): domain Eukaryota; kingdom Viridiplantae; phylum Streptophyta; class Magnoliopsida; order Fabales; family Fabaceae; genus Lathyrus; species Lathyrus sativus. The sequence goes on along the minus strand of OZ012737.1, from coordinate 327,356,289 downwards.
TTGCTGGGGAATTCAAGAATCATCTTGAGCAAACCATTCTGCGGAGGAATACCTGCAAAACAAGAACGGTAATGACCTAGCTCATGTTTCGTATGCATATGTGTCGCTACTGTGAAAATCGGCGCCGACTATGACAGAAGAGTCGCCACCGTGCATTATTTATCCCAAAGGAGGGAAAGGAAACGCTCAGAGTAAACCTAACGCAAAACGGGAAAGGAATGGTCGTCGCAACTAAATTCCTGGATTCGGGAGTCGATTACAGAAGGGGAAGGTATTAGCACCCCTCATGTCCGTCGTACTCGACGGGATCCACACTTGTTTTCTTGTACGGATTGTTATTCTATCTACCCTAAGGGTCTGGGTTAAAAAGAAAAGCAAATGACTCGGCAAAGTATCACACTTTATGCCTATGTATTCCCGTCTGGAACGAGAAATTAGAGTCAACGTAGTTCGCCTACCTGTGGGAAAGGTGGGAAGGTTGATCGCTAGGATACGACATCCTATGCCTACGTACTTTCATACAGCATGAAAGATCAGAGCAAACGTAGTTCGGGCTACGGAAGACACAAGCTTGTCTGACTGTTTTTTTATTACCTTCAAAAAGGGTTTTTCTTGATTAAGAGTCCAAGCGGACAAAAATGACACTTTGATGTTTGTTTTGAATCTTTTACGAAAGAAATGTTTTTTAGTTTGTTTGCAATCTCTGACGCACTAGGGACTATGATTTGAGAGTGACTACGTCGCATGTCACCCTAAGGGTAACACACTAAGCAATCAGATTACTGAAGAGTGACTCTCCAGCAACCTTTTCTCAAATAGCTTAAGGCTCGTAACATACGATATCGATTAACCTTATTACTGTGTTTTTCAGTTGTTTTGAGATAAGAAGAGAAAGAAGCTCTAAAAAGCCTAGGGTTGAAAGGGAATAAAAACTAACCTAATGTTGTCATGCGTGGATAAGAATCCTAATGTCTGTCATAATTCCCTCCTGCACAGAGGAAATCAGAGATCCTAGGGGATAAACGGAAAAGAAAGCAAGCAAATACAGTAAAATGCGTGCAATGCAACAATACAAGAGAGGCAAGAGAGAAAGCAATAGGCAAGAGGAGACAAGCTCCACCTCAAACCTAGGGGGGCAGGCTACACAAGCCAACAAACAATACAGAAAACAAAAACCTAAGCAGAGGAGGCAGCCCAAGCAGTAACACCAAACTCCTACAGCAAACAGCAGCTCTGACAGCAACAGATGATTAAACAGCAGAAGGCTGACAACAACAATCTTCATCTTCATGAATAGCTCCTATCTTCAAGCTTCAATAAACTTTCAATCTCCAACAAGCATCAGGCTTCAACAAGCTCCCAGCTTAAGCAAATTCAAACCCCAACCAGTAACCAGCTTCAACAAGCTCCTGACTTCAATTTCAACAAGCAGTAAAACCCTAGCTTCAACAAGCTACTGACTTCAACAAGCACAAACTTCAACTTCAATAAGCTTCAACAAGCAACAAACTTTCTCTTTACCAAGCTTCAACAAGCACCTCCAAGGGAGAATCATTCAACAAGATCAGGTTATAATGTTAAGAAACTTAATGACAACCAAAGGAAATCACTAAGAACTTAACATTGCAAATTGAAAGATATCCTCAAGGATCTACTCAACCAAAGCATGCTCTACATCCCTCCTAAGGAGAGATGGAACTTCTTTGGGATGACCTTGTGTCATAGGATTGAACAGAGGCATAAGAAGCTCTCTATGTTTGAAAGAAGAAACAAAACTATTCTAATGCTCTTCCTACATATCCTAAGCCCCTGACAGGCACTCCAACAGATGAGAAATCTTCAACTCCAAGCTTCTTCAAGTCATCCAAAGAAACTTCACTTGATCTTCAATTCATCCAAGAAAATTCCAAGCCAAAAGCACACCCAAAATAGCCCCACACAAATTGAATAAACCAAGCATCCAAGGGAGAAACCCACAAACATCACACCAATTGCAAAATACAAAGAAAATGCTAAAATAGATCACAAAATCCTAATTAAATTTCTAAGGGAACCTAAGCCTATACCCAATACCCCATATAAACCCCAGGACCTAAATCAAACCCTAAGTCCCCAAACTATGTTCTAAACTACAACTAGTTGTTTTGAAACCCTAAATCTAACACTCCTTATGTTCACCCCTCAAATTGGCCTAAAATTTAATAACAAAAATATGATAACATTTCTAAGGGTACATGCTTCTCTAAGCTAACTAATCCAACAAGAACCAACTCAAAATTCCTTACCAATTGGTCACAATAAAATCAGCAAAAACATGTAGCAAACATACAAAATTAAAGAAAATAATAAAATGGAGAAAATCAAATTAAATTGAAAAAATGGATGAAAATGGGATCTATTAATTTCATAAAATCACAAATAAATCCAAGATCACTGAGGTATTTTTAAAATATTTTTTGGATCAAAATTGGATTTAATATGGATTTTAGAAATCAAATGAATTAAAATAAATCCAAAAAGAATAAAAAGAAAATAAAATGCTGAATTAAATGATATGCGTTGGATGAGAAGACTGGTAATCAAATCCAAGGACCCTGAGCGTATCCACGCGTGCATGACGTGGCTGGTGACTCACAAGCTGAGTCAATAAATGAAACGCTGCGTATTGAATTAATGGAGGGAGAGCTGAGTTTAAATCATGTCCATACGATCTGCTTACAAAGTCCATCTGAAGGACTGATCCAAGGGTCCAAACGTTATCTTCCCCAAAATTCAGCTGACCTGAGACTATTCTCAGGCGGTGGTCCACGGTGGAAAACACCGTCTTCTCCGGTGAAGGTCCACTTGCAGGTGACTAGAAATCACAAAGATTATACCTATCTCACTCAAAAATCCATGCTGATCATGAATCTGGCCTTAGATTCTCTCAAATCCCTCTAGATTTTCAAACCCGGTAGTATTTCCAAAACATGTCACATTCTTGATCTTCACCAAACTCAAATCTAAAGCCATGGACCTACTCCTCATGTTACACGGATCATCCTAAGCTATCACAATCATGGTAATTCCTCAAGATCACATGTAACTGAATCCAAACAGAAATTGGTGCACCCTATTGATCATCACCAAATGATGCCAAACCAAACCTAAATCGTTCTACCAATCACAGGGAACCTAACCACATGCACATTACTAACTAATTCATCCTAGATCAAGAGAAAATCCAAGAGTTACATACCTGTGAAAATTAAATCAACAGAGGTAGAAGATGATGGATTCAAGCTCTGCAACTCTTCAAACACGATAAATGAAGCAAGATGAAGCTTTTAGGTACTTCAATTTGGCTTGATCCTGATCCAAACTCCAAAACCGTTTTCAGTTAGAACCCTTGAAACTCAACTTGCTATCTTCACTCTCTCCATGAATTCTGCACCAAACTTCATCTGGAATCATTCTAGAGCTTAAATAGAAACTATTTGTGGGCTTTTGCAATCCAATTCAGGCCCAAATCGGTTGATCCAAAATTCTAATTTACACTTGAAAATCCAATGCACCAGTCACGTTTCTGAGCTTCCCGCTTGCTCTAGAATGTTCTATTCAACTGTAAATTGGTTTGTGAGTGTGTTTGGATAGCTAGCTTGGCCTGAATTGCCCTGATTTTTGTTTTGGCATTGTGACTTGTAATGTCAGAAAGCACTTTTCAAAGCAACTCATAAAATAAGGGCTCATCTCAAAATTGTGACATTGCCAATGTGTTTGAAATCCAATTTCCATTCAAAATGACTACCCATATGCCATGTTTATGTCTTATAATTCAAAAATCCCAATTTCCCCCCTTTGAATCATTTGAAAAATCCCTCTTTTTAGGCCATTTTGGATCATTTTGTGAAGCAAGCCAATTCAATCACCCATGACTTCTTACCTGACCTAAAAACATCATTCTAAACACATTTCATGTTGGACACTTTTTCATTTGAGGAGTGGAAGATAGAGATTTTGACACATGTTGAAAAAGGACTATAATTCAACTTTCCCAAAATACCCCTGGATTGCCAAGATCATAACTTGAGTTCCACAAATCTTCTTGAGGACTTATAGTACTCAAACTAGAGCTAAGATCAAGACCTACAACTTTTATGTTGTCCAAGAATCCATTTGAAAACTCCTTGAGGGGAAAAAGTTGCTTGGAAGTCAAGTGACTTTCACAGATAAATTTCAATGTCCTCTGATGACCCGTAACTTGCAAGAACCATAACTTGAGTTCTACTAATCTTCTTGAAGACTTCTAGTACTCAAATTAAAGGTATTGAGATACCCTAAAAGTTTCATGTTGGCCAATGATCCATTTGAAACTTTTATTTGGACTTATGTGGCTTGGAAGTCCAGTGCTATACAGGGGATTTTACCCTAGGAACCCTGTCTCAACACCTCCAACCACTCTTGATTCATTTGAACTTGGTCTTGGCTCATCCACACACATGCTTCAACATATCAATCCATGACTTCCATGACCTAGAGCTAGGTCTTGATGCCCTTTCTTTACTCTCCTTGACCTAGGGTTACCTAGATGAAACCCTACTTGACTGCACTTCAAATGTGGCTCTTGTACTTGAATCAATGACTTGTCTAAGCTTCAATAGGGTCCTATAGACATCCCATGAGATTCATACACACCTCACGTTCACATTCCAAGTTGATGATCTTCAATACACCTCAAGTTAGAAAAGAAATCCACCTGTGGGCTTTCAAACTTCTCATGACTTCACCCCTCTCTGATGACTTGGATGGTCTCTCAGGCCCAGATAACACCTCTAGATAGGCTTCTTTTGACATAAATGGCACTTGATCCCTTCTTGGATGACTTGATATGCTATGATATGCAAATGGTTGAAATATGTGAATGATGTAACTATGCAAATGAAATGCAATGAAACATAAATCAGGCAAGAAAAGGTTAAGCAAATTTTGGGGTGCAACAGCTGCCCCTATTCAAACGACTTGGACCCGAATGGGTGAAGAGAGAACGGCATTCAAACAATCGAGGTACGAGACGGTTGAATACCAAGAAACCCGGAAATTTGCTAACCGCAGAAATAAACTGCACTGCTTGGGGAACGACACCCACGAACTGAATCTGGTTGTTACGGCAACAACTGATTCAACATCTGCTAATGATTCTGATTTAAACTTCAACCACCTATGTAACACCACAGGTACTGAACACCTCCGACCCGCTGAGGAAATAAAACTTGTCCATGTCAGGACTCCACATTCCGTCAACCCGAAGAAATCCCGGCGACTTCGCTGGGGAAACATTTCTGTCTAATCACAGGAAACTCCATCCGCCTATCCATACGGGCAAATCATCTGTCTAATCACAGGAAACTCCATCCGCCTATCCATACGGGAAAATCATCGGTCTACACACAGGAAACTTCATCCGCCTATCCATACGGGAAAATCATCTGTCTACACACAGGAAACTTCATCCGCCTATCCATACGGGAAAATCATTTGTCTACACACAGGAAACTTCATCCGCCTATTCATACGGGAAAATCATCTGCCTAAACACAGGAAACTTCATCCGCCTATCCATACGGGAAAATCATCTGCCAAAACAAAGGAAACTTCATCTGCCTATCCATACGGGAAAATCATCTGCCTAAACACAAGAAACTTCATCCGCCTATCCATACGGGAAAATCATCTGTCTACACACAGGAAACTTCATCCGCCTATCCATACGGGAAAATCATCTGAATACAGTTTCTCTGTCTATCTATGCAGTAGCTAACTCCATCAGTCCCAACCCACAAACCTTCTAGCGCTGACGTGATAACGACTTTGAGGAGGACTCTACTGGGGATAATATTTTTTCAACACGAAGAAATCATGGCGGCTTCACTGGGGATAGAACTCTTCCACCCAATAGTGTCGCTACCGCGAAAATAAGGTGCCGGCAAAACAGAAGAGTCGCCACCTTTCGTTATTTATCCCTCAGAACGGGCAAGGAAACGATCGGAAAAACCTGATGAAAAGGTATAAAACAAGGTCATCGCAACCATTGTCTGGGTTCGGGAGTCGGTTACGCAAGGGGTAGGTATTAGCAGCCCTCACGTCCATCGTACTCGATGGGATCCACGCTTGTTGTGTTTATCTGACGGGTTGGTTTTATCTATCTACCTATCAAGGCTGGTCTGAAAAGAAAAGAAAATGACTCGGCAAAGCGTCGCGCTTTATGCCTACGTATTCTCATCAGAGAATGAGAAATCAGAGTCAACGTAGTTCGGCTAACTATGGGTTACGGGGAAGGTGGCTCGCCAATACGTCAGTATTGTGCCTACGTACTCTCAACAGGTATGAGAGATCAGAGCTTACGTAGTTCGGGATAATACTGATTATGGGGATTCATATTCATCTATTTTATCGAGTAGGGTTAACAAACAGTTCCAGCAGTTTGGCGTATGCATCTCGACCTTTGGAGACATAGGCGTTACCGTTTACGGTAGAACTGGGAGTTAACGACAATCTTTTCTTCAGAAAAGCTTCCTTTGAATTATGGGCCCACGGGGCAAAAAGGTTTGAAGTTTGTTTTCTGTCTTTTACGGAAGAACTATTTTTTATGGATGTTTGCAACCAATATCGCACTAGAGACTATGACCTGAGAGTGAATGCGTCGCATGCCACCCAAAGGGTGTCATACTAAACATCCAGACTGTTGAAAAGAAACTCTCCAACAATCCTTTCTCAGATAGCTTAAGGCTCGTAACGCACGACATCAGTTAACCTTTATTACTGTATTTTAATTTGTTTTGAGATGAGAGGAGAGAACAGGCTCAACTAAGGGGGAGACTATCAAGTCCTACTGTTGTCATGCCAAGGATTCGTCCTATGGTTGCGGTTTGAAACACGGAACTCCTAGAAGTTATCATGCATAGGTTTCAACCTAAAGTTCTAATCATCACTTCCTTATCAAAGGAAATGAGATTCCTAGGGGATCATGTCAATGATAAACAGAAACAGATAAAGCATTATCTCAAACAGTAAACAGTAAACGACTGTAAAATGCATGCAATGCAAGTAAGGGAGGAAATGTGTGTGGGGCATCAGCCTCCGCAAGCTCATCTCAACCTCAAGCCAGATATGAATAACTGCAATCATACAGAGGAAATAAAATTCCTTCAAGCAAATCACAAACCACATAGGCAAGGGAGCTGGGCTCTACCGAATACCCGGAAGCAAAGTCATACAGTAAAAATGCAAGCAGAGGGAGCAACTCAACCTCTAGTGCAATCATGCTCCTAGCTTAAATCAATCTCAATATGAACTTATTCTAATGCATCAAGCAAATCAAACAAGTCATCTCAATACATTTGCACAGAAAGCAAACAGACAAGAAAAGAAAGCAGATCAACCACTCCACAGCTTCACAACAAAGCTCCTCTGACATCATCTCAGTCCACAGTCTTCAACTGTTCCTTAAGTCTATCCACATCAAACATAAGTGTCAACTTGTTCTTTATCTTCTTCAAGCTTCAGCTCCAAAGTAAACCCCACCTTCAGGCTTCAATCCCAATAGCAAGTATCAACTTGTTCCTTCAGGCTCTCAATGCATTAAACACACAAGTATCAACTTGTTCTTCTCCTTCAAGCTTCAGCTTTTCATTTAATCTCAAATTGATCTTCTTCACAAGTGTTAACTTGTTCTTCTGGATCTTCAAGCCTCAGCTTCAAAACAGACTCCACCTTCTGGCTTCAATCCCAATAGCAAGTGTCAACTTGTTCCTTCAGGCTCTCAATGCATCAAATCCACAAGTATCAACTTGTTCTCCAACTTCAAGCTTCAGCTCTTCATTTGGTCTCAACTGGATTCCCTCCACAAGTGTCAACTTGCTCTTCTTGGTCTTCAAGCTTCAGCTCCAAGGGCAGTCTTCAAACATAGGGGAAGTACAACCTCTAGCATCTTCAATCTTCTAGCAAGGAACTCCATCCTCTAGCAAGGGAGAAAGATTCATCTAACAAGAGCAGGGTTTGGATAATAGACAGCAGAGTGAAGACCAAAGGTCACCACTAAGCACTCCATCATTAAAGAAAGGAACCCTCAAAGGTTCTACCAACTTGTGAAGAGCCACACATCCTACCAAAGGAGGGATGAGGCCTTCACAAGGGGACCTTATATCATAGGGAGGAATGGAAGTGATCAACACCTTCCATGTTTATGGAAGAAGAGAATCTATCTAGAAGCTCTACTTACAAACCCTAATCTTAACACCTAAACAACACTACACCAAAAGAAGGGAAATATTCACATCCAAACTTCTTCAAGCACTCCATAGCAACCCAAGTTTGTCTTCAACATCATCCAAGAGCAAGCAAAGAAAAACCCTAATCTAAGGGAACTAAAGAAATCAATCTAGTTGAATTAGCATGTTGGGATCCCCTAAAACTTAGTACTAAAGTTAATCCTAACTAAAATACTAAACCCAATTGTAAAATCCTACAAAAATAACTATGGGACCCTAATTCAATCATGAATCTACCATATAAAATCCAGGGGTTGAATCATCCACCAAGTCCTAGAAATAAAACCTACATCACAAGGTACTAAGCATAAACCCTAAAAATAGAGCACCTAAAGCATCAACTTAAAACTACCACCTAATTCCATCACAAAAATGTGAGAAAATTGCTAGGGGAACATGCATATCTGTGCTAGCTACACACAAAAAATCAAGGCAAGAATCATCACCAAATGCTCAAACAAAATTCAACAAAACAAGGTATCAATCATGGCCATTTTAATATCTATTAATATTAAAAAAAATGCAAATAAATCAAAAATGCATGAATTCCTAATATTTTTAATCTATAAAATTCTAGATTCAATCGTGAATCAGGGGAAAAAAGTTTGGAATTAATTGAGTTAATTTCCTATTTTTTATGGATTAATCTCTAAGTCATATGAAATAATGAAAAATAAAAGAAAATAAAAGAAATTGGTAAACATGTGTGGCAGATAGCAATCCAATGCAGTTTAATTCTCAGAATTGGGCCAAAGGGGGTATGGATAACAATCTGAGTCCTAAGCCCAAAACACCAATTAAATGAAACGGTGCATTTCATCTTAATGTCTCTCTTCAGAGTTGAGATGCAATCGTGGCCTTCCATTGCTCGCCTGAGTCCAAAGTCAAACACTCATCCAACGGCCATGGCTCATCGTCCCCACTTGAACTCAGTTTGGGGGGAAAACACAGAGGGTGGCCTGAACAGTGGCGCCACCGTCTTCTCCGGTGAGACAACCTCCATAGTTCATCAAAACTTCACCAACCATACATCTTCTTGTCTAGAATTCAATACTGATCCAGAATCTCAACTCCAAATCATCTAAATCCTTCTCTAACTCAAAACACGATAACATTTTCAGAATTCATCCAAATCTTGAATCTCACCATTCTTCAAATTAAAGGTCTCAATTCAATCCTCCTCTCATGGTAATCACTTTGCACCATCTAATCTTGATTAACAGTCCAAGAATCACTAGATTTCAGCCCTAACAGAAATTGATCACCACCTTATTTCGTCTCTAATTCACCAATTTTTGATCCTAAATCCAACTGTATCCATAGGGGAACCTAACCACATATGAATTTCTAAGCATCTCCCTATAGTTTAAGCATAAATTCAAAGTATACCAACCTGGTTTCAGACGTGTAACAGAAGAGGTTTTTGATCACTACAACTTCCAAAACGATGCAGACACACTCCAAATTCACTCCCAAAGCCTTTGCACACCTTGATTTGGCTTCATTCTTCCTTGAACTCAAAACCCGATTCTCACTTGCACCTTTGAAAATTCAATGTCTCTCTTTGCAACCAGCTTCAATTCCTTCCAAAAAATGAACTGCATTCACTCAATGACTTATATAGAAGTGATAGGGACTGTCTAGAACTTTCTGGAATCATCCAAATGAGATTTTGGATTTTCAAAATCTCATCCATGGCAATCACTATTCTGGCTCCCTTTGGGCATGGCTATGCTTGTAATCAACTTCTCATGAGATATTGAATGAGTTTCGTGTGTTATTTTCCTTGTTTGCACGCCAAAAGTGTGGGTTGAATATGTTACTTCATCATGAAGAAATGAAATGGAATGGTATGCAAATGACCTCAAATCAAAATTCTAACATTGCCATTGTTTCTAAAATCATTTTCCAATCAATTTGACCTATTATTTTGCTTCATTTGGTCACAAAATGAATTATTTGAATTTTTGGCCATTAAATCATTTTAATTCTTTCTTTTTTCAAAATTTCTTGAACCAAGTCTCTCCTTGAGCCATTTCAATGCCTCCTTGATGCATGTTCAAGGTTAAAACCCCATTTTGAGCAACTTTATAGTTGAACAAAATTTAATTTGAGGCCTCTAAGTTGGTGAAATGGCCTATGATCACAAATGACCTATAATCACCAAATGTCCAAAATACCCATGACTTGTCCAAGCCATAAGTTGAGTTCTACAAATCCTATCAAGGACTTCTAGTACTCTCTAGAAAGCTAAGAGTATAAGGAACAACATTCATGTTGAGCAAAAGTTCATAGGAATCATCCTTCTAGGGCAAAAGTTTCATGCAAGTTGGGTAACTTTCAAGCTCCAAATTCACATTCCTCAGATAACTTGTAACTTGTCAAAGCCATAACTTGAGTTCTACAAATCCTATCAAAGACTTATAGAACTCAAATTAAAGCTAAGCTCATGCTCTACAACAATCATGTTGGGGGAAATATGAGATGACAATCACATCCTGAGCTAAATTGCCTTGAAGATAGGGGTCAAACTAGGGGATTTTACACTGTCAAGCCTTAGAAACCCTAGCCTGAAACTTCTCAAACTCTTCACTCATGATGAGTTAACCTTGGAATCTTCCTTATAACATCTCAATGTATCAATCCATGATCACATGGCTCTTGGATTAGGTCTCAACCTTCTTCAAATCATCAGTTGACTTAGGGTTAACCCAGTTAAACCCTAGCTGCACCACTCATGGTTAAGCCTTCTTAATCTTGCACAATGACCTGTCTAGGCCTCAAAGTGATATTCAAACCTTCCCATGAGCTCTCTCAAGACCTTAAGTCCATCCTCATGCCTTCAGAATCATCTGATGGCTTTCCACAACTCTCAAGTTAGGGGACCTACACTCTTGGTTTCAACCACCCTCTCTGAGGATCTTTTAACTTCTTTGACAAAGATATCAACCCTTGAACACTTAAATAAACTTCTTAGCTAGCTTCATAGTCTTGTGTAGCTCTTAATTAGTAATCATACCTCTTGATCTCCTGCATACATGTCAATGAAATGCAAATGATAATGCTAATGTGAATGAAATGAAACATAAGCTAGGTAAAGAAAAGTTGGGCAAATTTTGGGGTGCAACAGCTGCCCCTATTCAAACGGCTTGAACCTGACTGGGTGAGAAGCGAACGACTCTCAAACAATCAAGGTAAAAGACGGTTGAATACCAACAAACCCGAAAATTTGCCAACTGCCCAAGTACACGGTACTCTAATGGGGACAAATCTTCAGAAACTGAAATAATAGTTGCACGGCAACTAGCAGGAGAAATACTGATCTGAATCTCCGTGAGGATGATTCTATAATTTATTTGATATCATTGCATCCTCAAATCATCGAGGGATCACCGGTTGCATGGTAACTGGTGATTTGCCTACCGCACGGGTAAACGATACTTTGATTGGTAGGCACATCTTCAAAAACTGAGCACGACAGTTTCACAACAACTCTGCTGGGGAATTGGTCACACGGTAATTGGTGAAGGGTCTAATCTCGAATCTCCGTCAGGATTATCATCTGATTTTGCTGTAGATCTTCGTCCTCAAATCATCAAGGAGTCACCGATTACACGGCAACTTGTGATACATAACTGATACTACCGTCAGGCATTCTGCGACACTGTGGCAGGAGGATTCCTCTGGACTCATCAGGTCATTAGAGACTTTTTTTTTACAATCAAGTTAACTATGCCGTCGGGCATTTAAAGAAACTTTCGGGCTTCAGCCGGACTTCATCAGTAAGTCGGGAATAGAATTCTTGGTCAATCATGAACCAAATAAGGACATACAATCTTTTGCCGTGAGGTACTCCGCATCAGCTGAGAGAACTGCTTCGTCAATACAGTTGGACTTCAATCATCAAGTCTTCAAGGGAATTTCAACTCCTATATTTAAAAACCTGCTGGGGATGACACATCTCCGCTGGGGATTCTGGATAACTATCAAGTAACTCTGCTTCGGGGATCTAGAAATCATTCTGGATGAATCGACTCTGCTGAGGACTTCAAGAATCATCTTGGAAAAATAAGTCCGCCGGGAGATTTCAGGAATCATCCTGAGCACACTCTGCTGGAGATTTCAGGAATCATCCTGAGCAAACACTCTGTCGGGGACTCTAAGCATCAACTTGAGTAATCCGCTCTGGCGACTTCACTGGTGATTTTAAGAATCATCTTAATCAAACACCTTCGTTGGGGATTTCAAGAATCATCTTGAGCAAATCATTCTGCAGAGGAACATCTGCAAAATAAGAATGATAACGACCTAGCTCATGTTTCATATGCATATGTTTGACAATGGCGCAATGCTCCACACGGTGGAAATGCTACGCGTTTTTAGGGTAAATGCTATGCAATCATGCAAAATGCTACGACCCCATCAGCAAAATAAATGCTGAAGGGAAAAGCCTCCTGTCAAGGAGAAAGAACCACTCTGGTGGGGGAAGGAATCATCCTACCGAGGAGAAGAAGTCACACCAATCTCAATTGGACTCCGCCTGGGGAAACGAACTTCAGTCGACTGCTGCAGGGGAGTAAAGTTCTCCAAGAACTTGGACCCGTTCGGCTAGGTGTACGAACCACAAATTGCTGAGGACAAACGATGTCAGTCGCAGAAATAAACTGCACGGCCTTCGCAGCTAAACTTTCCTGGAGATAATAACTCCGGTGGGGAAACACAGCATCAACTATTCAACATTCTACCGGGGAAAACCAATCATGGCCTGACGGCTTCCAAGGGCTCGGCTCTCTTGGGGAACTGCAAACTCGGCTGAGGAAGAAGGAATCATCCTGCTTACTGGGGAGAGTACGGTTCTGTGGGGAATCTCAATTCCGCTGGAGACTTCAGTACGAGCTATCGAAAGCTGCATACTTCAGTGTATGACTTAGCTGGGGAGACGACCATCCTTCAGGATACATCTGATTGGAGAGAGAATCTTCTCTGCTTGGGGAAACATACGGCATACTGCCTGGAATATGTTATACCTGCAACAACACAAACAGACAGACAAGATACCCTTCTCGAAGGGACCTATCAAGGTTATCATCTTGTGACAATGTTCACGTAATTCATTGTTTCAACAATCAATGGCCTGGTCCAGTAAGTTTATGTATGCGCATTTTATCAAAAACATCGGCGTTCTTTTTCGCAAACAAAACAGATAGATGCTAAACGAGTAAACAGGATTGCTGAATAGTATTTTATTGATGACGAACCCCTGAATGGGCAAAAATGTTTTACAACAGATGCAAGCTCCTGGAATGAGGAAGCTGCGCAAATATAAAAACATAAATATACATCAGTATATACACAAATGTCGGCAATGAGGCGTAGACGAACACCATGAGGTGATCCCTCTATGACCCACTCGACTTTGATACTTCTCCGATGCTTCAGCTTCAGAAGAGATTGATTCAGATAAACGACCCTCAGGTCTTCAAAACCACTAAACAATAAAAGTCCATACGCGGAACGCAGTCATTTGCTTTTTCAAATCCCTAACTTTTACCTGAATCGCTCTTTCGGGTTTTCGATTCACCGGGATACCCTTTTTTGCCAAAGTCGCCCTTCCAGGTTTTCGACCTTGCGGGTGTACATTCTTTTCTTTTATATCCCTAATTTTTGCCGAACCTTTTCCTTTTTTATGGTTCGCCGGGATGCCCCATTTTTGCCTGGATTTTCTTTTTCTTTCCAGCGGGTCGTTTTTTAAGCAAAGTATTTTTTAACTGCGTCCGCGTTCACCGGGGATGCAAAATCTTCGCCGTCCATCGTGGATAACAGCAAGGCTCCTCCCGAGAAGACCTTGCTGACGATGTACAAGCCTTCGTAATTGGGAGTCCACTTGCCCCAGTGATCGGAGTATGGAGGAAGAATCTTCTTCAGGACGAGATCACCCGTCTGAAAGCTTCTAGGACACACTTTCTTATCATAAGCTTTCTTCATTCGGCTTTGATACAGACGCCCATATGCAATCGATGCTAACCTCTTCTCGTCCATCAGGCTGAGTTGGTTTAGTCGGTTCTTAATCCATTATGCCTCATCGAGTTTCACGTCAACCAAAACTCGTAAAGAAGGAATCTCGACTTCTAACGATAGGACAACCTCCATACCGTACACCAGTGAGAAAGGAGTTGCCCCGGTTGATGTACGTACCGTTGTACGATAACCGTGGAGTGCAAATGGCGACATCTCGTGCCAATCCTTATAGGTCACAACCATATTCTGTACAATCTTCTTAATGTTTTTTATTGGCCGCTTCAACGGCGCCATTCATCTTCGGCCGGTAAGGAGATGAGTTGTGGTGTTCAATCTTGAAACTCTGGCACAACTCCTTCATCATCTTGTTATTCAGATTCGAACCATTATCAGTAATGATCCGCTCGGGAATTCCGTAACGACAGATGATGTCCCTCTTTATGAATTTAGCCACCACCTGCTTGGTCACATTAGCATACGAGGCTGCCTCCACCCACTTGGTGAAGTAGTCGATAGCTACTAGAATGAAGCGATGACCGTTAGATGCAGTGGGCTCGATCTTGCCTATCATGTCAATGCCCCACATGGAGAACGGCCACGGGGAGGACATGACATTTAATGGGCACGATGGCACATGAATCTTATCAGCATAGATCTGGCATTTATGACATCTCTTCGAGAATTTAAAGCAATCTGATTCCATCGTCAGCCAGTAGTATCCTGCTCTCAGGATCTTTCTTGTCATAGCATGCCCGCCGGCGTGCGTACCAAATGTGCTTTCATGGACTTCTTCCATGAGCATACTCGCCTATTTCTCATCTACACATCTGAGTAGCACAAGATCGTGATTTCTTTTATACAAAACTCCATCAGGATTCAGATAAAAATTTCCAGACAACCTCCTCAGAGTCTTCTTATCTTGGGTTGACGCTCCCGCAGGATACTCCTTAGTCATAAGGAAGGTCTGGATATCATGGAACCATGGCTTGCCGTTGGAGGCTTCCTCGATCGCAAAGACAAATACAGGTCTATCAAGACGAGAAAAGACAATTCTTGGAGCTTCATTCCAAAAATTGACTTTATACATCGAAGCCAACGTGGCTAAGGCATCAGCCATTTGATTCTCGGCCCTGGGCACATGATGGAGTTCCACTCGATCAAAGAACGGAAGCAGCCTTCTGGCATAATTCATGTATGGCACCAAATTTGATTAACGAGTCTCCCACTCCCCTTTAATCTGGTTAATCACAAGTGCCGAGTCACCATATACATCTAGGTTCTTGATTCTCAAATCAATCGCTTCTTCTAGACCCATGATGCATGCTTCGTACTCCGCTTCGTTATTGGTGACCGGAAACGTCAATCTCGCGGTAAACGGGATATGGGATCCGTGGGGAGTCGTGATGATCGCCCCAATGCCACTTCCGTAAGAATTAACCGCCCCGTCAAATATCAATTTCCATTGGGATTTCCTGTCTGGACCCTCGTCGGGCAACGGTTCATCGCAATCCTTCACCTTGAGAAACATGATATCCTCATCAGGGAATTCAAATTTCATCGGCTGGTAATCCTCGATCGGTTGTTCGGCAAGGTATTCAGACAATACGCTGCCCTTAATGGCCTTTTAGGAAACGTATTGAATGTCATATTCCGTGAACACCATTTGCCATCTGGCAATCCTGCCCGAAAGTGCTTGTTTCTCGAAGACGTACTTGATCGGATCCATCTTCGAAATTAGCATGGTTGTGTGATTGAGCATGTACTGTCGTAAACATTTGGCAGCCCAGGCTAGTGCACAACACGTCTTCTCCAGCATCGAGTAAAGAGATTCACAATCTGTGAACTTTTTACTCAAATAATAGATGGCATGCTCCTTTCTGCCCGTCTCGTCGTGCTGACCAAGAACACACCCCATACTATTCTCAAGAACTGTCAAGTACATGATTAAGGGTCTTCCGACCACTGGGGGTATCAAGATCGGAGGTTCCTGTAGATACTGTTTTATCTTATCAAATGCCTTCTGGAAATCCTCGTTCCAGATAATCGCCTGATCCTTTTTTCGTAGTTTGAACATCGGTTCACACGTGGCCGTGAGCTGAGAAATAAACCTTGCAATGTAGTTTATTCTTCCCAGGAAACCACGAACTTCTTTTTCTATTCTTGGCGCTGGCATTTCTTGTATTGCTTTAATCTTCGCAGGATCAACCTCAATGCCCCTTTCACTCACGATAAACCCCAGTAGTTTTCCAGACCGTACTCCGAAAGTACACTTGTTAGGATTCAGCCTCAACCTGAACTTCCTAAGCCTCTCAAAAAGCTTCAGCAAATTGACCAGATGTCCCTCCTCCGTTTGGGACTTCGCAATCATGTCATCAACATAGACTTCAATCTCATGGTGAATCATATCATGAAACAAAGTGACCATTGCTCGTTGGTAAGTGGCCCCTGCTTTCTTCATACCGAAAGGCATTACCTTGTAGCAAAACGTTCCACAAGGTGTAATAAACGTAGTTTTCTCCATGTCCTCCGGCGCCATCTTGATCTGATTTTAGCCGGAGAAGCCATCCATGAACGAAAATACGGAGAACAGAGCTGTATTGTCGACCAACACATCAATATGAGGGAGCGGGAAATCATCTTTAGGGCTCGCCCTATTCAAATCCCGATAATCGACGCACATTCGCACCTTACCGTCCTTCTTCGGTACAGGCACTATGTTGGCGAACCACGGAGGGTAAGTAGTGACCGCTAAGAAGCCAGCATTAAGCTGTTTATGCACTTCTTCTTTGATCTTGACGGCCATATCTGGTCGCGTCCTCCTAAGCTTTTGCTTAACGGGAGGGCAATCTTCTCGTAGCGGCAAGTGATGGACCACGATGTCAGTATCAAGTCCGGGCATATCTTCGTATGACCAAGCAAAGATGTCACTATACTCTCTCAGCATCTCGACTAATCTCTGCTTGACATCACTCTACAATGCAGCCCCTATCCTGACGTTCCTGACCAGTTCTTCAGAACCCAGATTCACAATCTCAATCTCTTCCTCGTGAGGCAGAATAACTTTCTCTTCTTGTTTCAACAAGCGGGCCAACTCTTTGGGAAGGTCTTCGTCTTCATCAATCTCTTCTTCGGCTTGATAGATCGGGCAATCGAAGTCGAAGTGAGTCATAGAAGGTCCAGAGTCGATGTCATCTGCTATGTGGATCTCTTTTTCTGTCACTTGGATGGTATCCCTGATGGACCAGTTGCTGAGGCTCTCGCCTGGTTTGCTTGGCTGGATCCAAAAGTCTAGGTCGCAATCACTGTCTTCGCCGTCTTCAGACACTGCGTTGACACTTTCGAATATTACTCCGCCGCTGGTAAACTGGATCGGCCCTTTTCCTCGCGACACACTGTGAGAAGAGGAGGCTTCAGCCGCAGGAGAGTATCCTAACAAAAACTTGTCCTGCTTGTTAGGTATCTCTAGAATTCGCCCCCACCCTGGGGTAGATCCGGCCTGAACAACGGCCCGGGCTTCCTTGAAGGAAGAGAGAGTCATCTCTGGTTTCTCGGTCATTAATGAAGCCATGTTCTTGACTTTAACCGCTTCGAACGCCTGACATAGGGTTTCGTGGATTTCCCCATCCATCTCAACATACTTGAAGGACGACAAATGGCTCACCATTATGTCTTCCTCGCCACAAACAGTCACGATGCTGCCTCCGACAGCATACTTGAGCTTCTGGTGCAACGTGGAGGTCACGGCGCCAGCAGAATGGATCCATGGTCGGCCTAGGAGACAGCTGTAGGCAGACATGATGTCCATGATGTAAAAGACCGCGTCGAAAGTTTCCGGCCCCACTTGGATTGGCAAAGTCACTTCTCCAAAGACATGACGCTTGGTTCCATCGAAAGCCTTCACAACCAGGTCACTGGGTGTGCAAATCAATCCTCAAGTATCTAACTTCATCAATGCTTTCTTCGGAAGAACATTGAGCGATGACCCTGTGTCCACCAACACATGAGACATAATCGTTCCCCTACACTCTATCGAGATGTGCAGGGCGCTGTTGTGATTTCTTCCCTTCGGCGTCAGCTCCTGGTCAGTGAACCCTAACCCGTTTCCAGCATTCACGTGGGCCACTACCCCTTCCAACTGATTGACTGAGATTTCCTGCGGCACATATGTGGTATTCAAGACCTTTAACATCGCGTTGCGATGTGACTCCGAACACAACAACAAATTCAGGATGGAAATTTTCGAGGGTGTTTGATGGAGATGATCCACGATCTTGTAGTCACTCTTCTTGAACAACCTCATGAACTCTTCAGCGTCCTTAACAAGTAAGTCCTTCTCTACCCCACGAGGGGTTTCTTCAACGACTTTACTCTTTCCCTTATCGGTTTCCTCAACTTTGCCCGCTTTGTTTGTCACAATCTCAGGCAGAGAAAATATTCTTCCGCTGCGCGTGATCCCGCCAATTCCCACTAGGTTATCCATCGACTGCCCAGAGGGTTCTAGTTCCAACTTCTGTCCGTTACAGTAGACGTCTGCCCCATAATGCCATGAGACATCATTAGTGCTTTCAAAAGGTATCGGCCCAGCCTTGGTGATGGTAATCGTGGGCGGTCTGGGTGCAGAAATGGTGATCGTCCTGCGAGGGATGGTGATGGTGGCAACCTCATCATCTTGCTTCAGCATTACCTCTCCAGATCCACATTCGGCCCTTCGGCTAAACTGCAAGATTCCTTCGGTCATCAGACTCTGAATCCCTTCTATCAACTGTTCACATCCATCAGGACGAGTCACACAGCCTATACACAGTTCTCCGCAGCCCGGAAAGAAGCCTCTCTTCATCAGATTGGCTTTGACGAAGCTAAGCGGTGTCTTCAGATCCCTGACGTCAGTCAACATATCTAAATCTTCTTCTTCAATAATGGCATTCACCCCACCCCCCTATGATTCGGCATAGGGTTCTTCGTGACGTTTGGCACATTATCTGAGAAGTTGATGATCTTAGCATCCACCATATCTTGCACCTTGTGCTTGAAGGTTTTGCAGTTTTCTATCGTGTGGCCTGGTGCCCCTGAGTGAAACTCACAAGTTGCATTCACATCATAACTTGGCGGAGGTGCCCCTGTCAAGGGAGCCAGGGTTCTCTTCTGGACTAACTGCAACTGAAGCAGAGTTTGTAATAGCTGAGCATAAGACATGGGCGGTGCCTCGAGGTAACGGCTTGACAGAGGTGCCCTGTTTTGATACTTTCTGTACCCTTGCTGATTCGATTGCTGTTGTGGCTGGGGTTGTTGGACTCCAGGGATGGTTATGCTAGCCACATGCTGGCGAGGGCCTTTACCTTTCCTTCGAGCGTTGGACACGGCGCTCGTCTCTCCTTCCCACCTTTTGCCACCATACGGTTTCTTTCCTCCTCCAGCTGAGGCTAGATCGACACCTTGAATTTTCCCCAGTTTGATCCCATTCTCAACGTGCTCTCCGGTGATGATGAGATCTGAGAAGCTTCCAGACATACCGCTGACCAATTTCTCGTAATAAACCCCTGGGAGGGTGGCTACAAACATTTCAACAAGCTCCCGTTCAACCATCGGCGGTTGAACTCTAGCTGCCAATTCACGCCACCGCTAGGCGTATTCCTTGAACCCTTCGTTGTTCCTCTGTGACAAATTTTGCAGTTGGACTCGGTTCGGAGCCAAGTCACTGTTATATTGGTAATGATGCACGAATGCCTCAGCAAGTTCCTTCCACGTGCGCACACTGGTAGGCTCCAAACTCATGTACCATTCCAAGGTTGGCCCAGACAAGCTATCCTGAAAGAAGTGCATCAGCAACTTCTCGTCTTCAGAGTGAGCGGACATCTTTCGGTAGTATGACCTTAAGTGGACGCGAGGGCAGGTGGTGCCCTTGTATTTCTCAAAGTCGGTTACCTTGAATTTGGGAGGCACCTTGAAATCAGCAATCAATCCCAATTTAGACATGTCGACCCCCATAGTGTTCAGGTTCTCGAAATTCCTCATTTTGTCCTCGAGTGCTTTAAACCTCAGGCATGCTTCAGCAGTCAGCTCTCCTTTAGCACCCTTCTGGGAGAACAAATCTTCTTGACGGTCTTCTAGCCATGGCTGAGGCCCATACAGATTTCCAGCACCTGTGTTGCCATTGCCTAGTCCAGCGTTGCCATTAGCTTCAAAGTTCCCATTACCGACACCAGTCGTATTACCATTGAGCCCCATGTTAGCGATCACATTGCCATTACCACTACCGTTCCCCCCGGTCATGGGGATGCCATTCTGAGGAGTTTCAACAGGTGAAGGGGTTGGAACACTCCCACCGTGGAGTACACCATTGCTGTCAACCCTTGAAATTAGAGGCTGGACCAATGTTTTGAGCTGGTCTTGGCCGTTGGAGACCACTTGCATGAGCTCCATGAAGTGGTCCATCCTCTCTCAGAGCTCCTGAACGTCAGTCTGTACTTGTTCCATTGCTCTAGCTTGATTGGCTCTGGTCGGATAGCGGTGGATTGGTCTTTGATCAATCCTGGAACAACCTGAAACAACCTGTATACACAAAAGGGTTAGAAAAAACGACAAAGTGCTCGTTATGCAAATGCTTCATGCACATGCAAACATGTGTCTGTGCGTTAGGGAAATTTCCTCCCGATCCTAGTGCCTGAGTGCCAGTGCTGATAGTAAGAAGTCCGAGTTCAGTTATGGAAATAACATCTCATATATAAAGAAAGCCCATCAAGGCGGTACATAATGTTACTGAGTACAAGCAGAATCAATAGCATGACCTCGACCAATAAGCCTGGTGATGGTCATCATACAACAATAATCAAGACAAAAGGATTACAAATATAGTCAAGCACGGCCACGGGCGCGGAACTCTCCTAACAGATCCCTCGTTTCTGGATGATCAGGCCGAGTGAGCAACCCTTCGACGAGTAACTCCCTCTGCGTAATAGTGTATTGAAGACCTTCAACTGAGTCTTCCCACGCTCCTTCGCCGAAACAATCTTCTAACTTCCGCTTCTTGGACTCAAACGTCAGTTTGTGCTCCTTCAGGTTAGCAAGAGCCTTGTTAAGCAGGCCTTCAGCGGCATATCTGCGAGCGGTTTCTTCATCAAACCTCTTCTCACTAGCCTTCACCTGGGCTTTCAACTTGGAGATCTGCTGCTTTAATTTATCCTCCTGTTCCTTGCCGTTGGCTAGGGTGGCCTTCCAATGCTGATTGAACTTGGATATTCTCCGGTACGCTTCATCCAAGTGCTGCTTCTTAGTGGCCAGTACGTCATTGACAACTTTGAAGTCCCGACCCAAACGCTCACGCTCAGCCATCTGCTTAGTCAAATCCGTCCCTAACTGGTTCACCAGCTCTGTTTGCCTCTCGAAGGAATGGACGACTTCGCTTCTCTCGCTTCTGAGTTGAGCCAATTCTTTCTCCAGCTCTTCATTTGCCTTCTTCAGCTCATCCCGCTCAGCTAACACCTGATTATGTTGCTGAATGGGCACGGTGGTAGGCTCTTCAATAACCGGAGGGCTTTCTAGCGGGGCAGGTGGAAACGGCATCCCTATGATATCTGCTCTGGCTCTGATCCAGGTCACATACGGAGCGTAGGCTTGGCTATTGCTTTTCCCCAGCAACGGCTTTCCCCGCTTACAGATACCATTCCAAGCGCGCTGAAGCCTAGATAACATATTCCCCTCTAGAAGACCAGTGAGGTACAAAGATTCCTGCACCTCTTCATCCTTCGGCGGAGCTCTCAGAGCATAAGCAAACTGTCGGACCAGCAGAGATGGATTATAGTTGATACAGCCCTTCCTGCCTATCAAAGGCACATTCGGAAACCCACTGCAGCTGAAGATAATCTCAGTACCCAACCTATCTCTATCAAACCAGGCAATATCCTCCGCTGACAGACTCATCAAGCGCTCAGACCAATCAACTGTGGCTGCAGACAAAGCAAAGGGACCCTTCTTGGGTAGGTGACTATCAAGCCATCTATAAAGTAGGGGCACACAGCACGAGACATTCTTGCCCCTTCTGTTCCCGTTCTTGTAGTGGACGGAATGATAGACATCTCCTATCAAGGTAGGGACTGGATTCCCTGATGCAAAGATGTGAAAGGCGTCAAAGTCTACAAAGTCAGGCATATTGGGGAGCAGAATGATGCCATATATGCACAGAGCAAGAATAGCGTTGAACACGATCCAACAACCGTCTTTGGCACACTGTTGGGCCTTTCCCACTAAGAACTGCAAGGAGAAACTGGGAACCCTGTTCCAACTAGACAAGACCAACTCGGAGGCATCCAGATGAAGTGAAGGGGCTAGACTAGCCAGATTAGGCGCAGCGTCCATATGAACAAAGGGCTTCTGACTTTTGATGGGCACACCTAACAAATCAGCATACTCCTCTAGTGTGGGTGCGAGAATAAAGTCCGGGAAAGTAAAGCATCTCAAAGGAGGATCGTAGAACTGCAGCAAGGCGTGCAACCCATTCAACTCAAACACAGAAGGTTTACGAACCAAGCTGAGCAGTTTCCCATAAGACTTTCTGAATTCACCTCTCACAGAATCATCTGCCAAAGCGATCAAACCAGTCAGCTAAACAACATCAGGAGTGGGGAGCTTGTAGGCCACGGTCTTCTCTCAGAGAACCCATAATAGCACAGTAGAAGGCAAGAACCTGAACCGGGGGAAACGGTACCTGCAACACATACACACGTTAATGATATGCAAATGAACATGCGAAGCAATGCAAAATGCAATCATGCAGCAGGAGATCAAGATGGATGTGCTATTGAAGTGATGAAGGTTCTGTATCAACAAAACCACAATATTGCTCTGTCAAGAACAACCCTATCTCTGATGAGAAGAAAACCCTGATATCGGACCATAAATCTGCTCTGTCGAGAACAAATATCCATCTGATAATAAGAAGCCCTGATGTCGGACTATAACTCTGCTCTGTCAAGAACAAACACATCGCTGAAGATAAGGACCTCTGATACAGGACCACAACTCTGCTCTGTCAAGAACAAATACATGTCTGATGATGAGAACCTCTAATACCGACAAAACTGATTCACTATCAAGAAAACCAGGTAGTCTGAAGGTTACGGTTTCCTGCAACAAACCCGACGCTGCTCACAGGTATGGACCTAAACTGACACAAGTCCGGCATCCTATGCGGTCATCAGCGTCACAAACTTTCAAGAGAGATGATACGATACCCAGAAGGTGTGGCATCATCGTCTCCTGAAGCGGCTTCACTTAGCTGAATCCCAAATGATTGGTTCCCAGAGTCGACAATCCTCCAAACCAACAACCCCTTGGGCCGGAAAAGAAGTCAACCGGGAGAACCTCGTCTGAGCGTGGATTTCATGAGACACTAGTGCCTGCAAAGCAAGCACGCGCCCACTAATTTCCACAACTAATGCTAGGTACACTCAAGCCTGGGTCTGGCTTCTCACTCATCAGAATGCCTCCCCCCCCCCCCCCCACAACAGCACATATAATCATATCATACTGAAAATAAAGTGCAGGAAATAAAATGCGATAAATAAACACAACCCAACAAGTACTCATACAAGCGCTATGATTGACTCTCGCAGGGGACGTTGGATCCCCAAACTGACTCGCATAAGGGACGTTGGATCCCAGGAAACTATCAAGTCCCCAGCAGAGTCGCCAGCTGTCGCTACCGCAAAAACAAGGTGCCGGCAAAATAGAAGAGTCGCCACCTTTCGTTATTTATCCCTCAGAACGGGAAAGGAAACGATCGGAAAAACCTGACGAAAAGGTATAAGACAAGGTCATCGCTACCATTGTCTGGGTTCGGGAGTCGGTTACGCAAGGGGAAGGTATTATCACCCTTCACGTCCATCGTACTCGATGGGATCCACGCTTGTTGTGTTTATCTAACGAGTTGGTTTTATCTATCTACCTATCAAGGCTGGTCTGAAAAGAAAAGAAAATGACTCAGCAAAGCGTCGCGCTTTATGCCTACGTATTCTCATCAGAGAATGAGAAATCAGAGTCAACGTAGTTCGGCTAACTACGGGTTACGGGGAAGGTGGCTCGCCAATACGTCAGTATTGTGCCTACGTACTCTCAACAGGTATGAGAGATCAAAGCTTACGTAGTTCGGGATAATACGGATTACGGGGATTCAGATTCATCTGTTTTATCGAGTAGGGTTAACAAACAGTTCTAGCAGTTTGGCGTACACAGCTCGACCTTTGGAGACTTAGGCGTTACCGTTTACGGTAGAACTGGGAGTTAACGACACTCTTTTCTTCAGAAAAGCTTCCTTTGAATTATGGGCCCACGGGGCAAAAAGGTTTGAAGTTTGTTTTCTGTCTTTTACGGAAGAACTATTTTTTATGGATGTTTGCAACCAATATCTCACTAGAGACTATGACCTGAGAGTGAATGCGTCGCATGTCACCCAAAGGGTGCCATACTAAACATCCAGACTGTTGAAAAGAAACTCTCCAACAATCCTTTCTCAGATAGCTTAAGGCTCGTAATGCACGACATCAGTTAACCTTTATTACTGTATTTTAATTTGTTTTGAGATGAGAGGAGAGAACAGGCTCAACTAAGGGGGAGACTATCAAGTCCTACTGTTGTCATGCCAAGGATTCGTCCTATGGTTGCGGTTTGAAACAGGGAACTCCTAGAAGTTATCATGCATAGGTTTCAACCTAAATTTCTAATCATCACTTCCTTATCAAAGGAAATGAGATTCCTAGGGGATCATGTCAATGATAAACAGAAACAGATAAAGCATCAGCTCAAACAGTAAACAGTAAACGACTGTAAAATGCATGCAATGCAAGTGAGGGAGGAAATGTGTGTGGGGCATCAGCCTCCGCAAGCTCATCTCAACCTCAAGCCAAATATGAATAACTGCAATCATACAGAGGAAATAAAATGCCTTCAAGCAAATCACAAACCACATAGGCAAGGGAGCTGGGCTCTACCGAATACCCGCAAGCAAAGCTACACAGTAAAAATACAAGCAGAGGGAGCAACTCAACCTCTAGTGCAATCATGCTCCTAGCATAAATCAGTCTCAATATGAACTTATTCTAATGCATCAAGCAAATCAAACAAGTCATCTCAATACATTTGCACAGAAAGCAAACAGATAAGAAAAGAAAGCAGATCAACCACTCCACAGCTTCACAGCAAAGCTCCTCTGACATCATCTCAGTCCACAGTCTTCAACTGTTCCTTAAGTCTATCCACATCAAACATAAGTGTCAACTTGTTCTTTATCTTCTTCAAGCTTCAGCTCCAAAGTAAACCCCACCTTCAGGCTTCAATCCCAATAGCAAGTATCAACTTGTTCCTTCAGGCTCTCAATGCATCAAACACACAAGTATCAACTTGTTCTTCTCCTTCAAGCTTCAGCTTTTCATTTAATCTCAAATTGATCTTCTTCCCAAGTGTCAACTTGTTCTTCTGGATCTTCAAGCCTCAGCTTCAAAACAGACTCCACTTTCTGGCTTCAATCCCAATAGCAAGTGTCAACTTGTTCCTTCAGGCTCTCAATGCATCAAATCCACAAGTATCAACTTGTTCTCCAACTTCAAGCTTCAGCTCTTCATTTGGTCTCAACTGGATTCCCTCCACAAGTGTCAACTTGCTCTTCTTGGTCTTCAAGCTTCAGCTCCAAGGGCAGTCTTCAAACATAGGGGAAGTACAACCTCTAGCATCTTCAATCTTCTAGCAAGGAACTCCATCCTCTAGCAAGGGAGAAAGATTCATCTAACAAGAGCAGGGTTTGGATAATAGACAACAGAGTGAAGACCAAAGGTCACCACTAAGCACTCCATCATCAAAGAAAGGAACCCTCAAAGGTTCTACCAACTTGTGAAGAGCCACACATCTTACCAAAGGAGGGATGAGGCCTTCACAAGGGGACCTTATATCATAGGGAGGAATGGAAGTTATTAACACCTTCCATGTTTATGGAAGAAGAGAATCTATCTAGAAACTCTACTTACAAACCCTAATCTTAACACCTAAACAACACTACACCAAAAGAACGGAAATCTTCACATCCAAACTTCTTCAAGCACTCCATAGTAACCCAAGCTTGTCTTCAACATCATCCAAGAGCAAGCAAAGCAAAACCCTAATCTAAGGGAACTAAAGAAATCAATCTAGTTGAATTAGCAAGTTGGGATCCCTTAAAACTTAGTACTAAAGTTAATCCGAACTAAAATACTAAACCCAATTGTAAAATCCTACAAAAATAACTATGGGACCCTAATTCAATCATGAATATACCATATAAAATCCAGGGGTTGAATCATCCACCAAGTCCTAGAAATAAAACCTACATCACAAGGTACTAAGCATAAACCCTAAAAATAGAGCACCTAAAGCTTCAACTTAAAACTACCACCTAATTCCATCACAAAAATGTGATAAAATTGCTAGCAGAACATGAATATCTATGCATGCTACACACAAAAAATCAAGGCAAGAATCATCACCAAATGCTAAAACAAAATTCAACAAAACAAGGTATCAACCATGGCCATTTTAATATCTATTAATATTCAAAAAATTCAAATAAAACCAAAAATGCATGAATTCCTAATATTTTTAATTTATAAAATTCTAGATTCAATCATGAATCAGGGGAAAAAAGTTTGGAATTAATTGAGTTAATTTCCTATTTTTTTGGATTAATCTCTAAGTCATATGAAATAATGAAAAATAAAAGAAAATAAAAGAAATTGGTAAACATGCGTGGCAGATAGCAATCCAATGCAGTTTAATTCTCATAATTGGGCCAAAGGGGTGTGTGGATAACAATCTGAGTCCTAAGCCCAAAACACCAATTAAATGAAATGGTGCGTTTCATCTTAATGTCTCTCTTCAGAGTTGAGATGCAATCGTGGCCTTCCATTGCTCGCCTGAGTCCAAAGTCAAACACTCATCCAACGGCCATGGCTCATCGTCCCCACTTGAACTCAGTTTGGGGGGAAAACATAGACGGTGACCTGAACAGTGGCGCCACCGTCTTCTCCGGTGAGACAACCTCTACAGTTCATCAAAACTTCACCAACCATACATCTTCTTGTCTAGAATTCAATACTTATCCAGAATCTCAACTCCAAATCATCTAAATCCTTCTCTAACTCAAAACACGATAACATTTTCAGAATTCATCCAAATCTTGAATCTCACCATTCTTTAAATTAAAGGTCTCAATTCAATCCTCCTCTCATGGTGATCACTTTGCACCATCTAATCTTGATTAACAGTCCAAGAATCACTAGATTTCAGCCCTAACAGAAATTGATCACCACCTTATTTCGTCTCTAATTCACCAATTTTTGATCCTAAATCCAACTGTATCCATAGGGGAACCTAACCACATATGAATTTCTAAGCATCTCCCTATAGTTTAAGCATAAATTCAAAGTATACCAACTTGGTTTCAGACGTGTAACAGAAGAGGTTTTTGATCACTACAACTTCCAAAACGATGCAGACACATTCCAAATTCACTCCCAAAGCCTTTGCACACCTTGATTTGGCTTGATTCTTCCTTGAACTCAAAACCCGATTCTCACTTGCACCTCTGAAAATTCAATGTCTCTCTCTACAACCAACTTCAATTCCTTCCAAAAAATGAACTGCATTCACTCAATGACTTATATAGAAGTGATTGGGACTGTCTAGAACTT
Source organism: Lathyrus sativus (assembly GCA_963859935.3). Lineage (NCBI taxonomy): Eukaryota > Viridiplantae > Streptophyta > Magnoliopsida > Fabales > Fabaceae > Lathyrus > Lathyrus sativus. The sequence goes on along the minus strand of OZ012737.1, from coordinate 327,328,256 downwards.
TCTGGAATCATCCAAATGAGATTTTGGATTTTCAAAATCTCTTCAAAATCTCATCCATGGCAATCACTATTCTGGCTCCATTTGGGCATGGCTATGCTTGTAATCAACTTCTCATGAGATATTGAATGAGTTTAGTGTGTTATTTTCCTTGTTTGCAAGCCAAAAGTGTGGGTTGGATATGTTACTTCATCATGAAGAAATGAAATGGAATGGTATGCAAATGACCTCAAATCAAAATTCTAACATTGCCATTGTTTCTAATATTATTTTTCCAATTAATTTGACATATTATTTTGCTTCATTTGGTCACAAAATGAATTATTTGAATTTTTGGCCACTAAATCCTTTTAATTCTTTCTTTTTTCAAAATTTCTTGAACCAAGTCTCTCCTTGAGCCATTTCAATGCCTCCTTGATGCATTTTCAAGGTTAAAACCCCATTTTGAGCAACTTTCTAGTTGAACAAAGTTTCATTTGAGGCCTCTAAGTTGGTGAAAATGGCCTATGATCACAAATGACCTATAATCACCAAATGTCCAAAATACCCTTGACTTGTCCAAGCCATAAGTTGAGTTCTACAAATCCTATCAAGGACATCTAGTACTCTCTAGAAAGCTAAGAGGATAAGGAACAGCATTCATGTTTACCAAAAGTTCATAGGAGTCATCCTTCTAGGGCAAACGTTTCATGCAAGTTGGGTAACTTTCAAGCTCCAAATTCACATTCCTCAGATGACTTGTAACTTGTCAAAGCCATAACTTGAGTTCTACAAATCCTATCAAAGACTTCTAGCACTCAAATTAAATCTAAGATCATGCTCTACAACAATCATGTTGGGGGAAAAATGAAATGACAATCACATCTTGAGCTAAATTGCCTTGAAGATAGGGGTCAAACTAGGGGATTTTACACTGTCAAGCCTTAGAAACCTTAGCCTGAAACTTCTCAAACTCTTCACTCATGATGATTTAACCTTGGAATCATCCTTATAACATCTCAATGTATCAATCCATGATCACATGGCTCTTGGATTAGGTCTCAACCTTCTTCAAATCATCAGTTGACTTAGGGTTGACCCACTCAAACCCTAGCTGCACCACTCATGGCTAAGCCTTCTTAATCTTGCACAATGACCTTTTTAGGCCTCAAAGTGATCTTCAAACCTTCTCATGAGCTCTCTCAAGACCTCAAGTCCATCCTCATGCCTTCAGAATCATCTGATGGCTTTCCACAACTCTCAAGTTAGGGGACCTACACTCTTGGTTTCAACCACCCTCTCTGAGGATCTTTTAACTTCTCTGACAAAGATATCAACCCTTGAACACTTAAATAAACTTCTTAGCTAGCTTCGTAGTCTTGTGTAGCTCTTAATTAGTAATCATACCTCTTGATCTCCTGCATACATGTCAATGAAATGCAAATGATAATGCTAATGTGAATGAAATGAAACATAAGCTAGGTAAAGAAAAGTTGGGCAAATTTTGGGGTGCAACAAATAGGAATTCAATTTTGTCAATCATACTGGACAATAACTCCGCCTTATCTTTGCAGTAGCCAAACCTGTAACACCCTTCTAACCCCACATGAAAATATATAAATAATCAGAGTAAATTAACATGCTTTCACAAAAGGGCGTCACACATAATTTCAAAACATCAAAACCACCTGTCATGCTTTAAACACTTAAATAAAATAATCATGCTTTTCAAAGTTCACTTTGCATGTAGCAGCGGATTCAATTTATATTCATAATTCTTTTCACATAGCATTCATGTTCATCTCATAATTCAACAATACTTGGGCACTAAGGCCAACATCATAATATTTCGATACATTTAAAACAAAACTTAAAATACATAAAATATCTCTAAAGCAAAAACCCAAACGATCCCAGTGTTACATAACCAGAGCATGACTCGACCCAACATAATTAAAATACTAAACGACTGCACCAGCAGAGACCTCACAACTATTAGCAGTACAACTCCAAGATACCTGCACGATGTCATAAAGGACATCATTCCAGCAGAAGGGTGATAAATATTACCATAATAATCAAAGCATGTCATATATAAATGCGCAAGTACATAATACATACATTTTACATTTTCTCACCACAATGCATATTAACACAATAACCATGCACATAATATATATCCATATCATCAAATACACATATTATACTCCTCACCACAATACCTCACATACCCACTAACATACATCGCACAACATATATGTATAAAACCAAGCATTTCATCATGCATACATTCGAAATTACAATTAATCCTCACAAACATACACGTTATGTTTCATTCATCACGAATCATATAACATACACCATCATGTTTAATCATCAATTCATTATTCAATATCTTTCTCAATTACTCAATCGCAACCCACAATTCAACAATTCATACTCACATGCATATTTCATATAACACTCATAACCATGCCATGTGACTCACTTAAAACCCACCCAATATCACCAATCCCCTTTTTAGGATTATGGGTACGTCACTTATACCCTACCAGGAATAACACCTCAGTTATTCTACCCCGGTAATTACTCCACTAGGAACGACACATTGCCATTCTACCCCAATGAGTACAAATCTTTCACATAAACATTATTATCTATATTACTCTCATATTTACCAATCATTACCTATATACATGTACTATTATATTCTCAGGCATTATTCACAATTCATCACATACATTACACTGCATGTATATATATATATATATATACACAACTAAGCATACTCAACAATCATGCTTCTACAATTCACATCATTTTCACACAAACATTTATAATTATATTTATTCATACATCTCAATCATTCCATACATCGCAATGTATCCATATAAGTATCTATATATAAATAGAACATCAAGCATATACAATATGCATTCACCAATGTTTACATCAATCCATGTAAACCCACATATATATACATATCTTCAAGCATACTCACTCATGCCATTATCGCAATTCGTGTTAGTTCACATAAACATACACAATATGTTTATATCATCACCATTTCACATAAACATTCACATACATGTTTATTTCACCAATGCATCATATAAAGATGAATTATGCAACTCATAGAGACCGACTCACGACTCTATGCAGATGCAAATGCGGTACCGACTCAATTCAGCAGGTTCAATTGAAGAACCAAATGGAACCATCTCTCGTTACCGAAGTAACTCCCCGTCGGGCCTACGATGTTCACCCATTGCTCACACCCCACATGGGCACACAATGTTTATGGATTGCTCACACCCCACATGGGCACACAATCCGATTGCTCACACCCCACAAGGGCACACAATCGTTCTGCAGATTCTACATGGAATCAAATATAGACCATCGCTCACACCCCACATGGGCACATGATGTCTCTGCAGATCCTACACGGAATCAAATATAACCATCGCTCACACCCCACATGGGCACACGAGGTTCTGCAGATCCTACACGGGATCAAATAACACAAATGCATATCATGATGCTTCACATGCAAACATGACTCAATCAACTATAAACCATCGCTCACACCCCACATGGGCACACGAGGTTTCTGCAGATCCTACGCGGGATCAATCAACACAAAATGCATACATGTTTACAAACATACTCATGCATCTATCACATTTCACTGCATACATTTATTATGCATTCACAACATATATATCATAATGCAAATATATATATTCATCATTTATTTCACAGCATTTCATACATGGTTCTCATACAAAATGACTCAATCAGTTCTAGACCATCGCTCACACCTCACATGGGCACACGATGTCTCTGCAGATCCTACACGGGATCAATCGACACAAACTCCATACATATTTGCAAATATATTATCATGCATTCTTCACACATCAACACGTACAATTATCATGCACTCACAATGTGTATTATATTCATCATTCATCACAATTGCCATGCATTTTTATTCAATTCTAAACAATGCATAATTTGCCCAAAGGCCACGATTCAAAATCATATTCATACACTAGGATTCACGCCTTACGGCTACCCATAGCACATCACAAACAACATATAAGTTATTAAATCAAAGAAGGGTCGATCGCAACCGAAACCCCAAGCCACGACAGCACCACGCAACAGGGAAAATTCATCCTGCTACGTTCGCTACACGCTCGCATAGTGAGCGTTCGCTACCTCCTCGCCTAGCGAACTGCTAGCGAGCAAGAACAGAGGCTACAGACCTCGTTCGCTACCCCGTTCGCCACAACGAACCTCCAGCGAGCTCCTCGCTACTCCCTTCGCTGCCAGCGAGGGACATCAGGATCTCACTGTCCCATGTCTGGGACCGTTTGCTGCACGCTCGCCTAGCGAGCGTTCGCTGCGTGCTCGCCTAGCGAGCTGCTAGCGAGTCGCCTGCGAACAACAACATTCAGTTCTGCTCCAGCACCTCCAAACTCACCAAAATCACCCGATTAAATCCAAAGTTGTTCCAGTAGCCTTAGTCTAACATATCCCGACTAAGCTACGAAAGTTATTCTCGATTCTAACCATCCAAACATCGGCTTCTATCGATTTCTATCATTTCGACCTAAATGGAAACAAGGTTGGAAAACAACCAAACTCATCCACACACATACACAATCATACACAATGATTAAGATAGTAAGATTTCACACCCTTACCTTAGATTAATCGAAGCCATAGGATGTTCTTGATGATTCTCCAAGTTTTCCTTTTTTTCTCCTCTTTTCTCTTCTTCCTTTTTCTTTCTCTTTCTTTCTTTCTTTTCTTCTTCCTTCCACTTTCTCATATATATATCTTTCCCTTTATTTCTTTCCATTGAATTTCCTCTCTCAAAACATCTATCAATCCATTTAAATAATCATCTAATTATTCAAATAATTAGAATAATCCAAATAAATCAATTATTTAACACAAATAATTAATCATTGAAAATTGGGTTGTTACAAAACCCACTGGGGATGCTCTGAAATTAACTGCCAGGCACCTATTTAGACAACAGGCGACAACTCCTGAAATTTTGATTATGAAACCCTGTGACGCTGACGGAACAGCAAACTTGAAGAAAATACTCCGATGGCCGGATAAGAGAAACTTCAACAAGCAACTTTGTGGGGAAAAAATCTGGCAACAACTCCAAAGTCTACTTATGAAGCTATTCCATGCGGACAAAACCTTCGGAAAACAACTCCAAAATCTAATCACGAAGATGCGGTACCGCTGAAGAACTCCAAGGTCTAATTACGAATTCGTTTGATGTTGACGACAACTCCAAGGTCTAATTATGAAGCAGTGCAATGCTGACGTAACAGCTGCTAGAGAAACTCTGTTGGGGAATCGCTAACGACGACTCCAAAGTCTAATTCTGAAGCTGTGTAACGCTGACGTAACAGCCACTTGAAGAAAACTGTGCTGACCTCCAAAGCCAAATCATGAAGTCTGCAATGCTGACATAACAGCTACGCAAGGAAAATCCGCTAGGGAATCCCTAACAACAACTCCAAAGTCTAGTTACAAAGTCGTTTAACACTGCCAATAACTCCAAGGTCGAACTATGAAGCCGTATAAACTGATAATAACTCCAAGGTCTAATTATGAAGCCATCCACTGCTGCTAACAACTTCAAAGTCTAATTATGAAGCAGTGACACCAAGTAACGATTTCAGCCGTCTAATCGCTGAAATCCCCCTTTAAAAATGCCAACAACAACTCCAAAGTCAAATCATAAAGCCTTATAGCGCTGACGCAACGAACTTCAAAGTCTAATTGTGAAGCCATATCATGATGGTAACATCCTCAAAGCCTAATTATGAAGCCATAACCACAAACCGGGAAGAACTCTGCCGGGGGAATTCTGACGTCAACTGCCACACGTTCAACTTGATGACGAGTAATGACTTCAGATGTCTAATTCCTGAAATCTTTCTCTTAAAATGCTAACGTGACAGCAACCCGAGGGAACACTCCACCGGGGGATTTTTGACAATAACTCCAAAGTCCAATTATGAAGCCGTGTAAAGAACACTCCGCTGGCGGAATAAGAGAAGTTAATCAAGCACCTCTGATAAGGGAACACATGGCGGGACGAACATTATCATCACATATCTTATGCCGCAAATCTGAATATCTGAAAACAATCCTGAACAAGAATTCTAATTACCTGCAGGGAAGAACACCTGAAAACAAAGAGATAACCAACCTGACTTATGTTTCAGAATGCACATGTTTGAAAATGGCGTAATGCTCCATATAAGATGGAAATGCACGCATTTGGGTAAATGTGAATATGACGATATATGCAAATGCAAATGCAGGCTCAAGCTGCTGGGAAACTCTGGTAGTGTTGTCTCAACAACATGAATGCTGAGGATAACGCCAACTCCGCCGGGGAGAACAAGTATCACAAAGTATTCCGGAGAAATAAACGCCAGAAACACAACCAACTCCTCCGGGTATAATCTTTCTTAACCAACAACCGGATTAACTATTGTGGGAATCTCCCATGCCGGAGATTGAACGTGCACATCTTCGATTCGCTGAAGAGCTCAACCTCTGCAGGGGACATTGATTTTGACTTGCTGGGGATATCCTGTGGACAACTTCCCTGAGGATACTCTTCTGGGGAAAATAATCCCTCATTCGGTAAAGGATAACGTCATTCCAACTCTCTGGGAATAAGCTGCGACTAGCTGGAGAATGACACGACTGGAGTCGGGCTCTTCATCAAGAGACTTCGGCTGGGGAATACAATCCTTGACTGTTTGCTCCAAAGGTAAGAACCCTGCAAAACACAAACGAGACAAAACAGGCCTATACAACCGAATCTACCCGGGTTAGCATCCATGACATTACTTCAGTCAATTCGAAGTTTTAACAATTATTGGCAAGTGTTGCACCCTAAAAATTTCTCAACCTATTTCACCTGGTTTATGTTTCAATTGCATTGTCATTTGCATAATAAGTCATGTACATAGTCTAATCATTTGCATAGCATAGCATAACAAGTTATCTGACAAGGGACCAAGTGCCATTTTTATCAAAATAGGCCCATCAAGGGGTTTTATTCAAGTTCAAGAACATCCAAGTCATCAAGAAAGGTTTGAGGCTTTGAGAAGTTTGAGGGTCAACCAGTGGTTTTCTCTCCTAATCTTGGGGGGTTAAAGATCATCAATGGAGTATGAACTATGACTGAGGGTATGGAATGTGCACAAAGATCATGGAAGACCTAGAGGGTCATATTGAAGATGAGACAAGTCATTGATACAAGTACAAGAGCCAGAGTTGAAGTACAGTCAACTAGGGTGTCATCTGGGTCAACCCTAGGTCAACTGAGTGATTGAAGAGCATCAAGGATTAATTGGAGGATGTGGGATTCATGAATTAATATGTGTGTACATGTTTGGTGTTTTTCCAAGGAGAAATCAAAAGGAATCAAGAAGAAGAGGAGTTACTAAATTAGGGTTTCAGTGTAAAAACCCTAATTTAGGCTTAACGTCCAAGCCAGACAAGTCAAAATGCAAGTTTCAGATGAATTCTTGGTCAAAATGAAACTTGTAGATTTTCTCAATAGATTTAATTTGAGTACTAGAAGTCTTCAAGGAGATTTGTAGAACTCAAGTTATGGTTCTTGCAAGTTATGGGTTATCAGAGGACACTGAAATTTATTTGTGAAAGTCACTTGACTTCCAAGCAACATTTTCACATCAAGGAGTTTTCAAATGGATTCTTGGCCAACATAAGAATTGTATATCTTGATCTTAGCTTTAATTTGAGTACTAGAAGTCCTCAAGGGGATTTGTGGAACTCAAGTTATGGTCTTGGCAATCCAGGGGTATTTTGGGAAAGTTGAATTACAGGTCATTTTTCAACATAGGTCCAAATCTCCCTCTTCCACTCTTCAAATGGAAAAATGTTCAACATGAGATGTGTTCAAAATGATGTTTTTAGGCTAGATAAGAGCTCATGGGAACTTGGGATGGCTTGCTTCACAAAGTCACCAAAATGGCCTAAAATAAGGGTATAATTTAAATGAACCAAGGTTGGAAATTAGGGTTTTTGATCTACACATCCAAACCAAGCCATATGACATACCAATTTGATTGTAAAAATAATTTTGAGAACATTGACATTACCACAATTTTGAATTGAGGGTTATTTTTGTGACTTGCTTTGTAAATTGGTTACTTGAACCATAAGGCACAATTGCAAAACCATACTTCAAGGCAAATGCAAGGCTTCCTTCCATCCTAACACCTCCTAAATATCATTTGGATAGAAATTGAACTCAGAACCAAGTGAATTGCAAGCCAAAACATGAGATGGTATGTGCATAGCATGAGATGAGATTTCTATGGCATGAGAAGTTGATTTTCTCATTGGATTGATCCAGAAGATTCTAGAGTTTTCATTCACACTCTATATATGCATATGAAGAGATTCAGAGCAAGAGTTGGAGAGAATTGAGGGAGATTGGATAGATTTCATTTTCACTTTTCCATTTGCAAATCAAATTCTGTTACACAGTTACAACCACTTTCAATCCCTTCTTTTGATCTCAGAAGCTTGCCTAGCACTGGTGAATGATTTCAGATAGAATCCATAGCAAGATTGGTGGAGAATCGTGTGATAGCCTTTGAAATTTTCAGCCTGCAACTCAAGATCGAATTCAACAATTCAGGCCATTTCAATCTCTCTCTTTGCATACAGAAGCTTGATTTGGTGTTGGTGAAGGTGTCTAGAAAGTATTGAAGCTTATCTTGAAGCTTTGATCACTCAGTTCATCTCAAATTTGCAGGTATGAAAACTTCACTCCATGGCTTGATTTAGGTAGTTTCAATTGGTTTTGAATAGCTAGGTTCAATGTAGGTTAGTGTATGAAGCTTTCTGGTAGCATTAGGGTTGATTTAGAGACAATTAAGTGAGTGACTCAATTTCTGTTCATGCTTGTATCTTGTTATTCTTGGTGTTATAGTCTTAGTTTGATGGCTAGAAATACTCAGTGAAGCATGGTGAAGAGTTTAGGCTACTCAATTTCAAGTTTGGTGAGTTTTGGTGATTGACCAAATTCTGAGATTCCCATCGTGTTTTGAGGAGGAGTATGTTTCAATGATTGTGAATACCATGGTTGAATTGCTGGTGAAAAATGGAGCAAGTTAGGGTTTTTAATTTTGAGTTTTTATGGAGAATCAGAGGGATGCGAATTGAGGAAGATGAAGATCATAACTCTGAGCTTCCATGGCTTCATTTCCTTCCAAGGTTCAAATGAAGAAGATGACCTGACCACCATTGGATGTGAGTGAGACTTTTGACCAAATCAAGATCCAACGGCCACGCGTGATTCCAAGTTGTGAAGGATAGTCTGAAAGGATCAAAATGCATCGTATCACTTAAGTTGTAGATTGGGCATAAGTGAGATCATGATATCCACACCCCACTTGGGAGGCCCACTGAAAAACACACTGATCTCAGTTGCTATTCTTACCACGTTTTTTTCATTTTCCTTTCTATTTTCCATTTTATTTTCTGATGCATAACTGGGCTTAACGCGCTTTCCTATTAGCACCCCCTTATGGGCCCATTTCTGGGTTTGCATTGTTTTTAATTGCTATTCAACACGCTCATTTTCCTTTTTTCCATATTTTCTAATATTTTCACAATTATTTTTAGGTTCTTTAAAAAATCATAACTAATTGGAAAATTAATATTTCTAGATGGTATTTTTTCCCTCATTTTCATCAAGACATCTAGAAAATTATAAAAGAATAAAAATGTCATTTCATGCATTTTTCTATTTTTGGTTTATTTTTACTTTTAATAGCTTTTATTTCATTTTCATTTGATACATGTACTTTCTGAATTTTGTATGATCATTTCCTTTGATATTTTGATGCCATTCTTTTTTCTATAGTTAGATTATTGTATTAGTTTCCCCCTGGAATTTTATCACAATTTTGTGATTTAATTTTGGTTAGTTTTGAACATCAACTTTAGGGTGCTAGAATTAGGGTTTCAACTTGACATAGGTGCATTTCAACACATAGTTTTTGGGTTTTTAGTTTTATTTAGGCCTTGGGGTGTATGTGGGGTATAGGGTACATAGTTAGGGTCCCTTAGAAATTAATTTAGGATTTTATGATGTGTGTTGCCATTTTATTTGATTTTTGCAAGTTGGTTGATGTGGATGTGTTTCCCTCTTAGGATATTGATTAGTTTGATGGGTTTTGGGCCTTTTCTTTGGGTGTTGGGGTTTGTGCTTGGCTTGAGGATTGTATAAAGACTTTGAGGATGATTGAAGACAAAAAATGATACTTGGATCTTAAGTTGCTTGTGCTTGAAGATTGCTTGATGAAGACTTAGGAGATATGAGATATAGGGAGAGCTCTAGAGTAGACTGATTTCTTCTGTCAAACATAGAGAGCTTCTTGTGCCTCTATTCCATCCTATGACATAGGGTCCCCCAAAGAAGTTCCATCTCTCCTTAGGAGGGATGTAGAGCATGCTTTGATTGGGCAGAACCTTGAGGATACCTCTCCCTTGCTATGATAAGATCTTAATGATTTCCCTGGGTTATCATTAAGTCTCTTAACATTCCAACTTCCTCTATTAAGTTGATTCTCTCCTGTGAGTGTCTGCATTGAAAGGTGAAGACTTATTGAAGATAAGAGTTTCATTGATGACTAGAGAAGATGAAGCTTGTGCCTATCAAAGCTGGTTAACTATAAAATTAGGGTTTTGCTGCTGACTGAAGCTGTCCACTTACTGGGGTTCAGTGGTTGCTAAAGTTGAAGATTATTGGAGATAAGAGCTTACCTGGGGCTTGAATATCATTGAAGAATGAAGATGGGATCTTGCCTGAAGATGTTACTGTCACCCTTGTGCTGTTAATCAACTGTAGCTACCAGAGCTGGTGCTGGTGTTGGGTTTTCTTTGCTGTATTGTTTGTTGATTTTCCCTTAGGTTTGAAGTGAAGCTGTTTCACTTTGCCTATTGTTTTCTCAGGTTCAAGATTAAGTGGGACTCCCTTGCCTCGCTTGTTTTGCTGCACTCATGCATTTTATTGCTTTACTGTATATCTGCTGTTTCTTTTCCAGTTATCCCTTAGGATCTCTGATTTCCTCTGTGCAGGAGGGAATTATGACAGACATTAGGTTGTAATCCATGCATGACAACATTAGGGTAGTTTGATTCCCCTTTCAAACCCTAGGTTTTTAGACTTCTTTCTTTTCTATCTCATAACAATTCAAAACACAGTAATAAGGATAATCAATGTCGTACGCTACGAGCCTTAAGCTATTTGAGAAAGGTCGTTGGAGGGTCACTCTTCAGTAATCTGATTACTTAGTGTGTTACCCCTTAGGGTGACATACGACATAGTCACCCTCAAATCATAGTCTCTAGTGCGTCAGAGATTGCAAACATAAAAAAAAAACAGTTCTTGCGTAAAAGACTGAAAACAAACATCAAAGTGTCATTTTTGTCCGCTTGGACTCTTAATCAGGAAAACCCCTTTCATAAGGAGATAAAAACATCCAGACAAGCTTGTGTCTTCCGTAACCCGAACTAAGTTTGCTCTGATCTTTCATGCTGTATGAAAGTACGTAGGCATGGGATGCGATATCCTAGAGAGCAACCTTCCCTTCCTTTCCCGTAGGTAGGTGAACTACGTTGACTCTGATTTCTCGTTCCAGACGAGAATACGTAGGCATAAAGTGCGAGACTTTGCCGAGTCATTCTTTTTTCTTTTAACCCCAGACCTGTAGAATAGATAGAATAACAATCCGTACTAGAAAACAAGTGTGGATCCCGTCGAGTATGACAGACGTGAGGGGTGCTAATACCTTCCCCTTGCGTAACCGACTCCCAAATCCAGGATTTGGTTGCGATGACCATTCCTTTCCTGTCTTTGCGTGAGGTTTACTTCGAGTGTTTCCTTTCCCTCCTTTGGGATAAATAACGCACGGTGGCGACTCTTCTGTCTAGCCGGCGCCGATTTTCGCAGTAGCGACAGCTGGAGACTCTATTGGGGACAGGAATATCCCCTATGCGAGTCAATCCTAGCGCTTGTTTTCCCGTCATGGGGTGTTGTATAGATTTATTTTTCTGTCTTTACTTTCTGCATTTTATTATCGGCTTTATATTGTTATTGCTGCTGTGGGAAGGGGGTAATCTGTTGAGAGATAAGCCGGACCTGGGCTTGAGGTTACACATAGACTTAGAAGTAGAGAGTAGTGGTTAGCCTGCTTGCTTAGCTCGCACCAGCTAGCCACGAAATTTACGCTCGGACGAGATTCTCTTTGATGCTTCTTGCCTGGCCTTAGGGCTCGACAAGTTGTCTGACCCGAGGATTGTCGACTCTGGAGACCTATCAACAGGGATTCAACTAAGTGAGGCCGCTTCAAGGGATGATGATGCCACACCTTCTGGGTATCGTACCATCGCTCTTGAAAGTCTGTGACGTTGAACCTGCATAGGATGTCGTGCCTCGTCTGCGAGTTAAGTACATACCTGTGAGGGGTAGGTGGGTCTGTTTGCTAGAAACCTTTGACCACAGAACACCCGGTTTGTCTCTGTCAGTGAGATGTCGTTACAGGGCTTTTTTGAGTGGTTGGTTTGGTTTGAGATGAAGATTGGATGGTTCTCAAGCTTCAGTACAGAGCAGCCCAGTCTATCAGCATTGCACTTGGTCCCTTGTTTGCATGTGCATGAGCATTTTCATGATTGCATTTCATTAACATGTATTTATGTTGCAGGTGATCATTCCCCTCCGATTCTAGTATATCCTCTAGCCAGACATGGAGTCCCTGAAAAAGACAGTTGCTTACCGGTTGCATTCGCCTGACATCAGTTCATTGCTGGGATTAGTGGCTCTAGCAGATGAGAAAGTGAGGGCTGAGTTCAGAGTATCTTATGGGAGATTACTCAGTTTGTTATACAGACCATCAGCATTTGAGACGACTGGGGTGTATACTTTGATGCAGTTTTATGAGCCGCAGCTGAGATGTTTCTTATTTCCTGACTATATTCTGGCACCCACTTTGGAGGAGTATTCTGCTATGTTGGGAGTGCCGATGTTATACCAGATGCCCTTTATACATACGAATGCTGAGCCTGATTTGGTTACGCTTGCTGAGGTTGTCAGCTTAGACGCTTCTGAGTTTCCGGGAGGCTTGGTTAAGCTGAACGGAGCTTATGGTTTTCACCTGTCTGTCCTGGTTGAGAAGGCTACACAGTGCGCGAATAGTGGATGTTGGGTTGCCTTCAGTGCTATTCTAGCTGTCTGCATCTATGGGATTGTCCTGTTTCCTAATGTACCAGATTTTGTCGACTCTGACGCCTTCATGATTCTTGCCTCGAAGAATCTAGTTCCTACTCTCTTGGGCGATGTTTATCATTCTATTCACTACAAGAATGACAAGCGTCGTGGCAAGAATGTTTCCTGCTGTCTTCCCCTCCTGTACAGGTGGTTCCAGGGGCACCTTCCGAAGAAAGGACCTTTTGTGGATGCTGTTGATACTTTGGATTGGTCTTCCCGGTTGATGGGACTGTCTGCTGAGAATATCATTTGGTTTGATCGGAGCATGCTGGGTACTGACATTATATATAGTTGCAGTGGCTTTCCGAATGTTTCCCTGATTGGACGGAAGGGTTGTATTAACTATAACCCTTCATTGCTGGTAAGACAGTTCGGTTACGCTTTGAGGGACGCTCCTATTGAGAAGGAGATACAGGAATCTCTATATCTCATGGGCTTATTGGACGCAACTGTTTTGACCAGATTGAGACATGCATGGGCTAACATCCATAGGAGGGGAAAAGCTTTGCTCGGTAAGAGCAATAATAGAGCTTATGATCCTTATTCGGCTTGGATCCGCGAGAGGGTTAGTACTTCTTTGATGCCTTATCCTGCTGTGGAACCCCTGTATCTTCCATTGATTGAGGTACCTCCTTCGGAAGAGAGTGAGAAGTATAATAAATTGTTGGCTGAAAACGAAGAACTGAAGAAAGCCAATGAGGAGTTAGAGAAGGAGATCTTCCAAGAAGGAACTTCTATGAGAAGTATAATAAATTTACGTCGTGAGAAGAAGGAAGCCACCTTCACTATGAAGGAACAGACTGAATTGATTAACAGGTTGGGATCAGAGCTGACAGAAGAGACCAACAAGAAAGAGAAAGTGGGGATAGCCTTGAACGGTGTTAGCAAGGTGCTTAATTCCAAGAAGGAACTTCTATGCAAAGCTTATGCCCGCATCAGCAAGTGGGAAGCCTTGTGGAATACTATGCTTACCAAGCGGAAGGAGCGCGAAGACAAACTGAAGCTGCAGATTGCCACGCTAGAGGTACAGGTTAGAGCCCAAGACATAAAGATTGCTGAAGAGACATCACTTAGGAGCGCTGCTGAGCTCGGAGTAAGTGACATTGACGAGAAGCCGAGATGTTATGAAGAGAAGGCCGGTTCCAAGAGGTACAGATTTGATGAGAGTTCTAGCAAAGGAGCCTACCAGGATGATGCCAAAAAGCTGAGATCCACTACCGAGCGGCATGCCTTGCTGATACAGGAGCTGATCTCCCGACTAGGGCACTCGGAGACGATGAGGATATTGGAGGACGTCAGAGCACGCCATTTGGCCTGATTTATCTTTGCCTTGCCTTTGTTATTTGTACTTGTACTTAGACCATCGCCAAGCTTGTTGGCCGAGGTCTCTTCAGTTGTATTCAGTTGTACTCTTATACTCAGCCTCTTGGCATTTGTTATATATGAGGATTTTTTGATTCCTTGCTTGCTGGATAGGGACTCCATTGTCGTAATGGCCTTCTCTCCGAAACTAGAATCAGGGGGAATATAATCTGTAGCATATTTACACGTTTGCATCTGCTTTCATAATGCATGACCGGTATTCTCGAATCTATATCTTATTTCCTGCATCTGCAGGTTTCCAGGATTGACGAACAAAGAGTTCACCGCTACTCAACCCGAAATAGCTGCAAGAGAATCATGGATCAAGTCCAAGTGGAGATGCAGGAAATTCACGAAAAGTTGAACCTGTTCATGCAGGCCATGGAGAGTATTGCTAAAGGCCAAGAGAATCTCCAGACTTTGGTGCAGCCGCTGCTGACGCGGGCTAATGGGAACGGCAACAATGACCACAACTCTGTGCATGTCGAAACTCTTCATGAGGATGGTCCCCCTACGCCTGTGGTCCCTCCTGTGGTGACCCCACCTGTTGTGGTTGTAAACAATGACGCTGGCACTGGCAATGGTAACGTAGGGAATGGAAATGAGACTGTTGTTAACAATGTTGGATTCGGAGATGCCAATCTGGTCGGTGGTAACTACAATGGTGGTAATGGTCTTGGTAACAATGGGTTCGGCTATAATGACCAGGGGTTTGATTACGGCAATCAGGGCGGAAAGTTCGGCTTCAACACCCAGGGTTTCGGCTACGACGGTTTTGGTAACACTAACCAGGGTTATGGTGGAAATGATGCTGGATTGATTCCTGTCAATACTGGTTTCGGGCATGTTGGGGTCAATCAAGGTTATTATAATGGGGGACGAGGTCCCATGACTAATTAGCAAGGGTTTGGTCGCAACACTGGTTATAACGGGTACGGAAATGAAAATGTGAACTGGGGCGAAGATTGTCAAGAGGACGCCTTTTCTAGAAGAGGCATGGGTTTTGAGGGACCCGTTGACAACACTCAAAGGATTAAGATGCTTGAAGAACAGGTGAAGGGTATGGCTAATCAGAATTCCACCGGATTAGACATGACTACTATGGGCTTGGTGCCTGGGCTGAGGGTACCGCTGAAATTCAAAGCCCCCACTTTCGACAAATATAAGGGGGACACTTGCCCTAAGGTGCATGTCCGCGCTTATTACAGAAGGATGTTCGCGTATTCAGATGACGAAAGGATGCTTATGCATTTCTTTCAAGACAGCCTATCAGGACCGTCACTCGAGTGGTACATGGGGTTGGAGCCCACTCAAATCAAAACCTGGAAGCAATTGGCGGATGCTTTCGTCCTGCATTATAAATATAATAGTGATCTGGCACCGAACCGAGTTCAATTGCAAGGTTTGTCGCAAAAGAAAGAGGAAAGCTTTAAAGAGTATGCGCAGAGATGGTGCGATATGGCAGCAAGAGTACATCCTCCGTTAGCTGAAAGAGAAATGAATTGTATGTTCATTGGGACATTTACGGGGATATATTACGAAAAATTGTTTAATGTTTCGCTAAGCAGTTTTTCAGATTTGATTCTTATGGGTGAGATGGTCGAAGGCAGTATTAAGGTTGGAAGATTCCACGCAGGTGAGTCTACCCCCGCAGGAGGTACCAGAAAAGCATTCGGTGGTAGGCGACAAGGTGAGTCTAATGCTGTGTTTGGCGGCAGAGGCCGGGGCAGAGGACGAAGTCAGTATGCTCAGCATCAACAGGTCGCTAGTGTTACCATCCCTTTTCCACAACAACAACAACAAAAACAGCAGCCGCAGCAGCAGCAACAACAAAGGCAACACCCCGCCCAACGCAGAATCCTAGAGGGCAAGCCCAGACGAGTATTTGAAATGCCTCCTTCAACATACGCTGAACTGCTCCAAACATTGTTAGGGTTAAAGTTGGTTTAGAAAAGGACCATGGTGTAACACCCCCTTTCTATGCCCCCAAATAATACAATTAATCATTTAGGCATAAATTTAAAATTTCATCAGAGTACATTTGCAACATGGCATAAAAGGGAAATATCACATTATCATAAAAATTCCAACCCATACAACACCTGCTCAACAGATATGCAACAACGGAATAACACCCACAAGAATATTTAGAACAAAGGCGGAAATATCCAAATATTTCATAATTCACCAAACATGTATTCACATATACAGTTATCATTCATCATGTTTTACAAAACATATCAACAGCAGATACATACTCAGATGTATCACAAAAGAATCAAAATAAATCCTATTCTACCCGGTGCTACATATCAGAGCCGACCGACCAAAAAGGGAAGAAGCCACGCTTCACAAAAATACTTCCAGCGATCTAATCTGCAATGCCTCGTAGGGCATTAAAAGAAACAACAGAAGGGTGAGAAACGATATCATAATAACAATGCATAAAAACATATATATATATATATATATATATATATATATATATATATATATATATATATATATATATATATATATATATATATATATATATATATATATATATATATATATATATATATATATATATATATATATATATATATATATATATATATATATATATATATATATATATATATATATATATATATATATATATACATAATACCCAATATACGTCTTTCGCATTCTCACCGCAACTCACCTCGTCATACCGTACATTGCAATGTATTCACATTATCTATTTACAAATAGAACATCATGCATATACAATATGCGTCAACAATGTTTATATCGGTTCATAAACACACAAAACATAGATAATCATATATTCACACATACATGTGTCTTCAAGCATACCAATCATGCCAATCATCAACAATTCATATAAACATTTACAATTATGTTCATTCACCATACACCATGCAGGATGTCAACATGCAACTCATAGAGACCGACACACGACTCTATGCAGATGCAAATGCGGTACCGACTCATTTCAGCAGGTTCAATTGAAGAACCAAATAACCATCGCTCACACCCCACATGGGCACACGAGGTTCTGCAGATTCTACGCGGAATCAAAATAACCATCGTAATATACGAGGTTCTGCAAATCCACCGAGGGATCAATAATTAACCATCGCTCACACCCCACAAGGGCACACGAGGTTCTGCATATTAACCGAGGAATCAATAATTAACCATCGCTCACACCCCACAAGGGCACACGAGGTTCTGCAGATTCACCGAGGAATCAATCGACACAAGAATGCATACCATGATGCTTCACATGCAACATGACTCATGACACTCTTGAAAATGCACACATGTTTACAAACATACTCCTGCATTCTACACATTCATCACATATATTCATACAACATCATAGATTTTTAATCAGGCTAAACAATGCACATAATTGCCCAAGCGGCCACAATTCATAATCTAGGATTCACGCCATACGGCTACCCACAGCACAACACAACCCATCATATAACTACTAAATCAAAGAAGGGTCAATCGCAACCGAAACCCCAAGCCACGACAGCACCCCGCAACAGGGAAAATCCATCCTGCTACATTCGCTACACGCTCGCCTAGCGAGCTGCTAGCGAGCGTTCGCTACCTCCTCGCCTAGCGAACTGCTAGCGAGCCAGCACAGAGGCTACAGACTTCGTTCGCTACACCGTTCGCCACAGCGAACCTCCAGCGAGCTCCTCGCTACTCCCTTCGCTGCCAGCGAGGGACATTAAAACCATTATGTCCCAAGTCTGGGACCGTTCGCTGTGCACTCGCCTAGCGAACTACCAGCGACCATTCGCGACCTGCTCGCCTAGCGAACTGCTAGCAAGCGTCTGCGATTTCCACTTCTCCCCGCTGTTCAGAATCCAAAACCACCGATAAAATCACCCGATGAACTCCAACTCATATCCCGCAGCCTTAGTCTAACATATATCGACTAATCTACGTCATCTAATCACGATTCTAACCGTTAGACAACGATTTCTATCGATTAAACCAAATTCAACCTAAAATGGAAAGTGTAGAAAAACTACCAACAATCCAAAACAATCCAACAAAATCATACATGATTATACACATTGATAGAATAATAAAGTTTCACACCCTTACCCGAACAATCGATAGCTTTGGTGATGATTTCTTGAAGTTCTAGGTTTTTCCTCTTCTTTCTCTCCTCTTTCTCTTCTCTTCCTTTCTTTCCTTTGTTTTTCTATCTCCCTTCCTAACTTTCTCTTTTTCTCTCATATACTCATATTCTCTTTTCTTTCCTCTCAAATTCTTTCCACACACTAATTAATCAATTCACATAAAATATCCACTTAACATAATTACTAATGCCCAAAATACCCTCCAGTCTATTTTTACCCGATACTCTCAAAGTAGGCAAAAATAGCACAATATGCACAAATAACATATTAACACACAATTCCACATTTAAAGTAATAATTCAATTAATTAAATCAGAAAGGACTCAAAATAAAGGAAATTCAGGATCGGGGCGTTACAACTCTCCCCCACTTAGAAATTTTCGTCCTCGAAAATATTACTTGATTCGAACAGCTCAGGATGCGACTCACGCATCTTACTCTCCAATTCCCAAGTCATATTGCCTTCCGCAGCACCCCCCCATGCTACTTTTATAAGCGAAATATCCTTGCCTCTTAGGTTCTTAACTTCGCGGTCCAAAATCATAACCGGTAAAACCTCAACCGTAAGATTATCTCTTACGTCCACCTCATCCATAGGAATCACATGTGACGGATCCGGAACATACTTCCGAAGTTGCGAAACATGGAACACATCATGAAAATTCGAAAGACTCGGAGGCAACGCCACACGATAAGCCACCGCACCAACTCGTGCAATAATTTGATACGGACCAATAAAACGAGAAGTCAACTTCTTCGACTTCAAAGCACGACCCACACCCGCAACCGGTGTAACTCTCAAAAACACATGGTCACCTTCTTGAAATTCAAGGTCCTTCCTTCTCTTGTCATGGTAACTCTTTTGCCTATTCTGGGAAGCTTTCATCTTCTCCCGAATAGACTTCACCTTCTCCGTCGTTTGTTGTACCATTTTCGGTCCAACTACCGATCTCTCTCCGGTTTCATGCCAACACAAAGGTGTTCGACATCTCCGACCATACAAAGCCTCGAATGGTGCCATACCAATACTTGCATGAAAACTGTTGTTGTAAGTGAATTCAATCAATGCCAAAAAGCTATCCCAAACACCACCTTGCTCGAGCACACAAGCACGCAACAAGTCCTCTAACGATTGAATCGTCCTCTCAGTTTGGCCATCCGTCTGCGGATGATACGCTGAACTCAATCTCAACTTAGAACCTAAAGCCTTTTGCAAACCTTCCCAAAATCTCGAAGTAAATCTAGGATCTCTATCCGACACGATACTCTTGGGAACTCCATGCAACTTCACAATCACCCGAACATAAATCTCGGCTAACTTTTCCAAAGGATAACTAATATCAACCGGAATAAAGTGAGCAGATTTAGTAAGCCTATCAACAATCACCCAAATAGCATTGTGACCTCTTTGCGTATTTGGTAAACCCGTAACAAAATCCATTGATATACTATCCCATTTCCATTCCGGAATATTCAACGGTTGCATCAACCCACTAGGCTTCTGATGTTCCACTTTAGACTTCTGGCAGGTCAAACACGAATACACAAACCGAGCTACATCCCTCTTTAATCCGGACCACCAAAAGATTTTCTTCAAATCTTGATACATCTTATTCGCACCCGGGTGAATAATCAATTTACTTCGGTGTCCTTCCTCCAATATCGTCTTTCTCAAATCCACATTGTCGGGAATACAAATACGACCACGGAATCTCAAAACTCCAAAATTATCAACCTTAAAGTCTTCACTCTCATTCATCATCAAATCCACAAATTTCAAATCCAACTTTTGCTTTTCACGAACGGTAGCTAGAAAATCATTCGTAACATACAACATACCAAGTTTCACACTTCTTGGCGTCATTTCACAAACCAAACTCAAATCTCTAAAACTCTCCAAAAGTTCTCATTCTCTCACCATCAATGTAGACATATGCACTAACTTCCGGCTCAAAGCATCGGCTACAACATTTGCTTTACCTGAATGGTAATTCAAACCAAAGTCATAATCCTTCAAAAACTCTAACCATCTCCTTTGCCTCATTTTCAATTCCTTTTGCTCAAATAAATACTTCAAACTCTTGTGGTCGCTAAAAACTTCAAATCTCGCACCATAGAGATAATGTCTCCAAATTTTCAAAACAAAGACCACGGCCGCCAATTCCAAATCGTGTGTGGGATAATTCTTCTCATGCACTCTCAATTGCCTTGAAGCATAAGCCACAACTTTACTGTCTTGCATCAAAACACCACCTAAACCGGACAAAGAAGCATCACAATAAACCACAAACGCTTCTGTCGGATTTGGCAAAATCAGAACCGGCGCCGTTGTCAACCGTCTCTTAAGTTCAACAAAACTCTTCTCACAATTAATGTCCCAAACAAAAGTATTTCCCTTACAAGTCAACTGAGTCAACGGAAGAGCTAACTTTGAAAATCCCTCTATAAACCTCCGATAATAAGCGGCCAAGCCCAAAAAGCTTCGGATCTCCGTAACCGACTTAGGAGCCTCCCATTGCATCACCGCATCAATCTTGGACGGATCAACACAAATACCACTACCAGAAATAACATGCCCAAGAAAACTCACTTCCGATAACCAAAACTCGCACTTGGATAACTTAGCATACAATTGCTTCTCCTTCAATACTTGCAACACAACCCGCAAATGCTCTTCATGCTCTTCTTGGGACTTAGAGTAAATCAAAATGTCGTCAATAAACACAACAACAAAACGATCCAACTGCCCATGAAAGATACGATTCATATATTCCATAAACACACCCGACGCATTAGAAACTCCGAATGGCATCACAGAAAATTCATAATGACCATACCGTGTCCTAAAAGCCGTCTTTTGAATATCTTCTCCTTTAACACGAATCTGGTGATAACCTGACCTCAAATTAATTTTACTAAAAACACGGGCACCAACCAATTGGTCCATCAAATCATCAATTCTAGGAAGCGGATACTTATTCTTGATAGTCACCTTGTTCAACTGCCGATAATCAATACACAACCACATGCTCCCATCTTTCTTCTTTACCAACAATACCGGCGCACCCCAAGGAGAAACACTCGGCCTAACAAATCTCTTTTCCAATAAATCATTCAATTGTCTCTTCAATTCTACCAACTCCGATGCCGACATACGATACGGTGCCATCGAAATCGGTCTAGTATCGGGAACTAGATCAATCGAAAACTCGACTTCCCTTTCTGGCGGTACATCCGTAATGTCCTCCGGAAATACTTTTGGAAAGTCACATACCACTGGAACCAAATCCAATTCAACCTTATTCTCTACCGACAGCGACGCAAACAAACAGAACACTTGAGCTTCATCCGCCAAAAGTTTCTTCAACTCTTTAGTGGATAGAGAACTCTCTTCCTCCTCATCTCCCGAAGATGGAAACCTCACCAACTTGTGATAACAATCAATATGAACTCTATTATACTGCAACCAATTCATACCCAAAATCACATCTAATCCTTCTAATGGCAAACACACCAAGTCCATAATAAAGTCCTTACCATACATGGTCAAGGGACAACTCAAACATACCGAAGACGTAGTTACCAACCCCGAAGCGGGTGTCTCAATAACCATATCACCACCACAAGAAGAAAAATACAAATACAAACGCTTAGCGCACTCGAAAGAAATAAACGAATGAGTCGCTCCGGTATCGATAATAGCAACTAAGGGCATATTATTAATAAAGCATGTACCTTTAATCAACCGATCCGCATTAGTAGTGTCTGCACCCGCTAATGCAAATACCTTCCCGCTTGACAGAGCTTGCTTTGCCTGAGTACACTTCGTACTAATATGACCAACCTCCCCACAATTAAAACACTTAATCACATTCCTTCTACATTCAGTTGTAGCATGACCGAGACCACCACAGTTAGCACACTTTTCCCCAGCCTTCTTACACTCAAAAGATTTGTGCCCCTCTTCGCCGCACCTATAGCACTTAACGGGACCAGAACTCCCTCCTCCGGATTTCTTGACAAAGTGTTCCCTATGCTTCCCTTTATTAGCAGGTGTCACATAAGGCCCACTCCTTACTGGTTGCTTCCCTCGCCTCTCATTCAAACTCTTATAGTGAGTAGAACGAGCCCTACTATCCTCTTCGAAAATTCTACAGCATTCGGTTAAGTCCGAAAATCTTCGAATCCTCTGATATCCCACAGCTTGCTTGATCTCCGGGCGCAAGCCGTTCTCGTACTTAATACACTTGGAAAATTCCGCCGCCACCGCATCATAGTGAGGATGGAATTTCACCAACTCCGTAAACTTAGCCGTGTAGTCGACCACGGACATGTTCCCTTGTTTCAATTCTAGAAACTCCATCTCCTTCTTTCCCTTCACACTCTCCGGATAATACTTCCTCAAAAATTCAGTGCGGAACAAATCCCAAGTTATTTCCTCATCATCAACCCCAAGAATTTGTCTTATGCCGACCCACCAGTCATCGGCTTCTTCTCTCAGCATGTGAGACCCAAGTCTCACTTGTTCCTCTCAGCGCAATTCATAACTCTGAAGATCCTCTCGACCTCCTTCAGCCAAATCTGAGCACCGTTTGGATTAAACCTTCCTTTGAACACCGGCGATTGATTCTTCCTAAACTCATCGTTAGCATTCACATTCGGCGCACCCTGCACCGCTCGAGCCATAGCTTCCAATGCCGCAGCCATCGCGTTGTCATTACGACCAGCCATATTCTGATTATTCCCAAAAATAACAACAGGGTCAAACAACCGTTCAACCAACAAAACAGCGAGACAGATACAACTGACTCAACACTGGGCTCTGATACCACTTAATGTAACACCCCCTTTTTATGCCCCCAAATAATACAATTAATCATTTAGGCATAAATTTAAAATTTCATCAGAGTACATTTGCAACATGGCATAAAAGGGAAATATCACATTATCATAAAAATTCCAACCCATACAACACCTGCTCAACAGATATGCAACAACGGAATAACACCCACAAGAAATATTTAGAACAAAGGCGGAAATATCCAAATATTTCATAATTCACCAAACATGTATTCACATATACAGTTATCATTCATCATGTTTTACAAAACATATCAACAGCAGATACATACTCAGATGTATCACAAAAGAATCAAAATAAATCCTATTCTACCCGGTGCTACATATCAGAGCCGACCGACCAAAAAGGGAAGAAGCCACGCTTCACAAAAATACTTCCAGCGATCTAATCTGCAATGCCTCGTAGGGCATTAAAAGAAACAACAGAAGGGTGAGAAACGATATCATAATAACAATGCATAAAAACATATATATACATAATACCCAATATACGTCTTTCGCATTCTCACCGCAACTCACCTCGTCATACCGTACATCGCAATGTATTCACATTATCTATTTACAAATAGAACATCATGCATATATAATATGCGTCAACAATGTTTATATTGGTTCATAAACACACAAAACATACATAATCATATATTCACACATACATGTGTCTTCAAGCATACCAATCATGCCAATCATCAACAATTCATATAAACATTTACAATTATGTTCATTCACCATACACCATGCAGGATGTCAACATGCAACTCATAGAGACCGACACACGACTCTATGCAGATGCAAATGCGGTACCGACTCATTTCAGCAGGTTCAATTGAAGAACCGAATAACCATCGCTTGTAACACCCCCTTTCTATACCCCCAAATTAATACATTTAATCAATTAGGCACTTAGAAAATTTATTTCATCAGAGTTTAATTAAAATTTAATTAAAACATGGTATATAAGAGGCGCATCACATTATCACGAAATTAAACACATACGATACCTGTTCAAAATAGATATGCAACAATGGGTAACCCACATCTCAATATTTAGAATAAAAGCGGAAACATCCAAATATTGAATCGATCACATTCATAAAAGTATATACAACCATTCAATCAATTCATGCTTTACAACCATATCCACAGCGGATACATACACAGATGTATCACAAGGAATCAAAATAAATGTAACTCCAAAGGAGTCAAAGGCTTCCTAACTACCCAGATGTTACATATCAGAGCCATTGACCAAAAAGAATGAAGACATCGCTTCACAAAAAGAACCTCCAGCTTCCTACTCTGCAATGCCTCATAGAGCATTATAAAACAGCAGAAGGGTGAGAAACAATATCATAACAGTTAATGCATAAAATTGTATATATACATATACTCATATTTGTACAAGTTATACTCAAATTATGTTCTCACCACATTAAGCATATACAATTAATCATGCCTCTACACATGCTCATGAACATTCACTATATGTTCCTCCAAACAATCATATATAACATACACAGTTACATTCATACAACTAATGCATCATACACAGATGACTCATGCAACTCATAGAGACCGACACACGACTCTATGCAGATGCAAATGCGGTACCGACTCATTTCAACAAATTCCCTAAGGAATCGAGTATTCAGCAGATTCTCCACGGAATCAAGTATTCAGCAGATTCTCCACGGAATCAAATATTCATCAGATTCTCCACGGAATTGAATATTCAGCAGATTCTCCACGGAATCAAATACTCTGCAGATTCTCCACGGAATCAAATACTCTAGTCAATCCTCCACGGGATTACATGTTATGACCGATTCTCCGAGGAATCACACAATGCAACTGATTCTCCAAGGAATCTAATGTAACCATCGTATCATACGAGGTTCTGCAAATCCTCCGAGGGATCATTCAACACAAAAATGCATACTAAGATGCTACACAATGCTAATCCTCCCAGGGATCGATCAACACAGAATGCATACTATGTTCACAAACATACTCATTGCATTTATCACATACATCACATATATCTATCATGCATTCACATTATGCACCATTTCACACATGGTTTACACACATATCAGCCTATCAATGCGTTTCTATTCAATTCAAGCAAATACACAAGATTATCAAACGTTCAAGATTCACCATTGGCTCTACAATCTAGGATTCACGCCTTTCGGCCACCCACAGCACGACATGTCGAAACAGTTCACACATCAATCATTCATATAGGCATTAATCATAATTGAATCGGCTAAAAATCATGCTATGAATAAACAGCAAAACAAATAACACTGTCAGGTTCGCCAACCTTCGCCTGGCGAAGCCACGCAACGAATGCTCGCTGGCCTTCGCCTGGCGAACTTCCCAGCGAAGTCCACTGGGAGTAATTCTGGAATTACTCGCTGAGGCTCGCTACACACTCGCCTGGCGAACCTTCGCCTACTCACTTCGCCTGGCGAACTTGCCAGCGAAGACAGGGTGTTTGCTTCTGACTTGCTTCGCTGCAGCTCGCTGGGCTTCGCCTGGCGAAGCTTCGCTGCCATTCGCCTGGAGAGCCTGCGGTGACAGATACATTAAAGAGATGATGGAGTTTCACACCCTTACCGATCGATTGCAAGCTTTGGTGATGACCCCTTGATGATTCTAGGTTTTCCTCTCTACTTTCTCTTCTCTTTCTCTTCTCCTCTTTTCTTTCTCTTGTTTTTCTTCTTATGTTACTATTTTTCTTTCTTTTCCTCTCTTATCCTATTTCTATCTCTATTTCTTTCCTCTCAAATTCTTTCCAACACTTACCAATCCATTCTCACACTAAATTGCTAAATGTCTAAAATGCCCTTTTTACTCTAATTCCCCCGAAAACTCTCTGAATCGGTAAAAATAGATAAAATAAGCAAACACCACATAATAATATATAATTTCTCAATTTAAAACAAACATCAATTAAATAAATTAAAAGACTCAACAATTAATGGGAATTCAGAATCGGGGCGTTACATCGCTCACACCCCACATGGGCACACGAGGTTCTGCAGATTCTACGCGGAATCAAAATAACCATCGTAATATACGAGATTCTGCAAATCCACCGAGGGATCAATAATTAACCATCGCTCACACCTCACAAGGGCACAGGAGGTTCTGCAGATTCACCGAGGAATCAATAATTAACCATCGCTCACACCCCACAAGGGCACACGAGGTTCTGCAGATTCACCGAGGAATCAATCGACACAAGAATGCATACCATGATGCTTCACATGCAACATGACTCATGACCCTCTTGAAAATGCACACATGTTTACAAACATACTCATGCATTCTACACATTCATCGCATATATTCATACAACATCATAGATTTTTAATCAGGCTAAACAATGCACATAATTGCCCAAGCGGCCACAATTCATAATCTAGGATTCACGCCATACGGCTACCCACAGCACAACACAACCCAGCATATAACTACTAAATCAAAGAAGGGTCGATCGCAACCGAAACCCCAAGCCACGACAGCACCCCGCAACAGGGAAAATCCATCCTGCTACGTTCGCTACACGCTCGCCTAGCGAGCTGCTAGCGAGCTGCTAGCGAGCATTCGCTACCTCCTCGCCTAGCGAACTGCTAGCGAGCCAGCATAGAGGCTACAGACTTTATTCGCTACACCGTTCGCCACAGCGAACCTCCAGCAAGCTCCTCGCTACTCCCTTCGCTGCCAGCGAGGGACATTAAAACCATTATGTCCCAAGTCTGGGACCGTTCGCTGCGCACTCGCCTAGCGAACTACCAGCGACCATTTGCGACCTGCTCGCCTAGCGAACTGCTAGCGAGCGTCTGCGATTTCCACTTCTCCCCGCTGTTCAGAATCCAAAACCACCGATAAAATCACCCGATGAACTCCAACTCATATCTCGCAGCCTTAGTCTAACATATATCGACTAATCTACGTCATCTAATCACGATTCTAACCGTTAGACAACGATTTCTATCGATTAAACCAAATTCAAACTAAAATGGAAAGTGTAGAAAAACTACCAACAATCCAAAACAATCCAACAAAATCATACATGATTATACACATTGATAGAATAATAAAGTTTCACACCCTTACCCGAAAAATCGAAAGCTTTGGTGATGATTTCTTGAAGTTCTAGGTTTTTCCTCTTCTTTCTCTCCTCTTTCTCTTCTCTTCCTTTCTTTCCTTTGTTTTTCTATCTCCCTTCCTAACTTTCTCTTTTTCTCTCATATACTCATATTCTCTTTTCTTTCCTCTCAAATTCTTTCCACACACTAATTAATCAATTCACATAAAATATCCACTTAACATAATTACTAATGCCCAAAATACCCTCCGGTCTATTTTTACCCGATACTCTCAAAATAGGCAAAAATAGCACAATATGCACAAATAACATATTAACACACAATTCCACATTTAAAGTAATAATTCAATTAATTAAATCAGAAAGGACTCAAAATAAAGGAAATTCAGGATCGGGGCGTTACACATGGCACCGTTAACGGGCACTCCTCCGTTTGGTTATGATGCTGGTAAACACTGTGAGTTTCACTCGGGGGCGCCCGGACATGATATCGAAGGCTGTCATGTGTTTAAACATAAAGTCCAAGACTTGTTGGACAACAAAGCTATTAACTTTGGACCGGCGGGTCCAAATATAGTACAACAGCCTATGCCCAATCATGGGGCAAATGCCATCCTGACCGAGGAAAATTTGAATCTAGTGACGGATGTCAATGAGCTGAAGACACCGCTGGGTGAGATCAAAAGCAGGTTGTTAAAAGGGGGTGTATTCCCGGGGTGCGATGAATTTTTCTTGGATTGTTGGGTACAGCCAGAGGGTTGTAATGATTTGAAACAAGGTATTCAAGCTTTGATGAATGAAGGAACATTGCATTTTGATAGAACAGCAGTTGAAGAGCCTGTAGAGGCATTGTATGATGAGCGGAATGATGTTGCGACGGTAACGATTCCAAGGAAAACAATAACAATAACGGCGCCTGCCAGGCGGCCGACAATCACTATTACTAAAGCAGGACCGATTCCTTTCGAGAATACCAAAGCAGTGCCATGGACTTACGGGTTGGAAGTATATTGCGACGGTGAGAAAATTGAAGTCAATAAACAACCAGCTGAGGTCGTAGACAATGTTGTTGGAACAGGAGGTATGACCAGAAGTGGGAGAATCTTCACATCGCCGGAGGTAGAGGCAGAAAGATTGGCAAAAGGGAAAGCCAAGGTAGACGAGAGTGGCCCCTCGCAGATAAAGGAAAAGGAAACGTCGGTTAAGGACGTAGAGGAATTTATGAGACTCATCCGTAAAAGTGATTACAAAATCGTTGAGCACCTCCAGAAAACACCATCAAAGATCTCGATCTTGTCACTGCTATTATGTTCCGAGGCCCATCGGAACGCTTTGCTGAAGATCCTAGACGCGTCATTCGTTCCTCAAGACGTTTCGGTTAACCAATTAGAAGGGGTGATGGCGCATGTTAATGCAAGGCATAGTTTGGGATTTACGGATTTTGATTTGATCCCGAGAGGGAGAGAGCATAATATGGCGCTGCACGTCTCAGTTGAATGCAGGGGCACGGTCATGTACCGTGTGTTGGTGGATACAAGGTCTTCCTTAAATGTGCTTCCGAAGAAAGTCATGATGAAGTTGGATATCAGGGGGATTCTCTACACGCCCAGTGATTTAGTGGTGAGGGCGTTCGATGGAACGAGGAGGTCAGTTTTCGGATCAATAACATTACCATTGCAGGTGGGGCCTGAAGTTTTTGAAACTGAATTCTATATAATGGACATCCAGCCAGCGTATAGTTGCCTTCTTGGACGACCATGGATCCATGCTGCTGGGGCAGTCACATCCATGTTGCACCAAAAGTTGAAGTATATGGTGGGGGATAGTGTCGTCACTGTTTGTGGAGAAGAAGATATTCTGGTCAGCCATCTGTCTTCATTCAGATATGTGGAAGTCGATGGAGAAATACATGAGACACCCTGTCAGGAATTTGAAGGGCTAAAAATCAAAGACAAAGCTTCAGTACCCAAGGTATCAGATGTGGCAGTGTCATCGTACAAAGAGGCTCAGGCTCTAGTACAGGCAGGCGAAACCAAGGGTTGGGGCCGGTGTTGGAGATTCCCGTGAAGAATGATAGGTTCGGGCTTGGATATCATCCTTCGTCATCAGCATCCTCTTCAGGAGCGCCCAAGTTCAGAGGGCCAATAAATATCACGCCAAGTGGAGTGAGCTTCGAGACTATCAATGTTGTTTCCGATTCTGAGGAAGGAGATAGCGACTGCGACATGGACGCCTGGATCAAGCCAAGCGTGCCAGGACAAAGTCTCTGCAATTGGTCTATCCGGGAAATTGTTCCTGTGACAACTAAACAGTAATGATTTGTTTTTTTTAATTGTTGAATAATCTTGTGTCCTACTTGGGGCACAATGATTTTGCTTAGGGCCATTTTGGTTATGTACATTACATTGTTTAATCATGAATAAAGGCGTTCTTCATATACAAATGTTGTGATCCCTGTTTTTCCTGTTTTTTATCTTTTACAATAAAATGGCAATGTGGTTATTTGCTTTGTCCGCATTTTGAAGCATTTAACCATTTCCTTTGCAGGATTACTATTTCAGATGACATCTATGAACCGCCTGTGACTCACGTCGACTTCGAGCACCCGATATTTCAGGTTGAGGAAGAGATTGTTGAAGATGGCGACGTACCAGAAGAGCTGACCTGGTTATTGAAACAAGAAGAAAGAATCATTCTGCCTCATGAGGAAGTCATTGAGATTATCAATTTGGGGTCGGAAGAGGTCGAGAAGAACATCCGTATAGGGGCCGCACTGCAAAGTGACGTCAAGCAGAGGTTGGTTGAAATGCTCAAAGAGTACAGTGATATTTTTGCTTGGTCGTACGAGGACATGCCAGGGTTGGATACAGATATGGTTGTGCACCGTCTGCCATTAAAAGAAGAATGCCCGCCGGTTAAGCAGAAACTCCGAAGAACTAGACCGGACATGGCTGTGAAGATCAAGGAGGAAGTTCAAAAACAGTGGGATGTTGGTTTCCTAGTTGTTACAAAATATCCCTCATGGGTCGCTAATATTGTGTCAGTGCCAAAGAAAGACGGTAAAGTGAGAATGTGCGTAGACCATCGTGACTTGAACAAAGCGAGCCCGAAAGATGACTTTCCACTTCCTCACATCGATGTGCTGGTTGATAACACTGCTCAATTCTCCGTATTCTCCTTCATGGATGGCTTCTCGGGCTATAATCAGATCAAAATGGTGCCAGAGGATATGGAGAAGACTACCTTCATTACGCCTTGGGGAACATTTTGTTACAAAGTGATGCCCTTCGGATTGAAGAATGCTGGGGCAACATATCAACGTGCTATGACGACTCTCTTTCACGACATGATGCATAAAGAGATCGAGGTTTATGTTGATGATATGATTGCAAAATCCCAGACGGAGGAGGAGCATTTGGTTAATCTGCTGAAATTGTTCAAGAGGCTTAGGAAGTTCAGGCTGAGACTGAACCCTAACAAGTGCACCTTCGGGGTGAGATCAGGTAAACTACTGGGGTTTATTGTAAGCGAAAAAGGAATAGAGGTTGATCCTGCGAAAATAAAAGCAATACAAGAAATGCCGACGCCTAAAACAGAAAAATAAGTGCGTGGATTTTTAGGGAGATTGAACTACATCGCCTGGTTCATATCTCACCTAACTGCGACGTGTGAGCCGTTATTCAAGTTGCTAAAGAAGGACCAGGTTGTGACCTGGAATGAAAATTGTCAAAAGGCATTTGATAAGATAAAAGAATACTTGCAGGAACCTCCTGTTTTGATACCCCCAGTGGCCGGGAGACCGTTGATTATGTATTTGACAGTTCTTGAGGAGAGTATGGGTTGTGTTCTCGGTCAACACGACGAGACCGGACGTAAAGAGCATGCGATCTACTATTTGAGTAAGAAGTTCACAGATTGTGAGTCCAGATACTCAATGCTCGAAAAAACGTGTTGTGCGCTAGCCTGGGCCGCCAAACGTTTGAGGGAATACATGCTAAATCATACAACCCTGCTCATTTCAAAGATGGATCCAATCAAATACGTGTTCGAGAAGCAAGCACTCTCCGGAAGAATTGCCCGATGGCAGATGGTGTTAACCGAATATGACATCCAATATGTTTCTCAGAAGGCTATTAAAGGTAGTGTGTTGTCGGAGTACCTTGCGGAGCAGCCTGTTGAGGACTACCAATCGATGAGGTTTGATTTTCCTGACGAGGATATCATGTACCTAAAGATGAAATATTGTGAAGAACCGTTGCCGGACGAAGGACCAGAATTGGGTTCCAAATGGCAGTTAATATTTGACGGAGCTATGAATTCCTATGGTAGCGGAATAGGGGCAATCATTACCACCCCTCATGGGTCGCACATCCCATTTACTGCTCGATTGACCTTTCCGGTTACCAATAATGAAGCTGAATATGAGGCTTGCATCATGGGTCTTGAAGAAGCTATCGATTTGTGAATTAAACATCTGGATGTATACGGAGACTCGGCTCTAGTGGTGAATCAGATAAAAGGAGAATGGGAGACACGTCAGCCCAATTTGATACCATATATGAATTATGCAAGGAGATTGTTGACTTTCTTTGACAAGGTGGAATTGCATCATGTGCCGCGAGCAGAAAATCAAATGGCTGACGCCCTGGCGACATTGTCTTCCATGTATAAAGTTAACTTCTGGAACGAGGCTCCCCGGATTATTATCTCTCGGCTTGATAGGCCTGCCTTCATATTTGATATTGACGAAGCATCTGATGATAAACCCTGGTACTTTGACATCCAGAATTTCCTGAAGAACAAGGAGTACCCGGCTGGGGCATCCAGGCGCGATCAGAAGACTCTCAGGAGATTGGCTGGCAATTTCTATTTGAACCCGGACGGTGTCCTATACAAAAGAAACCATGACTTGGTGTTGTTGCGCTGTGTAGATGAGAAAGAAGCAAAGATGCTCATGGAAGAGATACATGAGGGTACATTTGGTACACATGCTGGTGGGCATGCTATGATGAGAAAGCTGTTGCGGGCAGGTTATTACTGGCTAACTATGGAAACAAACTGTTTCAAGTTTGCGAAGCGGTGTTATAAGTGTCAAATTTATGCGGACAAGGTCCATGTACCCCCAAGTCCTCTGAATGTGATGTCATCACCGTGGCCCTTCTCGATGTGGGGAATTGATATGATTGGAAAGATTGAGCCTACGGCATCAAACGGACACCGGTTCATCTTGGTGGCAATCGATTACTTCACCAAGTGGGTGGAAGCAGCATCATATGCCAATGTCACCAAGCAAGTGGTCGCCAGATTTATCAAACGAGATATTATCTACAGATATGGAATCCCTGAGCGGATTATCACCGACAACGGTTCGAATTTGAATAACAAAATGATGAAAGAGCTGTGCCAGAATTTTAAGATCGAGCATCACAATTCTTCTCCTTACCGACCCAAGATGAATGGCGCTGTTGAAGCGGCCAATAAGAACATAAAGAAGATTGTTCAGAAGATGGTTGTGACGTATAAGGATTGGCACGAGATTCTACCTTTCGCTTTGCACGGTTATCATACGACGGTATGCACATCAACCGGGGCAACCCCTTTTTCATTGGTATATGGAATGGAAGCAGTATTACCATTGGAGGTTGAGATTCCTTCCTTGAGGGTTTTACGAGATGTCCAACTTGACGAGGCAGAATGGGTTAAAGATAGACTGAATCAGCTCAGCTTAATGGATGAGAAGAGGCTAGCTTCTCTCGCATACGGCCGGTTGTACCAAAGCCGGATGAAGAAAGCATACGATAAGAAGATATGTCCGCGAAACTTTCAGACGAGCGACCTTGTGCTGAAGAGGATTCTCCCGCCACAAACAGATCATAGGGGCAAGTGGACCCCTAATTACGAAGGGCCATACGTTGTCAGGAAAGTCTTCTCTGGAGGAGCTTTGCTACTATCTACGATGGATAGTGAAGACTTTTCGTCGCCTGTGAATTCGGACGCAGTTAAAAAATACTTTGCTTGAAAGTGACCCGCTGGACAGTAAAAAGAAAGTCCAGGCAAAAGTGGGGCATCCCGGCGAACCAAAAACAGAATAAAAGGTTCGGGAAAAAGTTAGGGATAAAATTGAAAAGATGTACACCCGCGAAGTCGAAAACCTACATTGGGCGACTTCGGCAAAAAAGGGTATCCCGGTGAATTGAAAACCCGCAAAGGGAGATTCACGCAAAAGTTAGAGATTGAAAAAGCAAATGACTGCGGTCCGGGTCTGATACTGCACTGCTTAGTGGTGTTGGGAGCACCTGAGGGTTCGTTTATCCAAACACAATCTCTTCCGAAAATTGAATACTGGGAAAGCTCCAGAGTCAGGCGAGTCATAGGAGGATCAGCTCACGATGTTTGTCTGCACCACGTTGCCGACATGTGTACAAATTCGAGTTGTATTTGTATTTTTATGCTCCTTGTGCATATATGTATGTGTGTGTACGTAACTTCCTCTTTTCAGGAGTTGCATCCGATGTACAAAACTTTGCCTATTCAGAGGCCTGTTATTAATAAAACATGTTATTCAGTATTTGATGATTGTGCTTTACTGTTTTGTATGTGGAAAACGCCCATGTTCCGATGAACTTGCATATGCATAACTTTGCTGGCCCTTGCCAATAATTGCTAAAACTTTGAATTGACTGAAGTAATGTCACGAACGCTAACCCGAATAGATTTGGTTGTATAGATTTGTCTTGTCTCCTTTGTGTTTTGCAGGGTTCTCACCCTTAAAGCGGACAATCAGAACTTGTGACCCCCAGCCAGAGGTTCATGGTGAAAGACTTGGCTTTGTGCGACGCCAATCCCCATGCAGGTCGCACCTCAACTTCAGAATTTGAGATGATTTTTGTCCCTTACCAAAGAGATCAATTTCCCAGCTAGTCGCAGCTTATCCCCAGCGGATATCCCCAGCCAGTTAACGTCAGTATCCCCTGCAGAGGTTGCACTCCCTAGAGAGTCGAGTATGTGAATCCCCAGCTGGGAGAATCCCCGCAATGTTTAACCAAGTCATAGTTGGTTCAGAAGGATTATCCTCAGCGGAGTGGTAGTTCCGAGTTTGTAAGCTGTGCCCAGGCAGCATTGTTTCCTCCAGAAGGACGTCCCCCAGCTGAGTCGTTTCTTGCCCAGTCAGTTTACTTTCCCTAAGAGAGTCGTTTCTTCCCCAGTCGAAGATATTGTTCGTTCCTCCCAGTGGAAATCGAAGTTTAATCTCTCCCCAATGGAGTTGGTTATATGTCCGACATTTATTTTTCCAGAGGACTTTATGATACTCGTTCATCCCCAAAATGGTGGTAGTCGTCTTCAGCATTCCGTATTGACTAAGCAAGCTTGTCAGGGTTTCCCCAGCAGCTTGAGCCTACATTCGCATTTGTATATAGTGTCATATTTGCATCTACCCAAAAAACGCGTAGCATATCCGTGTTGTACGGAGCATTACGCCATTGTCAAACATGCGCATTTTAAAACATAAGCTCGGTTGGTTAACCTTTGGTTTTCAAGTGATGTTTCCCTTACAGGTGGAGAGAGCTCTTGCTCAGATCAATTGCCAAAAATCTCAGTGTGGGATGATAATGTTCGTCTCATTCCCCACAGAGTTGCTTGTTTAAGTTTCTCTTACCCCTCCAGCGGAGTATTTCTTCAAGGTTGTTGTTATGCCAGTATCAAAAAGATTTCGCGAATCGATTTTTGGAAATTGCCGCCTATGTCGAAGTAGGTGTCTGGCAGTTTGGATTCATAAAATCCCCAGTAGAGTCCTTCTCAGATTTGCTGCCAGGTCAGCACTGAAAATTGGAAGACTAGACTCATATTGTGTTACCCATGTGATTGATGGAGCTAGCTGCTGCAAAGATAGGTAGAGAAGCTGTGTCAGAGTTAGTTCCCGTAGTGGTGACAGAGTTGTTACCCGTAGCGATGACGGTGTTATTTTCCCGTAGTGATGGCGGAGTATTACCCGTAGTGATGGCGGTGTTATTTTCCCGTAGTGATGGCGGAGTGTTACCCATAGCGATGGCGGTGTTATTTACCCATAGCGATGGCGGAGTTGTTACCCGTAGCGATGACGGTGTTATTTTCCCGTAGTGATGACGGAGTATTTCCCGTAGCGATGGTGGTGTTATTTTCCTATAGTGGTGACGGCAGAGTATTACCCGTAGTAATGGCGGTGTTATTTTTTGGTGACAATGACAGAGTTATTTCCCGTGGTGGTGGGGAGTTATTTCCTGTAGTGATGGCAGAGTTATTCTCCTGTATCGTTGGCAGAGTCATGTTTTATTGACAGAAGTACTTCTCCAGTGAAGTCGTCCAGGTTATTCCTATATTAACAAGTTCGGTGCTGCACATGCGGTTAGTGTTGAAATCAGATCTGTATCAGGTGGTTGATCAGTGGTTACCATAACAATCAGGTTCAATTGATGAATGGTGTTCCCCAAGTAGTGGTGCAATTTATTTCTGCGGTTGGCAAATTTCCGGGTTCTTGGTATTCAACTGCCTCGTACCTCGAATGTTTGAAGGCCATTCGCTCTTCACCCAGTCGGGTCCAAGCCGTTTGAATAGGGGCAGGTGTTGCACCCTAAAATTTGCTCAACCTATTTCACCTGGTTTATGTTTCAATTGCATTGTCATTTGCATAATAAGTCATGTACATAGTCTAATCATTTGCATAGCATAGCATAACAAGTCATCTGACAAGGGACCAAGTGCCATTTTTATCAAAAGAGGCCCATCAAGGGGTTTTATTCAAGTTCAAGAACATCCAAGTCATCAAGAAAGGTTTGAGGCTTTGAGAAGTTTGAGGGTCAACCAGTGGTTTTCTCTCCTAATCTTGGGGGGTTGAAGATCATCAATGGAGTATGAACTATGACTGAGGGTATGGAATGTGCACAAAGATCATGGAAGACCTAGAGGGTCATATTGAAGATGAGACATGTAACACCCCCTTTCTATACCCCCAAATAATACATTTAATCATTTAGGCACTTAATCAAAATTTCATCAGAGTAATTCATAACACGGTATAAAAAGAGTATGCCACATTATACTTGAAATTAAACATACATACAACACCTGCTCATATAGATATGCAACAATGGGAAACACACAATCTAGGAACTTCGTCCTTTTTACCCACATCTCAAATATTTAGAATAAAAGCGGAAAATCTAAACGTTTGAATCACCACCAACATGTATTCACATACATACATATTCACATCATCCCGTCTAATACATCAACAACAGTCATGTTTACAAAACATGCAGCACCAATAAAACATATACAAATGTATTCATCAAAATAGCCCAAGGCTTCCTATGCTACCCGGTGTTACATATCAGAGCCATCTGACCAAAACAAAATGAAGACACGCTTCACAAAAAGGGATCACCAGCACCTAATCTGCAATGCCTCATAGAGCATCATAAAACAGCAGAAGGGTGAGAAACAATATCATAATAAACAATGCATAAATCATATATATACATATGCATAAACAAAGAATACACCTATTCTTCGTTCCTCACCACAAATCATTATTCCTCGTCATATACACCACAATATACATTTACACAAATAATGGATAATCACCCGACATATTTACTATGCACATATCCATAATTTCAATCAATACACACAAACATACACAATATGTTTATTTCATCACCAATCCACATAAACATCTCTATACATGTTTATTTTCACCAATGCATCATATAAAGATGGTTATGTAACTCATAGAGACCGACTCACGACTCTATGCAGATGCAAATGCGGTACCGACTCAATTCGACAGGTTCAATTGAAGAACCAAAATAGAACCATCGCTCGTTACGAAGTAACTCCCCGTCGGGCCTACGATGTTCACCCATTGCTCACACCCCACATGGGCACACAATGTTTATGGATTTCTCACACCCCACATGGGCACACAACCCGATTGCTCACACCCCACATGGGCACACAATCGTTCTGCAGATTCTACGCGGAATCAAATATAACCATCGCTCACACCCCACATGGGCACACGAGGTTCTGCAGATCCTACACGGGATCAAATAGCACAAATGCATATCATGATGCTTCACATGCAAACATGACTCAATCAACTATAAACCATCTCTCACACCCCACATGGGCACACGAGGCTTCTGCAGATCCTACGCGGGATCAATCAACACAAAATGCATACATGTTTACAAACATACTTATGCATTTATCACATTTCATTGCATACATTCGTTATGCATTCACATCATATATATCACAATGCATATATATATATATATATATATATATATATATATATATATATATATATATATATATATATATATATTCATCATTCAATTCACTAGGATTCACGCCTTACGGCTACCCACAGCACAATAATTAATAACACACCATTTATCCATACGAGACGAGACCGATCACAACCGGACGCTCTAGCTAATATAAGCTGTTCTCACTCAAAATCATTAATTTCAATTAATTGGTAAAATCGGCTAAAAGTCGGATAAAAATAATATTTCTTTTCACCAAGTTGTAGAACATATTATTAGCTTCAGTTTGATATAAAGAACGTCAAAATCCGATAAACGGTGAAAAAGTTATGAATTTTCAAAGTTTCGAAATAAAATATTTTCTCACACTTACAGTGTTAATCGGTTAACGCATATGGTTAACCGATTAACCACTCCAAAAACTCAGTTTTTAGGCCAAAAACTCAGCTTTTAGGCCCCCAACAATGTGTTAATCGGTTAACGTATATGGTTAACCGATTAACACCTGAAAAACTCAGAAAAACAGCTACGGGTTTGAGCTTAAAACCCTCAAAAACCCGACCGATTAAATAGTTTTCACCCGATTAAATACCTATCTATCCTTACTAATCATATACGGATATATTAGGGTCATAAAACTCAACTTTCGCGACATTCGATTTCCACTCAAAATCTTAACCTCACTTTAACCGAAAATGGTGAAACTCGAAATATCACCCGATTCTCACCAAACTAGTTTCAATACTCTTAGTCTAACATATCCTGACTAAGCTACAAAGGTTATTCTCGATTCTAACCGTTAAACAATGATTTCTACCGATTAAACCAACTTCAACCTAGAAATGGAAAGTGTAGAAAAACTACCAAACAATCCACACAACACATACATGATCATACACATGGATAGAATAATAAAGTTCCACACCCTTACCCGACTAATCGAAAGCTTGGATGTTGATTCTTGATGATTCTAGGTTTTTGCTCCTCTTCCTCCTCTTTCTCTTCTCTTCTCTTGTTCTTTCTCTTTTCTTTCTCTCTAACTCTCTCTATTTCTTTCTTTCTATTTTCTCTCCAATTCCTCTTATACTTTTCCCCTCAATTCTATTTCTATCAAAAGACCAAAATACCCTCCAATCTAAATTTTACCCGAAACTCTCCGAAACGGTAAAATATTAAAACATACTATATTAACACATCAAATTCACAATTAAAACAATTATTACTCAAATCAATTAAAACACTCAATAAAATGAAATAATCGAAATCGGGGCGTTACAACTCTCCCCCACTTTAGAAAATTTCGTCCTCGAAATATTACCTGATTCAAACAAGTCTGGATACGACTCTCGCATCCCACTTTCCAATTCCCAAGTCATATTGCCTTCAGAAGCGCCTCCCCGCGCTACTTTCACAAGCGCAATATCCTTACCTCTAAGTTTCTTAACTTCACGATCCAGAATCTTAACCGGTAAAACTTCTACCGTAAGGTTATCTCTCACCTCAACCTCGTCCATAGGAACCACATGTGAAGGATCCGGAACATACTTCCGAAGTTGCGAAACATGGAACACATCATGCAAATTCGAAAGATTCAGAGGCAATGCCACACGATAAGCCACAACACCTACTCGTGCAGTAATCTGATACGGACCAATAAAACGAGAAGTCAACTTCTTCGACTTTAAAGCACGACCCACACCCGTAACCGGTGTAACTCTCAAAAATACATGGTCGCCTTCCTGAAATTCAAGATCCTTCCTTCTCTTGTCATGGTAGCTCTTTTGTCTATTCTGAGAAGCTTTCATCTTCTCCCGAATAAACTTCACTTTCTCCGTAGTTTGTTGTACCAACTCCGGACCAACTACCGACCTCTCACCAGTTTCATGCCAACACAAAGGTGTTCGACATCTCCGGCCATATAAAGCCTCAAATGGCGCCATACCAATACTTGCATGAAAACTATTATTATAGGTGAACTCAATCAATGCCAAATAACTATCCCATGCACCACCTTGCTCTAGCACACAAGCACGCAACAATTCTTCCAATGATTGAATTGTCCTCTCGGTTTGACCATCCGTCTGAGGATGATACGCCGAGCTCAATCTCAACTTAGAACCCAAAGCACTTTGTAAACTTTCCCAAAATCTTGACGTAAATCTAGGATCCCTATCCGACACAATACTCTTAGGAACTCCATGCAACTTCACTATCACGCGAACGTAAATCTCGGCTAACTTTTCCAAAGGATAACTAATATCAATCGGAACAAAGTGAGCAGATTTAGTAAGCCTATCAACAATTACCCAAATAGCATTATGTCCTCTTTGCGTATTCGGTAATCCTGTAACAAAATCCATGGATATACTATCCCACTTCCATTCCGGAATGTCTAACGGTTGCATCAACCCACTAGGCTTCTGATGCTCCACCTTAGATTTCTGACAAGTCAAGCACGAATACACAAAACGAGCAACATCCCGCTTTAACCCGGACCACCAAAAGATCTTCTTCAAATCTTGATACATCTTATTCGCACCCGGATGAATACTCAAGTTGCTTCGGTGTCCTTCCTCCAATATCATCTTTTTCAATTCCGAATCATCGGGAATACAAATACGACCACGAAACCTCAAAACTCCAAAATCATCAACTTTGTAATCTTCACTCTCATTCATCATCAAATCAACAAACTTCAAATCTAACTTTTGTTTTTCACAAATGGTCGCAAGAAAATCATTCGTAACATGCAACATACCAAGTTTCACACTTACCGGCGTCATTTCACAAACTAAACTCAAGTCTCTGAAATCTTCCAAAAGTTCCCATTCTTTTACCATCAACGCGGACATATGTAACAACTTCCGACTTAAGGCATCGGCCACCACATTCGCTTTACCCGGATGGTAATTCAAACCAAAGTCATAATCTTTTAAAAGTTCTAACCATCTCCTTTGCCTCATGTTCAATTCTTTCTGATCGAATAAATACTTCAAGCTCTTGTGATCACTAAAGACTTCAAATCTTGCACCATAAAGATAATGTCTCCAAATTTTCAAAACAAACACCACGGCCGCTAATTCCAAGTCATGGGTAGGATAATTCTTTTCATGCACTCTCAACTGTCTCGAAGCATAAGCCACAACCTTTGCATCTTGCATCAAAACACCACCTAAACCTGTCAATGACGCATCACAATACACCACAAAAGGATCCGTAGGATTCGGCAAAATCAAAACCGGCGTCGTCGTCAACCGTCTCTTAAGTTCCGTGAAACTCTCTTCACAATGAATATCCCAAACAAAAGCTTTTCCTTTACAAGTCAACTGTGTCAAAGGAAGTGCCAACTTCGAAAATCCTTCAATGAATCTCCGATAAT
This sequence comes from Lathyrus sativus, assembly GCA_963859935.3. Classification (NCBI taxonomy): domain Eukaryota; kingdom Viridiplantae; phylum Streptophyta; class Magnoliopsida; order Fabales; family Fabaceae; genus Lathyrus; species Lathyrus sativus. Next base: position 327,286,723 of record OZ012737.1, on the reverse strand, counting down.
AACCTGCCAATCCTAAAAAGCTTCGGATTTCAGTGACCGACTTAGGAGTCTCCCATTGTCTCACTGCATCAATCTTGGATGGATCAACACTAATTCCACTACCAGAAATAACATGCCCAAGAAAACTGACTTCCGACAACCAAAACTCGCACTTAGACAACTTAGCATACAATTGCTTTTCCTTCAAAATTTGCAACACAATCCTTAAATGCTCTTCATGCTCCTCTTGAGACTTAGAATAAATCAAAATATTGTCGATGAATACAACCACGAAACGATCCAACTGCTCATGAAAAATACGATTCATGTATTCCATAAACACACCCGGTGCATTAGAAACTCCAAATGGCATCACGAAGTACTCGTAATGACCATACCGTGTCCTAAAGGCTGTCTTCTGAATACTTCCTTTTTCACGCGAATTTGGTGATAACCTGATCTCAAATCAATTTTACTAAAAACACGTGCACCAACCAATTGGTCCATTAAATCATCGATCCTTGGAAGCGGATAGTTGTTCTTAATTGTCACCTTGTTCAACTGACGATAATCAATACACAAACGTATGCTTCCATCCTTTTTCTTTACTAACAACACCGAAGCACCCCAAGGAGAAACACTAGGCCTTACAAATTTCTTGTCCAACAAGTCATTCAATTGTTTCTTCAATTCTACCAACTCCGATGCCGACATACGATACGGTGCCATCGAAACTGGTCTAGTACCCGGAACTAGATCAATGGAAAATTCAACTTCTCTTTCCGGTGGTACATCCGTAATATCCTCCGGAAACACTTCTGGAAAGTCACACACCACTGGAAAAACATCAAGTTCCATCTTACTCTCTACGGACAAAGATGCAAACAAACCGAACAATTGAGCTTCATCCGCTAAAAGTTTCTTCAACTCTTTAGTGGATAGAAAACTCACCTCTTCATCATCTTCCAAAGAAGGAAACCTTACTAACTTGTGATAGCAATCTATATGAACTCGATTAAACTGCAACCAGTTCATACCTAAGATTACGTCCAAACCTTCTAAAGGTAAACACACCAAATCCATAACAAAGTCTCTACCATACATGGTCAGAGGACAACTTACACACACCGAGGACGTAGTTACCGACCCCGAAGCAGGAGTCTCAATAACCATCTCGCCATTCCAAGAAGTCACAAACAAGTTCAAACGCTTAGCGCACTCATGAGAAATGAATGAATGAGTCGCTCCCGTATCAATAATAGCAATTAAAGGCATACTGTTAATAAAGCATGTACCTTTAATCAGACGGTCTGCACTGGTAGTATCCTTCCCAGCTAGAGCAAACACTTTACCACCTGCCTGAGCTTGCTTCGGCTTAGTACACTTAGTATTAATATGCCCCATTTCACTGCAATTAAAACATTTCACCGCATTCCTTCTACAATCAGTTGTAGCATGACCAAAACCTCCACAGTTAGAACACTTTGCAACGGTCTTTCCGCAATCAAAAGACTTATGTCCCATCTCACCACACTTGAAGCACTTAATCATACCGGAACCTCCACCTCCGGATCTCTTATCAAAGTTTCCCCTATGTTTGCCCTTATCAACAGGCGTCACATACGGTCCACTCCTTACTTGTTGTTTCCCTCTCCTCTCATTCACACTCTTATAATGTGTGGAACGAGCTTTGCTATCCTCTTCAAAAATCCTACAACATTCGACCAAATCCGAAAACCTTCGAATTCTTTGATAACCCACCGCTTGCTTAATTTCAGGGCGCAAGCCATTCTCATACTTAATACATTTAGAAAACTCTACTGTCACTGCCGCATAATGAGGGTGAAATTGAACCAATTCCACAAACCTCGCTGTGTAGTCTACCACGGACATGTTGCCTTGCTTCAACTCTAGAAATTCCATTTCTTTCTTCCCCTTCACACTTTCGGGGTAATACTTTCTCAAGAATTCTGTACGAAACAAATCCCAAATGATTGTTTCCTCATTCACCTCAATAACTTATCTCATACCGACCCACCAATCGTCGGCTTCTTCCCTCAACATGTGAGCACCGTCAGGATCAAAATTCATAACTCTGAAAACTCTTTCGATCTCTTTCAGCCAAATCTGAGCACCGTCAGGATCGAATCTTCCTTTGAAGACCGGTGGCTGATTCTTCCTGAACTCATCATTCTCATTCGCATTCGGCGCACCCTGCACCGCTCTAGCCATCGCTTCCATGGCAGCAGCCATCGCAGCATCATTACGACCAGCCATATTCTGAGCAACCCAGAAACAACAACAAGGTTAAACCACAACTTAACCGTTAAATAACAGTAAGACAGACACAACTGACTCAACACTGGCTCTGATACCACTTAATGTAACACCCCCTTTCAATACCCCCAAATAATACATTTAATCATTTAGGCACTTAATCAAAATTTCATCAGAGTAATTCATAACACGGTATAAAAAGAGTATGCCACATTATACTTGAAATTAAACATACATACAACACCTGCTCATATAGATATGCAACAATGGGCAACACACAATCTAGGAACTTCGTCCTTTTTACCCACATCTCAAATATTTAGAATAAAAGCGGAAAATCTAAACGTTTGAATCACCACCAACATGTATTCACATACATACATATTCACATCATCCCGTCTAATACATCAACAACAGTCATGTTTACAAAACATGCAGCAACAATAAAACATATACAAATGTATTCATCAAAATAGCCCAAGGCTTCCTATGCTACCCGGTGTTACATATCAGAGCCATCTGACCAAAACAAAATGAAGACACGCTTCACAAAAAGGGATCACCAGCACCTAATCTGCAATGCCTCATAGAGCATCATAAAACAGCAGAAGGGTGAGAACAATATCATAATAAACAATGCATAAATCATATATATACATATGCACAAACAAAGAATACACCTATTCTTTGTTCCTCACCACAAATCATTATTCCTCGTCATATACACCACAATGTACATTTACACAAATAATGGATAATCACCCGACATATTTAATATGCACATATCCATAATTTCAATCAATACACACAAACATACACAATATGTTTATTTCATCACCAATCCACATAAACATCTCTATACATGTTTATTTTCACCAATGCATCATATAAAGATGGTTATGCAACTCATAGAGACCGACTCACGACTCTATGCAGATGCAAATGCGGTACCGACTCAATTCGACAGGTTCAATTGAAGAACCAAAATGGAACCATCGCTCGTTACGAAGTAACTCCCCGTCGGGCCTACGATGTTCACCCATTGCTCACACCCCACATGGGCACACAATGTTTATGGATTTCTCACACCCCACATGGGCACACAACTCGATTGCTCACACCCCACATGGGCACACAATCGTTCTGCAGATTCTACGCGGAATCAAATATAACCATCGCTCACACCCCACATGGGCACACGAGGTTCTGCAGATCCTACACGGGATCAAATAGCACAAATGCATATCATGATGCTTCACATGCAAACATGACTCAATCAACTATAAACCATCACTCACACCCCACATGGGCACACGAGGCTTCTGCAGATCCTACGCGGGATCAATCAACACAAAATGCATACATGTTTACAAACATACTCATGCATTTATCACATTTCATTGCATACATTCGTTATGCATTCACATCATATATATCACAATGCATATATATATATATATATTCATCATTCAATTCACTAGGATTCACGCCTTACGGCTACCCACAGCACAACAATTAATAACACACCATTTATCCATACGAGACGAGACCGATCACAACCGGACGCTCTAGCTAATATAAGCTGTTCTCACTCAAAATCATTAATTTCAATTAATTGGTAAAATCGGCTAAAAGTCGGATAAAAATAATATTTCTTTTCACCAAGTTGTAGAACATATTATTAGCTTCAGTTTGATATAAAGAACGTCAAAATCCGATAAACGGTGAAAAAGTTATGAATTTTCAAAGTTTCGAAATAAAATATTTTCTCACACTTACAGTGTTAATCGGTTAACGCATATGGTTAACCGATTAACCACTCCAAAAACTCAGTTTTTAGGCCAAAAACTCAGCTTTTAGGCCCCCAACAATGTGTTAATCGGTTAACGTATATGGTTAACCGATTAACACCTGAAAAACTCAGAAAAACAGCTACGGGTTTGAGCTTAAAACCCTCAAAAACCCGACCGATTAAATAGTTTTCACCCGATTAAATACCTATCTATCCTTACTAATCATATACGGATATATTAGGGTCATAAAACTCAACTTTCGCGACATTCGATTTCCACTCAAAATCTTAACCTCACTTTAACCGAAAATGGTGAAACTCGAAATATCACCCGATTCTCACCAAACTAGTTTCAATACTCTTAGTCTAACATATCCTGACTAAGCTACAAAGGTTATTCTCGATTCTAACCGTTAAACAATGATTTCTACCGATTAAACCAACTTCAACCTAGAAATGGAAAGTGTAGAAAAACTACCAAACAATCCACACAACACATACATGATCATACACATGGATAGAATAATAAAGTTCCACACCCTTACCCGACTAATCGAAAGCTTGGATGTTGATTCTTGATGATTCTAGGTTTTTGCTCCTCTTCCTCCTCTTTCTCTTCTCTTCTCTTGTTCTTTCTATTTTCTTTCTCTCTAACTCTCTCTATTTCTTTCTTTCTATTTTCTCTCCAATTCCTCTTATACTTTTCCCCTCAATTCTATTTCTATCAAAAGACCAAAATACCCTCCAATCTAAATTTTACCCGAAACTCTCCGAAACGGTAAAATATTAAAACATACTATATTAACACATCAAATTCACAATTAAAACAATTATTACTCAAATCAATTAAAACACTTAATAAAATGAAATAATCGAAATCGGGGCGTTACAAGACAAGTCATTGATACAAGTACAAGAGCCAGAGTTGAAGTACAGTCAACTAGGGTGTCATCTAAGTCAACCATAGGTCAACCCTAGGTCAACTGAGTGATTGAAGAGCATCAAGGCTTAATTGGAGGATGTGGGATTCATGAATTAATATGTGTGTACATGTGTGGTGTTGTTCCAAGGAGAAATCAAAAGGAATCAAGAAGAAGAGGAGTTACTAAATTAGGGTTTCAGTGTAAAAACCCTAATTTAGGCTTAATTCCAAGCCAGACAAGTCAAAATGCAAGTTTCAAATGAATTCTTGGTCAACATGAAACTTGTAGAGTTTCTCAATAGCTTTACTTTGATTACTAGAAGTCTTCAAGGAGATTTGTAGAACTCAAGTTATGGTTCTTGCAAGTTATGGGTTATTAGAGGACATTGAAATTTATCTGTGAAAGTCACTTGACTTCCAAGCAACATTTTCACATCAAGGAGTTTTCAAATGGATTCTTGGCCAACATAAGAATTGTATATCTTGATCTTAGCTTTAATTTGAGTACTAGAAGTCCTCAAGGGGATTTGTGGAACTCAAGTTATGGTCTTGGCAATCCAGGGGTATTTTGGGAAAGTTGAATTACAGGTCATTTTTCAACATAGGTCCAAATCTCCCTCTTCCACTCTTCAAATGGAAAAATGTTCAACATGAGATGTGTTCAAAATTATGTTTTTAGGATAGATAAGAGCTCATGGGAACTTGGGATGGCTTGCTTCACAAAGTCACCAAAATGGCCTAAAATAAGGCTATAATTTAAATGAACCAAGGTTGGAAATTAGGGTTTTTGATCTACACATCCAAACCAAGCCATATGACATACCAATTTGATTGTAAAAAGAATTTTGAGAACATTGACATTACCACAATTTTGAATTGAGGGTTATTTTTGTGACTTGCTTTGTAAATTGGTTACTTGAACCATAAGGCACAATTGCAAAACCATACTTCAAGGCAAATGCAAGGCTTCCTTCCATCCTAACACCTCCTAAATATCATTTGGATAGAAATTGGACTCAGAACCAAGTGAATTGCAAGCCAAAACATGAGATTGTATGTGCATAGCATGAGATGAGATTTCCATGGCATGAGAAGTTGATTTTCTCATTGGATTGATCCAGAAGATTCTAGAGTTTTCATTCACACTCTATATATGCATATGAAGAGATTCAGAGCAAGAGTTGGAGAGAATTGAGGGAGATTGGAGAGATTTCATTTTCACTTTTCCATTTGCAAATCAAATTCTGTTACACAGTTACAACCACTTTCAATCCCTTCTTTTGATCTCAGAAGCTTGCTCTAGCACTGGTGAATGATTTCAGATAGAATCCATAGCAAGATTGGTGGAGAATCGTGTGATAGCCTTTAAAATTTTCATCCTGCAACTCAAGATCGAATTCAACAATTCAGGCCATTTCAATCTCTCTCTTTGCATACAGAAGCTTGATTTGGTGTTGGTGAAGGTGTCTTGAAAGTATTGAAGCTTATCTCGAAGCTTTGATCACTCTGTTCATCTCAAATTTGCAGGTATGAAAACTTCACTCCATGGCTTGATTTAGGTAGTTTCAATTGGTTTTGAATAGCTAGGTTCAATGTAGGTTAGTGTATGAAGCTTTCTGGTAGCATTAGGGTTGATTTAGAGACAATTAAGTGAGTGACTCAATTTCTGTTCATGCTTGTATCTTGTTATTCTTGGTGTTATAATCTTAGTTTGATGGCTAGAAATACTCAGTGAAGCATGGTGAAGAGTTTAGGCTACTCAATTTCAAGTTTGGTGAGTTTTGGTGATTGACCAAATTCTGAGATTCCCATCGTGTTTTGAGGAGGAGTATGTTTCAATGATTGTGAATACCATGGTTGAATTGCTGGTGAAAAATGGAGCAAGTTAGGGTTTTTAATTTTGAGTTTTGATGGAGAATCAGATGGATGCGAATTGAGGAAGATGAAGATCATAGCTCTGAGCTTTCATGGCTTCATTTCCCTCCAAGGTTCAAATGAAGAAGATGACCTGACCACCATTGGATGTGAGTGAGACTTTTGACTAAATCAAGATCCAACGGCCACGCGTGATTCCAAGTTGTGAAGGATAGTCTGAAAGGATCAAAATGCATCGTATCACTTAAGTTGTAGATTGGGCTTAAGTGAGATCATGATATCCACACCCCACTTGGGAGGCCCACTGAAAAACACACTGATCTCAGTTGCTATTCTTACCACGTTTTTTTCATTTTCCTTTCTATTTTCCATTTTATTTTCTGATGGATAACTGGGCTTAGCGCGCTTTCCTATTAGCACCCCCTTATGGGCCCATTTCTGGTTTGCATTGTTTTTAATTGCTATTCAACACGCTCATTTTCCTTTTTTTCCATATTTTCTTATATTTTCACATTTATTTTTAGGTTCTTTAAAAATCATAACTAATTGGAAAATTAATATTTCTAGATGGGATTTTTTCCCTCATTTTCATCAAGACATCTAGAAAATTATAAAAGAATAAAAATGTCATTTCATGCATTTTTCTATTTTTGGTTTATTTTTACTTTTAATAGCTTTTATTTCATTTTCATTTGATACATGTACTTTCTGAATTTTGTATGACCATTTCCTTTGATATTTTGATGCCATTCTTTTTTCTATAGTTATATTATAGTATTAGGTTCCCCCTTTAATTTTATCACATTTTTTTGATTTAATTTTGGTTAGTTTTGAACATAGGGTGCTAGAATTAGGGTTTCAACTTGACATAGGTGCATTTCAACACATAGTTTTTGGGTTTTTAGTTTGATTTAGGCCTTGGGGTGTATGTGGGGTATAGGGTACATAGTTAGGGTCCCTTAGAAATTAATTTAGGATTTTATGATGTGTGTTGCCATTTTATTTGATTTTTGCAAGTTGGTTGCTGTGGATGTGTTTCCCTCTTGGGATATTGATTAGTTTGATGGGTTTTGGGCCTTTTCTTTGGGTGTTGGGGTTTGTGCTTGGCTTGAGGATTGTATAAAGACTTTAAGGATGATTGAAGACAAAAAATGATACTTGGATCTTAAGTTGCTTGTGCTTGAAGATTGCTTGATGAAGACTTAGGAGATAGGAGATATAGGGAGAGCTCTAGAGTAGACTGATTTCTTCTGTCAAACATAGAGAGCTTCTTGTGCCTCTATTCCATCCTATGACATAGGGTCCCCCAAAGAAGTTCCATCTCTCCTTAGGAGGGATGTAGAGCATGCTTTGATTGGGCAGAACCTTGAGGATACCTCTCCCTTGCTATGATAAGATCTTAATGATTTCCCTGGGTTATCATTAAGTCTCTTAACATTCCAACTTCCTCTATTAAGTTGATTCTCTCCTGTGAGTGTCTGCATTGAAAGGTGAAGACTTATTGAAGATAAGAATTTCATTGATGACTAGAGAAGATGAAGCTTGTGCCTATCAAACCTGGTTAACTGTGAAATTAGGGTTTTGCTGCTGACTGAAGCTGTCCACTTACTGGGGTTCAATGGTTGCTAAAGCTGAAGATTATTGGAGATAAGAGCTTACCTGGGGCTTGAATATCATTGAAGAATGAAGATGGGATCTTGCCTGAAGATGTTACTGTCACCCTTGTGCTGTTAATCAACTGTAGCTGCCAGAGCTGGTGCTGGTGTTGGGTTTTCTTTGCTGTATTGTTTGTTGATTTTACCTTAGGTTTGAAGTGAAGCTGTTTCACTTTGCCTATTGTTTTCTCAGGTTCGAGGTTAAGTGGGACTCTCTTGCCTCGCTTGTTTTGCTGCACTCATGCATTTTATTGCTTTACTGTATATCTGTTGTTTCTTTTCCAGTTATCCCTTAGGATCTCTGATTTCCTCTGTGCAGGAGGGAATTATGACAGACATTAGGTTGTAATCCATGCATGACAACATTAGGGTAGTTTTGATTCCCCTTTCAAACCCTAGGTTTTTAGACTTCTTTCTGTTCTATCTCATAACAATTCAAAACACAGTAATAAGGATAATCAATGTCGTACGCTACAAGCCTTAAGCTATTTGAGAAAGGTCGTTGGAGGGTCACTCTTCAGTAATCTGATTACTTAGTGTGTTACCCTTAGGGTGACATACGACGTAGTCACCCTCAAATCATAGTCTCTAGTGCGTCAGAGATTGCAAACATAAAAAAAAAACAGTTCTTGCGTAAAAGACTAAAAACAAACATCAAAGTGTCATTTTTGTCCGCTTGGACTCTTAATCAGGAAAAACCCTTTCATAAGGAGATAAAAACATCCAGACAAGCTTGTGTCTTCCGTAACCCGAACTACGTTTGCTCTGATCTTTCATGCTGTATGAAAGTACGTAGGCATGGGATGCGATATCCTAGCGAGCAACCTTCCCTTCCTTTCCCGTAGGTAGGTGAACTACGTTGACTCTGATTTCTCGTTCCAGACGAGAATACGTAGGCATAAAGTGCAAGACTTTGCCGAGTCATTCTTTTTTCTTTTAACCTCAGACCTGTAGAATAGATAGAATAACAATCCTTACTAGAAAACAAGCGTGGATCCCATCGAGTACGACGGACGTGAGGGGTGCTAATACCTTCCACTTGCGTAACCGACTCCCGAATCCAGGATTTGGTTGCGATGACCATTCCTTTCCCGTCTTTCCGTGAGGTTTACTTAGAGCGTTTCCTTTCCCTCCTTTGGGATAAATAACGCACGATGGCGACTCGTCTGTCTAGCCGGCGCCGATTTTCGCAGTAGCGACAGCGAGGGCCATCAAGATTATGCAAGTGCAAGTTTATCAACAACATTGGCGTCTTTCACAAACAAAACAGTAAAGAACAAGCATCAAGTACTGAATAACATGTTTTATTGATAATGGGCCTCTGAATAGGCAAAGCTTTGTACACTGGATGTAACTCCTGAAAAGAGGAAGTTACGCACACACATACATACATATATGCACAAGAAGCATAAATAAAATACAAAACAATATTTGTATACATGTCGGCGACGTGGTACAGACAAACACCATGAGCTGATCCTCCTATGACTCGCCCGACTCTGCGCTTTCCTGGTACTCGATCTTTGGAAGAGATTGTTTTTGGACAGACGGCTCCCAGGTACTCCCAAACCACTAAGCAATGCCGTATCAAATTCGGACCACAGTCATTTGCTTTTTCAATCCCTAACTTTTGCGTGAATCGCCCTTTGCGGGTTTTCAATTCACCGGGATACCCTTTTTTGCCGAAGTCGCCCTTTTCAGGTTTTCGACTTCGCGGGTGTACATTTTTTCAATTTTATCCCTAACTTTTGCCCGAACCTTTTATTCCTTTTTTTATGGTTCGCCGGGATGCCCCATTTTTGCCTGGACTCTCTTTTTACTGTCCAGCGGGTCACTTTCAAGCAAAGTATTTTTTTACTGCGTCTGAATTCACAGGAGACGTAAAGTCTTCACCATCCATGGTGGATAGTAACAAGGCTCCTCCAGGGAAGACTTTTCTGACAACGTAGGGTCCTTTGTAATTAGGAGTCCACTTGCCCCTGTGATCTGTTTGTGGTGGGAGAATCTTTTTCAAAACAAGATCGCCCATCTGAAAGCTTCGAGGGCATACCTTCTTGTCGTAAGCTTTCTTCATTCGGCTCTGATATAACCGACCGTATGCTAAAGAAGCCAGCCTCTTCTCATCCATTAAGCTGAGCTGATTCAGTCTATCTTTAATCCATTCTGCCTCGTCAAGTTGGACATCACATAAAACCCTTAGGGAAGGAATCTCGACCTCCAACGGTAACACCGTCTCCATCCCGTATACCAATGAGAAAGGGGTTGCCCCGATTGATGTGCGTACCGTCGTACGATAACCGTGAAAAGCGAAAGGTAGCATCTCGTGACAGTCCTTATATGTCACAACCATCTTCTGAACAATCTTCTTTATGTTCTTATTGGCCGCTTCGACAGCGCCATTCATCTTGGGTTGGTAAGGAGAAGAGTTGTGATGTTCAATCTTAAAATTCTGACACAACTCTTTCATCATTTTGTTATTCAAATTTGAACCATTGTCAGTGATAATCCGCTCAGGGATTCCATATCTGCAGATAATATCTCGTTTGATAAATATGGCGACCACTTGTTTGGTGACGTTAGCATATGACGCTGCTTCCACCCACTTGGTGAAGTAATCGATTGCCACCAAAATGAACCGGTGTCCGTTGGATGTCGTAGGCTCAATCTTGCCAATCATGTCGATCCCCCACATCGAGAAAGGCCACGGTGATGACATCACATTCAGAGGACTTGGAGGCACATGGATTTTGTCCGCATAAATCTGGCATTTATGACACCTCTTTGCAAACTTGAAACAGTCTGTTTCCATAGTTAGCCAATAATAACCTGCCCGCAGCAGTTTTCTCGTCATAGCATGCCCACCAGCATGTGTACCAAATGTACCCTCATGTATCTCTTTCATGAGTAACTTCGCCTCTTTCTCATCTACACAACGTAGCAACACCAAGTCGTGGTTTCTTTTGTATAGGACACCGTCCGGGTTCAAATAGAAATTGCCATCCAATCTCCTGAGAGTCTTCTGATCTCGACTGGATGCCCCAGCCGGGTACTCCTTATTCTTCAGGAAATTTTGGATGTCAAATTACCAGGGTTTACCATCTGGAGCCTCATCAATGGCAAGTATGAATGCAGGCCTATCGAGCCGAGAGATAACAATTCGGGGAGCCTCGTTCCAGAAGTTAACTTTATACATTGAAGACAATGTCGCCAGGGCGTCAGCCATTTGATTTTCTGCTCGCGGCACATGATGCAATTCCACCTTGTCAAAGAAAGGCAACAATCTCCTTGCATAATTCATATATGGTATCAAATTGGGCTGACGTGTCTCCCATGCTCCTTTAATCTGATTCACCACTAGAGTTGAGTCCCCGTATACATCCAGATGTTTGATTCGCAAATCAATAGCTTCCTCCAGACCCATGATGCAAGCCTCATATTCAGCCTCATTATTGGTAACAGGAAAGGTCAATCGGGCAGTAAAGGGGATGTGCGACCCCTGAGGAGTGGTGATAATTGCCCCTATTCCGCTACCATAGGAATTCACAGCTCCGTCAAATATCAACTGCCATTTGGAACCCAATTCTGGTCCTTCTTCCGGCAACGGTTCTTCAGAATCTTTCATTTTCAGGTACATGATATCCTCGTCAGGAAAATCAAACCTCATCGATTGGTAGTCCTCCACCGGCTGCTCTGCGAGGTACTCTGACAGAATGCTACCCTTAATAGCCTTTTGTGAGACATATTGGATATCGTATTCGGTTAACACCATCTGCCATCGGGCAATTCTTCCGGAGAGTGCTTGCTTCTCAAACACGTATTTGATTGGATCCATCTTTGAAATTAGCATGGTTGTATGATTCAGCATGTACTGCCTCAAACGTTTGGCGGCCCAGGCTAGCGCACAACAAGTTTTCTCGAGCATTGAGTATCTGGACTCGCAGTCGGTAAACTTCTTACTCAAATAGTAAATCGCATGCTCTTTACGTCCTGTCTCGTCGTGTTGACCGAGAACACAACCCATACTTTCCTCAAGAACCGTCAAATACATAATCAAAGGTCTCCCGGCCACTGGGGGTATCAAAACAGGAGGTTCCTGCAAGTATTATTTTATTTTGTCGAACGCCTTTTGACAATTTTCATTCCAGGTCAACACTTGATCCTTTTTCAACAACTTGAATAACGGCTCGCATGTCGCAGTTAGGTGAGATATGAACCGGGAGATATAGTTCAACCTCCCTAAAAACCCACGCACTTCTTTTTCTGTTTTAGGCGTCGGCATTTCTTGTATTGCTTTTATTTTCGCGGGATCAACCTCTATTCCCTTTTCGCTCACGATAAACCCCAGCAGTTTACCCGATCTCACCCCAAAGGTGCACTTGTTAGGGTTCAGCCTCAACCTCAACTTCCTAAGCCTTTTGAACAGTTTCAGCAGATTAACCAAATGCTCCTCCTCCGTCTGGGATTTGGCAATCATATCATCAACATAAACCTCGATCTCTTTGTGCATCATGTCATGAAAGAGAGTCGTCATAGCACGTTGATATGTTGCCCCAGCGTTCTTCAATCCGAAGGGCATCACTTTGTAGAAAAATGTTCCCCAGGGAGTAATGAAGGTAGTCTTCTCCATGTCTTCTGGTGCCATTTTGATCTGATTATAGCCTGAGAAGCCGTCCATGAAGGAGAATACGGAGAACTGAGCAGTGTTATCAACCAACACATCGATGTGAGGAAGTGGAAAGTCGTCTTTCGGGCTCGCCCTATTCAAATCACGGTAGTCTACACACATTCGCACTTTACCGTCTTTCTTCGGTACTGGTACTATATTAGCGACCCATGACGGATAAGTTGTTACAGCTAGGAAACCAGCATCCCACTGTTTTTGAACTTCCTCCTTGATTTTTACAGCCATGTCTGGTCTGGTTCTTCTGAGTTTCTATTTAACAGGCGGACATTCCTCTCGCAACGGCAGACGGTGCACAACCCTGCCCGTATCCAACCCGAGCATTTCCTCGTACGACCAAGCAAATATATCACTATACTCTCGCAGTATCTCAATCAGCCTTTGCTTGACGTCACTCTGCAGCGCAGCCCCTATACGAATATTTCTCACAACTTCTTCCGACCCCAGGTTGATAATCTCAATTTCCTCCTGATGAGGCAGAATGATTCTCTGTTCCTGTTTCAACAAACGAGTTAGCTCCTCTGGCAGGTCGCTATCCTCAACAATCTCTTCCTCTGCTTGGAATACCGGGTGCTCGAAGTCGAGATGAGTCATAGGCGGATCATATGAGATGTCATCTGAAATATTAGTCCTGCAAAGGAAATGGTTAAACGCTTCAACACGTAAACAAAGCAAATAACCACGTTGCCATTTATTGTTAAAGTGAAAACAAGAAAAACAGGGATCACAACATTTGAATATGAAAACGCCTTTATTTCATGATTAAACAGTGCAATACACATAATCAAGTAGCCCTAATGTAACATCACTATGCCCCGGGTAGGACATAGGATTATTCAACAATTGATAAAACAAATCATTACTGTTTAAAAGTCACTGAAACGGTTTCCCGGATGGACCAGTTGCAGAGACTTTGTCCTGGCACGCTTGGCTTGATCCACGCGTCCATATCGCAGTCGCTATCTCCATCTTCAGCATCGGAAATAGCGTTGATAGTCTCAAAGCACACCCCGATTGGCGTAATCGTTATCGGTCCTTTGAACTTAGGCGCTCCTGAAGATGACGCTGACGACATCGGTTGATACCCTAGCCCAAACTTGTCATTCTTCACGGGAATCTCCAGTACCTGCCCCCAGCCTTTAGTCTCACCAGTCTGCACTAAAGCCTGAGCCTCTTTGTAAGATGACACTTCCACCTCTGGTATTTTGCTGGAACTCTGAGCTTTGTCTTTAATCCGCAACCCCTCGAAGGCTTGACAAGGTGTCTCGTGTATTTCTCTGTCGACCTCAACATATCGGAATGATGACAGGTGGCTGACCAAAATATCCTCCTCCCCGCAAACGATAACAACACTATCACCTACCATGTATTTCAACTTCTGATGCAATGTGGATGTTATAGCCCCTGCAGCGTGGATCCATGGGCGCCCGAGAAGACAACTATAAGCTAGATGGATATCCATGATGTAGAATTCGGTATCAAACATTTCTGGCCCCACCTGCAGCGGTAATGTTATTGACCCAAACACTGATCTTTTCGTACCGTCAAACGCCCTCACAACCAAATCGCTGGGCGTGCAAATAACTCCCCGTATGTCCAATTTCATCATGGCTTTCTTTGGCAATACGTTCAACGACGATCCAGTATCCACTAATACATGCGACAGTACGGTGCCCCGGCACTCCACCGATATATGCAAAGCCATGTTGTGCTCTCGACCCTTAGGTGTCAGATCAAAATCTGTGAAACCCAGGCTATGTCCAGCATTGACATGTGCCATTATCCCCTCTAACTGATTTACAGAAACTTCTTGGGGCACGAATGACGTATCTAGTATCTTCAGCAGAGCGTTCCGTTGGGCCTCGGAACATAACAACAACGACAAGATAGAAATCTTTGACGGCGTCTGCTGTAGGTGCTCAACAATTTTGTAGTCGCTCTTGCGAATCAGTCTCATGAACTCCTCTACATCCTTGAGCGACGTATCCTTTTCTTTCGAATGAGAAGGCCCGCTTTCACTTACTTTGGCTTTACCTTTGGCCAACCTCTTTGCTTCTATTTCAGGCGAGCTAAAGATCCTTTCGCTACGGGTCATGCCTCCCGTTCCCAATACGTTATCAACAGCACCAGCAGGCTGGCTATTCACCACAATCTTTTCACCGTTGCAATATGCTTCTAAACTATACGTCCACGTGACAGCTTTCGTACTTTCAAAGGGAACATGCCCTGCTTTGGTAATCGTAATGGTTAGCCGCATGACGGGCGCCACTATCGTTATAGTCTTCCTCGGGATCGTCACCGTCGCAATATCATTCTGCTCTTCACATAATGTCTCCACAGGCTTCTCGACCGCATCTTGATCAAATTGCAAGGTCCCTTCGTCGATCATGGCCTGAATGCCCTGCTTCAAATCATCACAACCCTCTGGCTGGGTCCAACACTCTAAACAGTATTCATCACAACCGGGGAATACTCCCCCTCTGAGCAACCTGTTTTTCACTTCACTCAATGGTGTCTTCAACTTGCTAACATCCAACACCAAATTCAAATTTTCTTCTGTTAAGATGGCATTTGCCCCATGATTAGGCATAGGTTGTTGTACAATATTGGGCCCCACCTGGCCAAAGTTGATGGCTTTACTGTCCAACAAGTCTTGAACTTTATGCTTGAAAGCATGACAAGATTCTATATCGTGCCCGGGCGCCCCGGAATGGAATTCGCACTGCTTATTAGCATCATACCCCCTGGGAAGTACCGGTCCAGTAGGCGGTTCCATTGTTCTTTTCTCAACCAAATTCAACCCCAATAGTGTCTGAAGAAGCTCTGCATATGTCGACGGAGGCTTATCAAATACCCTCTTCGGCCTTACATTCTGAAACCTTCCCTGACCCTGATTCTGCCTTTGCTGCTGCTGCGGTTGTTGTTGCTGTTGTTGTGGTTGTTGTTGTTGTGGTGGAATTGGAATAGTAACACTGGCTATTTGTTGAGGTTGCGTGTACTGATTTCTGCCTCTGCCCCGGCCTCTGCCACCAAACACAGCGCTCGTATCACCCTGTCGTCTTCCACCGAACGCTTTTCTCGCACCCCCAGCTGGAGTAGATTCGCCTGCCTGAATCCTTCCAATTTTAATTCCATTTTCTATCTTTTCTCCCATAAGGATCATATCAGAGAAGCTACCCATCGAAACATTGAGTAACTTGTCGTAGTACATTCCTGTAAATGTCCCTACAAACATGTCATTCATCTCCCTTTCAACCAAAGAAGGGTGCACTCGAGCTGCCATATCGCGCCATCGTTGCGCATACTCTTTGAAGCTTTCACCATTCTTCTGCGACAGACTCTGCAACTGAACCCTGTTTGGTGCCAAATCGCTGTTATATTTGTAATGCATAACGAAAGCATCAGCCAACTGCTTCCAGCTTCTAATCTGAGTGGGCTCCAGTCCCATATACCACTCTAATGATGGTCCCGATAAGCTGTCTTGAAAGAAATGCATGAGCATCCTTTCATCATTGGAATACGCAGACATCCTTCTATAATAAGAACGCACGTGGACCTTTGGGCAGGTGTCCCCTTTGTACTTGTCGAATGTTGAAGCCTTGAATTTCAACGGCACCCTCAGCCCTGGTACCAACCCCATAGTAGTCATATCTAACCCAGCGGAGCTCTGATTAACCACACCTTTCATCTGCTCTTCTAGCATTCTGATCCTTTGAACAGGGTCAATAGGGCCTTTAGGTCCCAAGCCTCTTCCTGAAAAAGCGTCCTCCTGTTGATCCACATTCCAGTCATTGCCATGCCCATCATAACCCATGTTACGGCCAAATCCTTGCTGATTAAACACAGGACCCTGTCCTCGGTTGCCGAACCCCAGATTGACCCCAGCAGGTCCAAAACCATTGTTGAAAGGAAATGCTCCAGCACTGTTCACATTCCCATTACCGAATCCACCATTACCGTATCCATACCCCTGATTGTTGCCGTAACCATCGTTACCAAAGCCTTGATTGTTGAACCCGAAGTTCCCGTCCTGATTGACATTACCATACCCATTGTTTCCAACTCCAACATTGTCAACGAATCCTTGATCAGCCAGCATACACAGTGTTGCCTTTGTTGTTAACAACATGCCCATCACCACCATTTCCCGTATTACCATTATCAGCGCCCGCACCCGCACCAGTACCCGTGTTTCCATTGACAGTCACAACAGGGGGAGTAACAACTGCCGGTATCTCATCCTCCCGGCGAGGAGTTTCAACAGAAATATGGTCAGTGTTGCCATTCCCGTTTGTCCGCGTCAGCAATGGCTGCACCAAAGTCTGAAGATTCTCCTGGCCCTTGGCCATGCTCTCCATAGCTTGCATGAATAGAGTCAACTTCTCACAAATTTCCTGCATCTCGACCTGAACTTGATCCATTATCTTCTTGCAGTTGTTTTTGGTTGAATAACGGTGGACTCTTTGTTCGTCAATCCTGAGATGCAGGAAATAAGATACAGATTCAGAAATACTGGTTATGCAATATGAGGATGCAGATGCAAACGCATAAATATGCTACAGGTTATATTCCCCCCCGATTCTAGTTTCAGAGAGAAGGCCATCACGACAATGGAGTCCCCATTAGGCAAGCAAGGAATCAGAAAACCCTCATAAGTGCTAAGAGGCAGAGTACAAGAGTACAACTGAATACAACTGAAAGGACCTCGGTCAACAAGCCTGGCGATGGTCAAAATACAAGTACAGATAACAAAAGCAAAGCAAATATAAATCAGGCCAAATGGCGCGTTCTGACATCTTCCAATATCCTCAACGTCTCCGAATGACCTAGTCTAGAGATTAGCTCTTGTATCAGTAATGCACGTCGCTCAGCAGTGGATCTCAGCTTTTTGGCGTCATCCTTGCAGGTTCCTTCGCCAAAACACTCGTCGGGTATGCATCTCTTGGAGCCGGCCTTCAATTCACAACCTCTCGGCTTCTCGTCACGGTCACTTACTCTAAGCTCAACAACATTCCTAAGTGAGGTCTCTTCAGCAATCTTTGCATCCTGGGCTCTAATCTGTGCCTCTAGCGTGGCAATCTGCAGCTTCAGCTCATCTTCACGCTCCTTCCGCTTGGTAAGCGTGGTATTCCATAATGTTTCCCACTTGCTGAGTCGGGAATAAGCTTTGTTCAAGAGTTCCTTCTTGGAAGCCAGCACTTTGCTAACACCGTTCAAGGCTACTCCCACCTTTTCCTTCTTGTTGGTCTCTTCAGTCAACTCTGAACCCAACCTATTAATCAACTCAGTCTGTTCCTTCACAGTGAAGGTAGCTTCATTCTTCTCATGACGCAACTGGAAGATCTCTTTCTCTAACTCATCATTGGCTTTCTTCAATTCTACGTTTTTAGCCAACAATTTGTTATACTTCTCAACCTCTACCGAAGTAGGTGCCTCAATCACTGGAAGATACAGAGGTTCCACAGCAGGATATGGCATCAGGGAAATCCTAGCTCTCTCGTGGATCCAAGCCAAATAGCGATCGTAAGCTTTGTTGTTGCTCTTACCAAGCAAAGCCTTCCCTCTCCTATGGATGTTAGCCCATGCATGTCTCAACCTGATCAAAACAGCCTCGTCTAGTGAGCCCGTGAGATACAGAGATTCCTGTATCTCAACCTCAATAGGAGCATCTCTCAAGGCATAACCAAACTGTCTCACCAACAGAGAAGGGTTATAGTTGATACAGCCTTTCCGTCCAATCAAAGGGACATTCGGAAAGCCACTGCAACTATATATAATATCAGTGCCAAGCATACTCCGATCAAACCAAATGATATTCTCAGCAGACAGCCCCATCAACCGGGAAGACCAATCCAAAGTATCAACAACATCAACAAAAGGCCCTGTCTTCGGAAGATGTCCCTGGAACCACCTGTACAAAAGAGGAAGACAGCAGGAAACATTCTTGCCACGACGTTTCTCATTCTTATAGTGAATAGAATGATAAACATCGCCCAAGAGAGTAGGAACTGGATTCTTCGAGGCAAGAATCAAGAAGGCATCTGAGTCAACAAAATCTGGCACATTGGGAAACAAGACAATCCCATAGATGCAGACAGCTAGAATGACACTGAAAGCAACCCAACATCCATTCTTCGTGCACTGTGTAGCCTTCTCAACCAGGACAGCCAGGTGGAAACCATAGGCTCCATTTAGCTTGACCAATCCTCCAGGAAACTCAGAAGCGTCTAAATTGACAATGTCAGCAAGTGTAGCCAACTCAGGCTCAGCGTCAACATGTATAAAGGGCATCTGGTCTAACACAAGAACTCCAACCATAGCAGAATACTCCTCCAAAGTGGGTGCCAGAATATAGTCGGGGAATAGGAAACATCTCAACTGAGGCTCATAAAACTGCATCAAAGTATACACCCCAGTTGTCTCAAATGCTGAAGGCCTGTACAACAAACTAAGCAATCTCCCATAACATACTCTGAACTCAGCCCTCACACCCTCATCTGCTAGAGCAACTAGCCCCAGCAAGGAACTGATATCTGGCGAATGCAACCGGTAGGCAACTGTTCTCTTCATGGACTCCATTGTCTGGCTAGAAGATACACTAGAATTAGAGGGGAATGATCACACCTGCAACATAAATACACGTTAATGAAATGCAGTCATGGAAATGCACATGCATATGCAAACAGGAGATCAAGTGCAATGCTGATGAACTGTGCTGCTCTATACTGAAGCCTGAGAACCATCAAATCTTCGCCTCAAACCAAACCAACCACTCAAATGAACCCTGTAACCACATCTCACTGACAGAGATAAACCAGGTACTCTGAGGTCAAAGGTTTCCTGCAAACAGACCTACCTACCCCTCACAGGTATGTACTTAACTCGCAGACGAGGTACGACATCCTATACGGGTTCAACATCACAGACTTTCAAGAGCGATGACACGATACCCAGAAGGTGTGGCATCATCATCCCTTGAAGCGGCCTCACTTAGCTGAATCCCAATTGATAGGTCCCCAGAGTCGACATTCCTCGGGTCAGACAACTTGTCGAGCCCTAAGGGCCAGGCAAGAAGCATCAAAGAGAATATCGTCCGAGCGCAGATTTCGCGGCTAGCTGGTGCGAGCTAAGCAAGTAGGCTAACCACTACTCTCTACTTCTAAGTCTATGTGTAAACTCAAGCCCAGGTTCGGCTTATCTCTCAACAGATCACCCCCTTCCCACAACAACAATAACAATATAAAGCTGACAATAAAAATGCGGAAAGTAAAGACAGAAATGTAAAGACAGAAATGTAAATCCATACAAAACCCACGGCGGGAAAACAAGCGCTAGGATTGACTCGCATAGGGAACCATTGGACTCCACAACAGAGTCGCCAGCTGTCGCTACTGCGAAAATCGGCGCCGGCTATGACAGAAGAGTCGCCACTGTGCGTTATTTATCCCAAAAGAGGGAAAGGAAACGCTCAGAGTAAACCTAACGCAAAACGGGAAAGGAATGGTCGTCGCAACCAAATTCCTGGATTCGGGAGTCGATTATACAAGGGGAAGGTATTAGCACCCCTCACGTCTGTCGTACTCGACGGGATCCACGCTTGTTTTCTTGTACGGATTGTTATTCTATCTACCCTAAGGGTCTGGGTTAAAAAGAAAAGCAAATGACTCGGCAAAGTATCGCACTTTATGCCTACGTATTCCCGTCTGGAACGAGAAATCAAAGTTAACATAGTTCGCCTACCTGCGGGAAAGGTGGGAAGGTTGCTCGCTAGGATACGACATCCTATGCATACGTACTTTCATACAGCATGAAAGATCAGAGCAAACGTAGTTCGGGCTACGGAAGACACAAGCTTGTCTGACTGTTTTTTTATTACCTTCAAAAAGGGTTTTTCTTGATTAAGAGTCCAAGCGGACAAAAATGACACTTTGATGTTTGTTTTGAATCTTTTACGAAAGAAATGTTTTTTAGTTTGTTTGCAATCTCTGACGCACTAGAGACTATGATTTGAGAGTGACTACGTCGCATGTCACTCTAAGGGTAACACACTAAGCAATCAGATTACTTAAGAGTGACCCTCCAGTAACCTTTTCTCAAATAGCTTAAGGCTCGTAACGTACGACATCGATTAACCTTATTACTGTGTTTTTGAGTTGTTTTGAGATAAGAAGAGAAAGAAGCTCTAAAAAGCCTAGGGTTGAAAGGGAATAAAAACTAACCTAATGTTGTCATGCGTGGATAAGAATCCTAATGTCTTTCATAATTCCCTCCTGCACAGAGGAAATCAGAGATCCTAGGGGATAAACGGAAAAGAAAGCAAGCAAATATAGTAAAATGCGTGCAATGCAGCAATACAAGAGAGGCAAGAGAGAAAGCAATAGGCAAGAGGAGACAAGCTTCACCTCAAACCTAGGGGGGAAAGCTACACAAGCCAACAAACAATACAGAAAACAAAAACCTAAGCAGAGGAGGCAGCCCAAGCAGCAACACCAAACTCCTACAGCAAACAGCAGCTCTGACAGCAACAGATGATTAAACAGCAGAAGGCTGACAGCAACAATCTTCATCTTCATGAATAGCTCCTATCTTCAAGCTTCAATAAACTTTCAATCTCCAACAAGCATCAAGCTTCAACAAGCTCCCAGCTTAAGCAAATTCAAACCCCAACCAGTAACCAGCTTCAACAAGCTCCTGACTTCAACTTCAACAAGTAGTAAAACCCTAGCTTCGACAAGCTACTGACTTCAACAAGCACAAACTTCAACTTCAATAAGCTTCAACAAGCAACAAACTTCAACTTCAATAAGCTTCAACAAGCAACAAACTTTATCTTTACCAAGCTTCAACAAGCACCTCCAAGGGAGAATCATTCAACAAGATCAGGTTATAATGTTAAGAAACTTAATGACAACCAAAGGAAATCACTAAGAACTTAACATTGCAAATTGAAAGATATCCTCAAGGTTCTACTCAACCAAAGCATGCTCTACATCCCTCCTAAGGAGAGATGGAACTTCTTTGGGAGGACCTTGTGTCATAGGATTGAACAGAGGCACAAGAAGCTCTCTATGTTTGAAAGAAGAAACAAAACTATTCTAATGCTCTTCCTACATATCCTAAGCCCCTGACAGGCACTCCAACAAATGAGAAATCTTCAACTCCAAGCTTCTTCAAGTCATCCAAAGCAACTTCACTTGATCTTCAATTCATCCAAGCAAAGTCCATGCCAAAAGCACACCCAAAATAGCCCCACACAAATTGAATAAACCAAGCATCCAAGGGAGAAACCCACAAACATCACACCAATTGCAAAATACAAAGAAAATGCTAAAATAGATCACAAAATCCTAATTAAATTTCTAAGGGAACCTAATCCTATACCCAATACCCCATATAAACCCCAGGACCTAAATCAAACCCTAAGTCCCCAAACTATGTTCTAAACTACAACTAGTTGTTTTGAAACCCTAAATCTAACACTCCTTATGTTCACCCCTCAAATTGGCCTAAAATTTAATCACAAAAATATGATAAAATTTCTAAGGGTACATGCTTCTCTAAGCTAACTAATCCAACAAGAACCAACTCAAAATTCCTCACCAATTGGTCACAATAAAATCAGCAAAAACATGTAGCAAACATATAAAATTAAAGAAAATAATAAAATGGAGAAAATCAAATTAAATTGAAAAAATGGATGAAAATGGGATTTATTAATTTCATAAAATCACAAATAAATCCAAGATCACTGAGGTATTTTTAAAATATTTTTTGGATCAAAATTGGATTTAATATGGATTTTAGAAATCAAATGAATTAAAATAAATCCAAAAAGAATAAAAAGAAAATAAAATGCTGAATTAAATGATATGCGTTGGATGAGAAGACTGGTAATCAAATCCAACGACCCTGAGCGTATCCACGCGTGCATGACGTGGCTGGTGACTCACAAGCTGAGTCAATAAATGAAACGCTGCGTATTGAATTAAGGGAGGGAGAGCTGAGTTTAAATCATGTTCATACCATCTGCTTACAAAGTCCATCTGAAGGACTGATTCAAGGGTCCAAACGTTATCTTCCCCAAAATTCAGGTGACCTGAGACTATTCTCAAGCGGTGGTCCACGGTGGAAAACACCGTCTTCTCCGGTGAAGGTCCACTTGCAGATGACCAGCAATCACAAAGATTATACCTATCTCACTCAAAAATCCATGCTGGTCATGAATCTGGCCTTAGATTCTCTCAAATCCTTCTAGATTTTCAAACCCGATAGTATTTCCAAAACATGTCACATTCTTGATCTTCACCAAACTCAAATCTAAAGCCATGGACCTACTCCTCATGTTACATGGATCATCCTAAGCTATCACAATCATGGTAATTCCTCAAGATCACATGTAACTGAATCCAAACAGAAATTGGTGCACCCTATTGATCATCACCAAATGATGCCAAACCAAACCTAAATCGTTCTACCAATCACAGGGAACCTAACCACATGCACATTGTTAACTAATTCAGCCTAGATCAAGAGGAAATCCAAGAGTTACATACCTGTGAAAATTTAATCAACAGAGGTAGAAGATGATGGATTCAAGCTCTGCAACTCTTCAAACACGATCAATGAAGCAAGATGAAGCTTCTAGGTACTTCAATTTGGCTTGATCCTGATCCAAACTCAAAAACCGTTTTCAGTTAGAACCCTTGAAACTCAACTTGCTATATTCACTCTCTCCACGAATTCTGCACCAAACTTCATCTGGAATAATTCTAGAGCTTAAATAGAAACTATTTGTGGGCTTTTGCAATCCAATTCAGGCCCAAATCGGTTGATCCAAAATTCTGATTTACACTTGAAAATCCAATGCACCAGTCACGATTCTGAGCTTCCAGCTTGCTCTAGAATGTTCTATTCAACTGCAAATTGGTTTGTGCGTGTGTTTGGATAGATAGCTTGGCCTGAATTGCCCTGATTTTTGTTTTGGCATTGTAACTTTTAATGTAAGAAAGCACTTTTCAAAGCAACTCATAAAATAAGGGCTCATCTCAAAATTGTTACATTGCCAACGTGTTTGAAATCCAATTTCCATTCAAAATGACTACCCATATGCCATGTTTATGTCTTATAATTCAAAAATCCCAATTTCCCCCCTTTGAATCATTTGAAAAATCCCTCTTTTTAGGCCATTTTGGATCATTTTGTGAAGCAAGCTAATTCAATCACCCATGACTTCTTATATGACCTAAAAACATCATTCTAAACACATTTCATGTTGGACATTTTTTCATTTGAGGAGTGGAAGATAGATATTTTGACACATGTTGAAAAAGGCCTATAATTCAACTTTCCCAAAATACCCCTGGATTGCCAAGATCATAACTTAAGTTCCACAAATCTTATTGAGGACTTCTAGTACTCAAATTAAAGCTAAGATCAAGACCTACATCTTTTATGTTGGCCAAGAATCCATTTGAAAACTCCTTGAGGGGCAAAAGTTGCTTGGAAGTCAAGTGACTTTCACAGATAAATTTCAATGTCCTCTGATGACCTGTAACTTGCAAGAACCATAACTTGAGTTCTACAAATCTTCTTGAAGACTTATAGTACTCAAATTAAAGGTATTGAGATGTAGTACAAGTTTCATGTTGGCCAATTATCCATTTGAAACTTGTATTTGGACTTATGTGGCTTGGAAGTACAGTGCTATATAGGGGATTTTACCCTAGGAACCCTGTCTCAACACCTCCAACCACTCTTGATTCATTTGAACTTGGTCTTGGATCATCCACACACATGCTTCAACATATCAATCCATGACTTCCATGACCTAGAGCTAGGTCTTGATGCCCTTTCTTTACTCTCCTTGACCTAGGGTTACCCAGATGAAACCCTACTTGACTGCACTTCAAATGTGGCTCTTGTACTTGAATCAATGACTTGTCTCAGCTTCAATAGGGTCCTATAGACATCCCATGAGATCCATACACACCTCATTTTAACATTCCAAGTTGATGATCTTCAATACACCTCAAGTTAGGAAAGAAATCCACCTGTGGGCTTTCAAACTTCTCATGACTTCACCCTTCTCTGATGACTTGGATGGTCTCTCAGGCTCAGATAACACCTCTAGATAGACTTCTTTTGACATAAATGGCACTTGATCCCTTCCTGGATGACTTGATATGCTATGATATGCAAATGGTTGAAATATGTGAATGATGTAACTATGCAAATGAAATGCAATGAAACATAAATCAGGCAAGAAAAGGTTAAGCAAATTTTGGGGTGCAACAATATGCTTTGACAATGGCGTAATGCTCCACACGGTGGAAATGCTACGCATTTAGGGTAAATGCTATGCAATCATGCAAGATGCTACGACCCCATCAGCAAAATAAATGCTGAAGGGGAAAGCCTCCCGTCAAGGAGAAAGAAGCACACAAATCTCAATTGGACTCCGCCCGGGGAAATGCACTTCAGTCGACTGCTGTCAGGGAACAAAGTTCTACGAGAACCTGGACCTGCTCAACCAGGTATTCAAACCAAAAACTGTCGAGGAAACGATATCCATCACAGAAATAAACTGCACGGCCTTCGCGACTAAAACTTTCCTGGAGATAACGACTCCGGTGGGGAAAAACAACATCAACTATTCAACACTCTACTGGGTTGAACCAATCATGGCTTCGACGGCTTCCAAGGACTCGGCTCTCTTGGGGATTTGCCAGCTTGATTGGGGAAGAAGGAATCATCCTGCTTGCTGGGGAGAATACAACTCTGTGGGGAATCTCAACTCCGCTGGAGACTTCAGTCTTGAACTATCGAGTGCTGCATACTTGCGGATAGTTTGCTACGAAAACTGCACTTTGACCCAGTGCTGGGGAATGAACGTACACTTCAGTGTATGACTCAGTTGGGGAAATGATGATCCTTCAGGATACATCTGATTGGGGAGAAGCTTTTCTGCTTGGGGAGACATATCAACGTTCACCATCCCATGTTCCGACTCCGTGGGGAGATACTGCTGAACTTGCTGGAGAAGAAAGAACCATCCTGCTTGGGAACGCATACGACGTACTTCCTGGAATATGCTACCTGCAACAACACAAACAAACAGACAAGATACCCTTCTCAAAGGGACCTATCAAGGTTATCATCTTGTCAAAATGTTCAAGTAATTCATTGTTTCAATAATCAGTGGCCTAGGCCAGTAAGTTTATGTATGCGCATTTTATCAAAAACATCGGCGTTCTTTCGCAAAAAAAACAAATAGATGCTAAACAAGCAAACAAAATTGCTGAACAGTATACATTTTATTGATAACGAACCCCTGAATGGGCACAAATGTTTTACAACAGATGCAAGCTCCTGGGATGAGGAAGCTGCGCAAGCATAAAAACATAAATATACATTAGTATATACACAAATGTCGGCAATGTGGCGTAGACGAACACCATGAGTTGATCCCTCTATGACCCACTCGACTTCGATACTTCTCCGACGCTTCAGCCTTTAGAAGAGATTGATTTAGATAAACGGCCCTCAGGTCTTCCAAACCAATAAACAATGAACGTCCATACGCGAAACACGGTCATTTGCTATTTTCAAATCCCTAACTTTTGCCTGAATCGCCCTTCCGGGTTTTCGATTCACCGGGATACCATTTTTTTGCCAAAGTCGCCCTTCCAGGTTTTCAACTTTGCGGGTGTGCATTTTTCATTTATATCCCTAATTTTTGCCCGAACCTTTTTCCTTTTTTATGGTTCGCCCGGAAGCCCCATTTTTGCCTGGATATTCTTTTTCTTTCCAGCGGGTCATTCTTTAAGCAAAGTATTTTTTAACTGCGTCCGCGTTCACCGGGGATGCAAAATCTTCGCCATCCATCGTGGATAACAACAAGGCTCTTCCCGAGAAGACCTTGCTGACGATGTACGGACCTTCGTAATTGGGAGTCCACTTGCCCCGGTGATCGGAGTGTGGAGGAAGAATCTTCTTCAGGACGAGATCACCCGTCTGAAAGCTTCTAGAACATACCTTCTTGTCATAGGCTTTCTTCATTCAGCTTTGGTACAGACGACCATATGTAATCGATGCTAACCTCTTCTCGTCCATCAAGCTGAGTTGGTTTAGTCGGTTCTTAATCCATTCTGCCTCATCGAGTTTCACGTCAACCAAAACTCGTAAAGAAGGAATCTCAACTTCTAGCGGCAGGACAACTTCCATACCGTACACCAGTGAGAAAGGAGTTGCCCCGGTTGATGTACGTATCGTTGTACGATAATCGTGTAGTGCAAATGGAAACATCTCGTGCCAATCCTTATAGGTCACAACCATCTTCTGTACAATCTTCTTAATGTTTTTATTGGCCGCTTCAACGACGCCATTCATCTTCGACCGGTAAGGTGATGAGTTATGGTGTTCAATCTTGAAACTTTGGCACAGCTCCTTCATCATCTTGTTATTCAAATTCGAACCATTATCAGTAATGATCCGCTTGGGAATTCCGTATTAACAGATGATGTCCCTCTTTATGAATTTAGCCACCACCTGCTTGGTCACGTTAGCATACGAGGCTGCCTCCACCCACTTGGTGAAGTAGTCGATGGCTACTAGAATGAAGCAATGACCGTTAGATGCAGTGGGCTCGATCTTTCCTATCATATCGATGCCCCACATGGAGAACGGCCACGGGGAGGACATGACATTTAACGGGCACGGCGGCACATGAATCTTATCAGCATAAATCTGGCATTTATGACATCTCTTCACGAATTTAAAGCAATCCGACTCCATCGTCATCCAGTAATATCCTGCTCTCAAGATCTTTCTGGTCATTGCATGCCCGCCGACGTGCGTACCAAATGTGCCTTCATGGACTTCTTCCATGAGCATACTCGCTTCTTTCTCATCTACACATCTGAGTAGCACGAGATCATGGTTTCTTTTATACAAAACTTCATCAGGATTGAGATAGAAATTTCCAGACAGCCTCCTCAGAGTCTTCTTATCCTGGGTTGACGCTCCCGCAGGATACTCCTTAGTCATAAGGCAGGTCTGGATATCATGGAACCATGGCTTGCCATCGGAGGCTTCCTCAATTGCAAAAACGAATGCAGGTCTATCAAGACGAGAAAGGACAATTCTTGGAGCTTCATTCCAAAAATTGACTTTATACATTGAAGCCAACGTGGCTAAGGCATCAGCCATCTGATTCTCGGCCTTGGGCACATGATGGAGTTCCACTTGATCAAAGAACGGAAGCAGCCTTCTGGCATAGTTCATGTACGGCACCAAATTCGGTTGACGAGTCTCCCACTCCCCTTTAATCTGGTTGATCACAAGTGCCGAGTCACCATATACATCTAGGTTCTTGATTCTCAAATCAATTGCTTCTTCTAGACCCATGATGCATGCTTCATACTCTGCCTCGTTATTGGTGACCAGAAACGTCAGTCTAGCAGTGAACGGGATGTGGGATCCATGGGGAGTTGTGATGATTTCCCCAATGCCACTTCCGTAAGAATTAACCGCCCCGTCAAATATCAATTTCCATTGGGATTTCCTATCTGGACCCTCGTCGGGCAACGGTTCATCGCAATCCTTTGCTTTGAGAAACATGATATCCTCATCAGGGAATTCAAATTTCATCGGCTGATAATCTTCGATTGGCTGTTCGGAAAAGTAATCAGACAATACGCTTCCCTTGATGGCCTTCTGGGAAACGTACTGAATGTCATATTCTGTCAACACCATTTGCCATCTGGCAATCCTGCCTGAAAGCGCTTGTTTCTCGAAGACGTACTTGATCGGATCCATCTTCAAAATTAGCATGGTTGTGTGGTTGAGCATGTACTGTCGTAAACGTTTGGCAGCCCAGGCTAGTGCACAACACGTTTTTTCCAGCATCGAGTAACGAGATTCACAATCTGTGAACTTTTTACTCAAATAGTAAATGGCATGCTCCTTTCTGCCCGTCTCGTCGTGCTGACCGAGAACACACCCCATACTATTCTCAAGAACTGTCAAGTACATGATTAAGGGTCGTCCGGCCACTGGGGGTATCAAGATTGGAGGTTCTTGTAGATACTATTTTATCTTATCAAATGCCTTCTAGCAATCCTCGTTCCAGATAATCGCCTGATCTTTATTTAGCAGTTTGAACATCGGTTCACACGTGGCCGTGAGCTGAGAGATAAACCTTGCAATGTAGTTTATTCGGCCCAGAAAGCCACGAACTTCTTTTTCGGTTTTTGGCGCTGGCATTTCTTGTATTGCTTTTATTTTCGCAGGATCAACCTCGATGCCTCTTTCACTCACGATAAACCCCAGTAGTTTTCCAGACCGTACTCCGAAAGTACACTTGTTAGGATTCAGCCTCAACCTGAACTTCCTAAGCCTCTCAAAAAGCTTCAGCAAATTGACCAGGTGTCCCTCCTCCGTTTGGGACTTCGCAATCATGTCATCAACATAGACTTCAATCTCATGATGAATCATGTCATGAAACAAAGTAACCATTGCTCGTTGGTAAGTGGCCCCTGCGTTCTTCAGACCGAAAGGCATTACTTTGTAGCAGAATGTTCCCCAAGGTGTAATAAACGTTGTTTTCTCCATGTCCTCCGGCGCCATCTTGATCTGATTGTAGCCGGAGAAGCCACCCATGAACGAAAATACGGAGAACTGAGTTGTATTGTCGACCAACACATCAATATGAGGGAGCGGGAAATCATCTTTAGGGCTCGCCCTATTCAGATCCCGATAATCGACGCACATTCGCACCTTACTGTCCTTCTTCGGTACAGGCACTATGTTGGCGACCCACGGAGGGTAGGTGGTGACCGTTAAGAAGCCAGCATCAAGCTGTTTCTGCACTTCATCTTTGATCTTGACGGCCATATCTGGTCGCTTCCTTCTAAGCTTCTGCTTAACGGGAGGACAATCTTCTCGCAGTGGCAAGTGATGGACCACGATGTCTATATCAAGTCCAGGCATATCTTCGTATGACCAAGCAAAGATGTCACTATACTCTCTCAGCATCTCGACCAGTCTCTGCTTGACATCACAATGCAGTGCGGCCCCTATCCTGACATTCCTAACCATTTCTTCAGAACCCAAATTCACAATCTCAATCTCTTCTTCGTGAGGCAGAATAACTTTCTCTTCTTGTTTCAACAAGCGGGCCAACTCTTCGGGAAGGTCTTCGTCTTCATCAATATCTTCTTCGGCTTGATAGATCGGGCAATCAAAGTCGAAGTGAGTCGTAGAAGGTCCAGAGTTGATGTCATCTGTGATGTGGATCCTGCAATAACAAGGGTTAAGCTTAAAACAAGGATATGCAGGTTAGCACAAACCCTATTTCCATTTTATTGTTTTTCAAAACAAATATAAAACAGGAATAACAGAGATCACAACATTTGAATACGAAGAAAAACGCCTTTTGATTTATTGGTAAAATGCATGTACATAATCAAATAATGCCCTAACAATAAAACCACTATGCCCCGGGTAGGACATAGGGTTGTACAACGATTGGAGAAAGTAAATCATTACTCTTTGCCTGTCACTTGGATGGTATCCCTGATGGACCAGTTGTTGAGGCTCTGGCCTGGTTTGCTTGGCTGGATCCAAGAGTCTAGGTCGCAATCGCTGTCTTCGCCGTCTTCAGACACTGCGCTGACACTTTCAAATATCACCCCGCCACTGGTAAACTGGATCGGCCCTTTACCTCGCGACGCACTGTGAGAAGAGGAGGCTTCAGCCGCAGGAGAGTATCCTAACCCGAACTTGCCCTATCTGTTAGGTATTTCTAGAACTTGCCCCCAGCCTGGGGTAGCTCCGACTTGAACGACGGCCCGGGCTTCCTTGAAGGAAGAGAGAGTCATCTCTGGTTTCTCAATCATTACAGAAGTCACGTCCTTGACCTTAACAGCTTCGAATGCCTGACATAGGGTTTCGTTGATTTCCCCATCCATCTCAACATATTTTAAGGACGACAAATGGCTCACCATTATGTCTTCCTCGCCACATACGGTTACAATGCTGCCCCCTACAGCATACTTGAGCTTCTGGTGCAACGTGGAGGTCACGGCACCAACATAATGGATCCAAGGCCGACCTAAGAGACAGCTGTAAGCTGGCATGATGTCCATGATGTAAAAGACTGCGTCGAAAGTTTCCGACCCAACTTGGATTGGCAGAGTTACCTCTCCAAAGACATGACGTTTGGTTCCATCGAAAGCCTTCACAACCAGATCACTGGGTGTGCAAATCAATCCTCGAGTATCTAGCTTCATCAATGCCTTCTTCGGAAGAACATTGAGCGATGACCCAGTGTCCACCAACACATGAGCCATAACTGTTCCCCTACACTCTATCGAGATGTGCAGGGCGCTGTTGTGGTTTCTTCCCTTCGACGTCAGCTCCAGGTCAGTGAACCCTAACCCGTTTCCAGCATTTACGCGAGCTACTACCCCTTCCAACTGGTTGACCGAGATTTCTTGCAGTACATACATGGCATTCAAAACCTTTAACAGCACGTTGCGATGTGACTCCGAACACAGCAACAAATTCAGGATGGAAATTTTCGAGGGTGTCTGATGAAGATGGTCAATGATCTTGTAATCACTCTTCTTGATCAACCTCATGAACTCTTCAGCGTCCTTTACAAGTAAGTCCTTCTCTACCCCACGAGGGGTTTCCTCAACGACTTTACTCTTTCCCTTATCAGTTTCCTCAGCTTTGTCTGCTTTGTCCACCACACCCTCAGGTGGAGTAAATACTCTTCCGATGCGCGTGATTCCGCCAATTCCCACTAGGTTATCCACCGACTGCCCAGATGGCTCCAGTTCCAACTTCTGTCCGTCACTGTAGACGTCTGCCCTATAATGCCATGGGACAACATTGGTGCTTTCAAAAGGTATCAGCCCAGCTTTGGTGATGGTAATTGTGGGCGGCCTGAGTGCAGAAATGGTTATCGTCTGGCGATGGATGGTGATGGTGGCAACCTCATCATCCTGCTTCAGCATCACCTCTCCAAATCCACATTCGGTCCTTCGTCTAAACTGCAAGTTCCTTCGGTCATCAAACTCTGAATCCCCTCTATCAACTGTTCACATCCATCAGGACGAGTCACACAACCCATACATAATTCTCTACAGCCCGGAAAGAAGCCTCTCTTCATCAGCTTGGCCTTAACGAAGCTAAGCGGTGTCTTCAGATCCTTGACATCAGTCAACACGTCTAAATCCTCTTCTTCAATAATGGCATTTACCCCACCTCCCCTATGATTTGGCATAGGGTTCTTTGTGACATTCGGCATATTACCGGAGAAATTGATGATCTTAGCGTCCACCATATCTTGCACCTTGTGCTTGAAGGCTTTGCAGTTTTCTATCGTGTGGTCGGGTGCCCCTGAATGAAAATCACACGTTGCATTCGCATCATAACCCTACGGAGGTGCCCCTGTCAAGGGAGCCAGGGTTCTCTTCTGGACTAGCTGTAACTGAAGCAGAGTTTGTAATAGCTGTGCACGGTGTCTCAAGGTGACGACTTGATAAAGGTGCCCTGTTCTGATACTTTCTATACCCTTGCTGATTTGGCTGCGGCTGCTGCGGTTGCTGCTGTGGCTGGGGTTGTTGGACAGCAGGGATGGTTATGCTAGCCACCTGCTGGCGCTGGCCCTTACCCTTCCTTCGAGCGTTAGACACGGCGCTCGTCTCTCCTTCACGCCTTTTGTTACCTTATGATTTCTTTCCTCCTCCAGCTGAGGATAGATCACCACCTTGAATTTTCCCCAATTTGATCCCATTCTCGACGTGCTCGCCAGTAATGATGAGATCTGAGAAACTCCCTGACATACCACTGACCAATTTCTCGTAATAGACCCCCGGGAGAGTGGCTACAAACATTTCGACAAGCTCTCGTTCAACCATCGGCGACTGAACTCTAGCTACTAATTCACGCCATCGCTGGGCGTATTCTTTGAATCCCTCGTTGTTCCTATGTGACAAGTTCTGCAGTTGAACCCAGTTCAGAGCCAAGTCATTGTTATACTGATAATGGTGTACAAAGGCCTTAGCCAGTTCCTTCCATGTGCGCACACTGGTGGGTTCCAAACTCATGTACCATTCCAAGGATGGCCCGAACAAGCTATCCTGAAAGAAGTGCATCAGCAGCTTCTCGTCTTCAGAGTGAGCGGACATCTTTCGGTAGTATGACCTTAGGTGGACACGAGGGAAAGTGGTGCCCTTGTATTTCTCAAAGTCGTGTACCTTGAATTTAGGAGGCACCTCGAAATCAGAAATCAATCCCAATTTAGTCATGTCGACCCCCATAGTGTTCTGGTTCTCGAAATTCCTCATTTTGTCCTCGAGTGCCTTAAACCTCAGACGTGCTTCAGCAGTCAGTTCTCCTTCAGCACTCCTCTGTGAGAACAAATCTTCTTGGCGATCTTCTAGCCATGGCTGAGGCCCATACAGATTTCCAGCACCTGTGTTGCCGTTTCCTAGTCCAGCGTTGCTATTAGCTTCAAAATTTCCGTTACCGACGCCAGTCGCATTACCATTGAGCCCGATGTTAGTGATCACATTGCCGTTACCACTGCCATTCCCCCCGGTCACGGGGATGCCACCCTGAGGAGTTTCAACAGGAGGAGGGGTTGGAATACTCCCACCATGGAGTACACCGTTGTTGTCAACCCTTGAGATCAGAGGTTGGACCAATGTTCTGAGCTGGTCTTGGCCGTTGGCAACCACTTGCATGAGCTCCATGAAGCGGTCCATCCTCTCCCGGAGATCCTAGACGTCAGTTTGAACTTGTTCCATTGCTCTAGCTTGACTCGCTCTGGTCGGATAGCGGTGGATCGGTCTTTGATCAATCCTGGAACAACCTGCATACACAAAGGGTTAGAAAAACGACAAGGTGTTCGTTATGCAGATGCTTCATGCAAATGCAAACGTGTGTCTGTGCCTTGGGGAGATCCCCCCCCCCCCCCCGGTCCTAGTTTCCGAGACAAATAAAGTCTATCATCCAATCATGGAAAATAAATCCTCATATATTCATCTGAAAAGCCCGCTCGGGTAGCGTACAACTGTAATCACATACAACTGAAGCAATAAGGCATGACCCCAACCAACAGACCTGGCGGTGATCAGCATATCAATGCATAAAATGTACAAAAAGATCAGGTGCGGCCACGGGCACGGGCATCTTCTATCAACTTCTTTGTAGCGGGGTGATCTGACTGAGTAAGCAAAACCTGGGCCCGCAGGTCCCTCTGCCTGATGGACTCTGGGAGGTTCTCGAAAACGCTCCTAGAAACACCTTCTTCAGAATGGTTCTCGACTCTTCTCCTTTTAGCATCAGCTCGGAGTTGAGAATCTTGCAAATTCGCCTCGGCCTCAGCCAATCTATACTGGACGTCTTGTCGTGGGGAGGCTTCAGCCTCCGTCTTCTCGTCTTTCACCATAATCTGAGCTTCTAGCTCGGCTACTCGCTGCTTCAGCTTTTCTTCCCGCTCTTTGTACTTAGCTATGGTGCTGCTCCAGACCCTCTCGTATTGGGTTAGCTTCCGGTACACTCTTTCTAGATCCTGTTTCTTGGTTGTCAACACGCCATGTACTGACTTCAGATCCAACCCCAGACGTTCCCTAGCATCAGTTTCCTTGGTCAGGTTTGAGCCTAGACGGTTGATCATCTCAGTCTGCTTCTTGCAGGTATAAACGACTTCGCTTTTCTCTTTCCGAAGTTGAGCGATCTCTTTCTCCAACTCTTCGTTGGCCTTTCGTAGCTCTTCCTTCTCTTGGAGTACCTGGTTGAATTTCTGAATATCAACTGTAGTAGGCTCTTTGTACACGGGAGCACACAATGGTTCCACGGCAGGGAACGACATTAGAAACTTGGCAGCTCTCTCTCGCACCCAAGTCACGTACGGATCAAAGGCCTTGTTGTTGCTCTTTCCCAGCAAGACTTTCCCCTTCCGGTGAATTTTGCTCCAAGCATTCTGTACCTTGATCAAAGTGTCACCTTCAAGCAATCTTGTGAGATACAGAGATTCCCGTATCTCTTCCTCTT
The DNA here is from genome assembly GCA_963859935.3 of Lathyrus sativus. Lineage (NCBI taxonomy): Eukaryota > Viridiplantae > Streptophyta > Magnoliopsida > Fabales > Fabaceae > Lathyrus > Lathyrus sativus. The sequence continues at coordinate 327,251,474 of OZ012737.1, read as the reverse complement.
CAGGAGGACATCCTAGTGCATACCCAAATTGTCGTACTAGCATGGATGGATTGTAGTTGATACACCCATTCCTTCTGACCAAGGGGACGTTAGGAAATCCACAACAACTATATACAATATCTTTTCCAAGTAGATCTCTATCAAACCAGATAATATCGTCAGCATTCAAACCCATCAAACGTGCAGGCCAAGGTGAAGACTCAACAGAATCAATGAACGACCCTGATTTAGGAAGATGGCTAGCAAACCACTTATACAATAAAGGAGTACAACATGCCACGTTCTTCCCCTTTCTGTTTTCATTCTTGCTGTGAACTGAATGGTAGACGTCTCCGAGGAGAGTGGGCACTGGATTCCCGGAGGCAAATATATGGAAAACATCCATGCTTATGAAGTCCGGATGACTCGGGAATAGCACGATCCCATAGATACAAAGGGCTAAGAAGGCATTGAACATATCCCAGCGACCCTTCTCGGCAAACTTTCGGGCTTTTTCCATCAGGAAATGCAAAAGGAAACCATGAACTCCAATTTTCCTGGATACCATCCCTTCTAATTCAGACTCATCTACATGAAGAGCGTCAGTCAGCTTACTCAGTTTGGGCTCACCCTCAACACGGTAGTAAGGCATTTGATTCATCAAAGGAACTCCCAACAGGTCAGAGTACTCTTCCAAGGCCAGGGCGAGGACATAGTCTGGAAACACGAAGCATCTGAGCTGTGGGTCGTAAAACTGCAGAAGAGCATAGAGGCCATTCAACTCGTACGTAGGAAGCTTATACACAATACTCAGCAGTCTCCCATAACTCTGTCTGAAACTCTCCATCACTGTCTTATCAGCCAGAGAAATCAAAGCTCGCAATTCTAGGATGTCAGGTGTTGGTAGCTTGTAAGCCACAGTCTTCTTCAGAGATTCCATATCTACCATAAGGATCAAGATCACTAGAACTAGGGGAGAAATATGCACCTGCAACACAGACACACGTTAATGACATGCAAATGGGGATGCAAACAATGCAAAATGCAATCATGCAGCAGGAGATCAAGATGACTATGCTGTTGAGGGGATGAAGGCTCTGTATCAACAAAACCACAATACTGCTCTGTCAAGAACAACCATATCTCTGATGAGAAGAACCGCTTATACCAGACCATAAATCTGCTCTGTCAAGAACACACATATATTTGATGATGAGAACCTCTGATATCAGACCATAAATCTGCTCTGTCAAGAACACACATATCTGATGACGAGAACCTCTGATACCAACAAAACTGATTTACTATCAAGAAAACCAGGTAATATGAAGGTTAAGGTTTCCTGCAACAAACCCGACCCTGCTCACAGGTATGGACCTAATCACAGAAAAGGTTCGGCATCCTATACGGTCATCAGCGTCACAGACTTTCAAGAAACGATGATACGATACCCAGAAGGTGTGGCATCATCATCTCTTGAAGCGGCCTCACTTAGCTGAATTCCAAATGATCGGTTCCCAGAGTCGACAATCCTCAGATCCGACAACCCATCGAGTCCAAAGGACCGATAGAAAGCCATCAAAGAGAACCTCGTCTGAGTGTGGATTACATGGGAACAAATGCAAGCAAAGCAAGCACGTCCTCCACTAACCCACTCTAATACTATGTAGCTCTCAAGCCTGGGTCTGGCTTCTCACTCATCAGAATGCCCCTCCCGCAACAGTACAGATAATCATATCATACTGAAAATAAAGTGCGTGAAATAAAACGCGATAAATAAACACAACCCAACAAGTAAACATACAAGCGCTAAGATTGACTCTCGCGGGGGACGTTGGATCCCCAAATTGACTCGCATAAGGGATGTTGGATCACCGGAAACTATCAAGTCCCCAGCAGAGTCGCCAGCTGTCGCTACCGCGAAAATAAGGTGCCGGCAAAACAGAAGAGTCGCCACCTTTCGTTATTTATCCCTCAGAACGGGAAAGGAAACGATCGGAAAAACCTGACGAAAAGGTATAAGACAAGGTCATCGCAACCATTGTCTGGGTTCGGGAGTCGGTTACGCAAGGGGAAGGTATTAGCACCCCTCACGTCCATCGTACTCGATGGGATCCACGCTTGTTGTGTTTATCTGACGGGTTGGTTTTACTATCTACCTATCAAGGCCAGTCTGAAAAGAAAAGAAAATGACTCGGCAAAGCGTCGCGCTTTATGCCTACGTATTCTCATCAGAGAATGAGAAATCAGAGTCAACGTAGTTCGACTAACTACGGGTGGGGGAAGGTGGCTCGCCAGTACGTCGGTATTGTGCCTACATACTCTCAACAGGTATGAGAGATCAGAGCTTACGTAGTTCGGGATAATACGGATTACGAGAATTCAGATTCATCTGTTTTATCGAGTAGGGTTAACAAACAGTTCCAGCAGCTTGGTGTATGCAGCTCGACCCTTGGAGACTTAGGCGTTACCGTTTGCGGTAGAACTGGGAGTTAACGACACTCTTTTCTTCAGAAAAGCTTCCTTTGACTTATGGGCCCACGGGGCAAAAAGGTTTGAAGTTTGTTTTCTGTCTTTTACGGAAGAACTCTTTTTTATGGTTGTCTGTAGTTTGTACAACACTAAAGACTATGACCTGGGAGCGAATGTGTCGCATATCGTCCAAAGGACGTATACTAAACATTCTAGACGATTGAGAGGAGGCCGCTTAATTATCATTACCCAAGTAGCTTAAGGCTCGTAACGCGCTTATACTAACTTGCCTTTATTACGTTTTTTACTGTTGTTTGAGATGAGAAGAGAGAACAGGCTCAACTAAGGGGAGACTATCAAGTCCTAATGTTGTCATGCCAAGGATTCATCCTATGGTTGAGGTTTGAAACAGGGAACTCCTAGAAGTTATCATGCATAGGTTTCAACCTAAAGCTCTAATCATCACTTCCTTATCAAAGGAAGTGAGATTCCTAGGGAATCATGTCAATGATAAACAGAAACAGGTAAAGCATCAGCTGAAACAGCAAACAGTAAACGACTGTAAAATGCATGCAATGCAAGTGAGGGAGGAAAGGTGTGTGGGGCATCAGCCTCCACAAGCTCATCTCGACCTCAAGCCATATATGAATAACTACAATCATACAGAAGAAATAAAATGCCATCAAGCAAATCATAAACCACATAGGCAAGGGAGCAGGGCTCTACCGAATACCAGCAAGCAAAGCCATACAGTAACAACACAAGCAGAGGGAGCAAATCAACCTCTAGTGCAATAATGCTCCTAGATTAACACAATCTAAACATGAACTTATTCTAATGCATCAAGCAAATCAAACAAGTCACCTCAATACAGTTGCACAGAAAGCAAACAGACAAGAAAGAAAGCAAATCAACAGCCTCCCCAGCTTCACAGCAAAGCAAACCTCTGACAGCAACTCAGTCCTCAGTCTGTAAAGGTTCCTCAAGGATTTTCCTCTTCAATAGCAAGTGTCAACTTGCTTCTTCAAGCTTTCAATGCATCAAACACAAGTATCAACTTGTTCTTCATCTTATCCAAGCTTCAGCTCTTTCTTCAATCTCAATTTGATCTTCTTCACAAGTGTCAACTTGTTCTTCTTGATCTTCAAGCTTCAGCTCCAAAGGCAGACTTCAAACACAGGGGAAGTGCAACCTCTACCATCTTCATTCTTCTAACAAGGAACTCCATCCTCTAGAAAGGGAGAAAGATTCATCTAACAAGAGCAAGGTGGGGATAGGGAGAAGCAAAGTGAAAACCAAAGGTCACCTCTAAGCACTCCACCATCAAGGAAAGGAACCCTCAAAGGTTCTACCAATTTGTGAGGAGCCACTCATCCTACCAAAGGAGGGATGGGGCCTTCACAATGGGACCTTACCTCATAGGTAGGAATGCAAGTGATCAACACCTTCCATGTTTCATGAAGGAAGAAAATCTATTCTAAAGGATCTCCCTAAAAACCCTAATCCTTAACCCTAAACAAACTACACCAAAGGGAGATCAATCTTCAAGTCCAAGCTCCACCATGCATTCCATAGCAGCTCCCACAAGTCTCTATCATCATCCAAGAGCAAGAGAAGCAAAACCGTATTCTAAGGGAACTAATGAAATCATTCTAGTTGAGTTAGCAAGTTAGGATCACCTAAAACCTAGTATTAAAGTTAATTCTAACTAAAATACTAAAATCAATTATAAAATCCTACAAAAATAACTATGGGAAACTATGTCAATCATGACCCTACCATGTTAATTCCAGAGATCAAATTCTCAAATAAGACCTAGAAATAAATTCTACACCATAAGGTACTAAACTTAAACCCTAAAAAGGAGCACCTAAAGTTTCAATCTAAAAACCACACCTAATTTCATCACAAAAATGTGAAAAAAATACTATGGGAGCATACATGTCTAAGCTAATCACACACAAAAAATCAAGCTAAAAATCATCACCAAGTGATCACACTAAAATCATTAAACAGAGGTATCAACCATGGCAATTTTATTATCAAATAAAATGTAAAAAATGCACAAAAATTTAAAATGCATGATTTTCCTAATATTTTTATTCAACGAAATTCTAGATTCAATCATGAATCAGGGGGAAAAAACCTGGAATTAATTGACCTATTTTCCTATTTTTTATGAATTGTTATTAAACTAGCATGAAATGAAGAAATTAAAAGAAAAACAAAAGAAATAATAAAAGTGGCGTGCCAAATAGCAATTGCAGTCAGTTCAATATGTGGATTGGGCCAGATGGGGGGTGTGGATATCAATCCAGTTACTAATCCCATTCACTTCAGTTAAATGAAACGGTGCGTATTGGCTTCAGGGTCCAAGGCTGACTTTCAAACTCAATCGTGGCCACTCATTCCAAGGACTTGGTCAAGATTCAGAAATGATCCAACGCCCACAACTCATCTTCTTCATTCAAATGCTCAGTTGGAGGGAAATTACAGACTGTGGCCTGAACAGTGGCGCCACCGTCTTCTCCGGTGAAGACCAACACACAGTTCATCAAAAATAGCAAAACAATACATCATCTTGTCCAGTTTTTTATGCTGATCATGAATCCCGCCTTAGAATCATCTAAATCTCCATGGATTTTCAAACCCGATAGCCATTCCAAAATACACCTCAACCTTGAATCTCCTCAGAACTTCAATTAAATGCATAGAAATGATCCTTATCTCATGGTGATCAGTTTCCCCTATCTAATCTTGATTATCAATCCAAGAATTGCAAGAATGCAGCTTCAACAGAAAATGATTCACATTCTAACTTGTCTCTAATTCCCAAATTAATCATCTCAAATCCATCTATACATCATCAGGATCCTAACCACCTATAGATTTCTACATATCTCCTCCTAGATTATGCACAAAAACGAAATGTACCAACCTGTGTTCAGAGGTGTAACAGAAGGTGTTCTTGATCACTTCAGCCTCCAAGATGATGCAGATACACTCCAAAACTTCTTCCAAAGCTAATGCAATCCTCAATTTCTCTTGAATTGGCCTTGAACTCATAATACGATTTCAACTTGCAGCTATGAAATTTCAACCTCACTCTCTGCTTCAAGCTTCAATCTCTTCCAAAAAAAATGGTTGAACACACTCAACCACTTATATAGAACTTATTAGAATCATCTAGAACTCTCTCAAAGCTTCAGAATGAGATTTTCAATTTTCAAATTCTCTCCAAAATCTCATTTACACCAGTCACGATTTCCACTCTGTTTTGGCCTTAGCAAGCTTGCATTCAACTTCTCATGAGATTTTGAACATGAATGGTGATGTTTCCCTCCTTGTTTTCATCCAATGGCTTGTGTATGGCATGTTGCTTCATCATGAAGAAACAAAGAAAAAAGGCATGATATGGGGCTCAAACCAAAATTCTAACATTGCCAAAGTTTCTAAAATGCTTTTTCCATTCAAAAAATGATGTTACTTTGCTTCATTTGCACACAAAATGATTTATTTGAATTTTTGGTCATTTAATCCATTTTAATCCTTCCTTTTTTACCACTTCTTGAACCAAGTCTTTCCTTGAGCCATTTCAATGTCTCCTTGATACATGGTCCAGGTTAAAACCCTATTTTTGAGCAACTTTCAAGTTGAACAAAATTTCATTTGAGGTGTCTAAGTTGGTGAAAATGACCTATAACCAAAAATGACCTATAATCATGACTTCCCAAAATACCCTTGACTTGTCAAAGCCATAACTTGAGTTCTACAAGTCCTATCAAGGACATCTAGTACTCTCTAGAAAGCTAAGGGAATAAGGAACAACATTCATGTTGACCAAAAGTTCATATGAATCATCCTTCTTAGGCAAAAGTTTCATGCAAGTTGGGTAACTTTCAAGCTCCAAATTCACATACCTCAGATGACTAGTAACTTGTCTGGCTCATACCTTGAGTTCTATAAACCCTATAAAGGACTTCTAGTACTCAAATTAAAGCTAAGATAATTCCTTACAACAATCATGTTGGGGTCAAGAAGAGATGACAATCATATCTTGAGTTAAATTGCCTTGAAGATAGGGGTCAAACTAGGGGATTTTACACTGTCAAGTCTTAGAAACCCTAGCTTGAAACTTCTCAAACTCTTCAATCATGATGAGTTAACCTTGAAATCATTCTTAGAACATCTCAATGTATCAATACATTCTCACATGGCTCTTGAATTAAGTCTCAACCTCCTTCAAATCCTCAGTTGACTTAGGGTTGACCTAGTCAAACCCTAGCTACACCAATCATGGCTGAGGCTTCTTATTCATGCACAATGACCTGTCTAAGCCTCAAAGTGATCTTCAACACTTCTCACGAGCTCTCTCAAGACCTGAAGTCCATCTCCATGACCTCAGAATCATCTGATGGCTTCCCACAACACTCAAGTTAGGAGACCTACAAACTTGGCTTCAATCACTCTCTCTGAGGATCTTAGACTTCTCTGGATAGGACAAACTCTATCGCACAATCTGACATCAATTAGATGACAGACCCCCACCAAAAGGATGACGGAGCAAAACTCACACCGGCCACTACCACCAAAACGATGATAGGACAAACACTATCGCATAATCTAACATCAACAAGATGACAGAGCGAAACTCACATGGGCCACTACAACCAAAAGGTTGATAGGACAAACACTATCGCACAATCTCACATCAATTTAGATGACAAGTCCCCCACCAAAAGGATGACGGAGCAAAACTCACTCCAACCATTACCACCAAAAGGATGATAGGACAAACACCATCGCACAATCTGATATCAACAAGATGATAGACCCCCCATCAAAAGGATGACGGAGCGAAATTCACACCGGTCACTACCACTAAAAGAATGATAGGACAAACACTATCGCACAATCTGACATTAATTAAGATGACAACCCATCACCAAAACGATGATGGAGTGAAACTCACACCGGCCACTACCACCATAAGGTTGATAGGACAAACACTATCGCACAATCTGGCATCAATTAAGATGACAACCCATCACAAAAACGATGATGGAGTGAAACTCACACTGGCCACTACCACCAAAAGGTTGATAGGACAAACACTATCGCCCAATCTGACATCAATTAGATGACACACCCCCCACCAAAAGGATGACAGAGTAAAACTCACATCGGCCACTACCACCAAAAGGATGATAGGACAAACACTACCGCACAATCTGACATCAACAAGATGACACACCCCCCACAGAAAGGATGACGGAGTAAAAGTCACACCGGCCACTACCATGAAAAGGACGATAGGACAAACACTACCGCACAATATGACATAAACAAGATGACAGACCCCCCCTCCCCCCACCAAAAGGATGATAGGACAAACACTAGTGCATAATCTGATATCAATTTGATGACAGACCCCCACCAAAAGTATGACGAAGCGAAACTCACACCGGCCACTACCACCAAAACGATGATAGAACAAACACGATCGCATAATCTAACATCAACAAGATGACAAACCCCGCACCAAAAGGATGACGGAGCGAAACTCACACCGGCCACTACAACCAAAAGGTTGATAGGACAAACACTACCGCACAATCTGACATCAATTAAGATGACAGGCCCCCCACCAAAAGGATGACGGAGCGAAACTTACACCGGCCATTACCACCAAAAGGATGATAGGACAAACACCATCGCACAATCTGATATCAACAAGATGAAAGACCCCCCATCAAAAGGATGACGGAGCGAAACTCACACCGGTCATTACCACTAAAAGGATGATAGGACAAACACTATCGCACAATCTGACATCAATTAAGATGACAACCCATCACCAAAAGGATGATAGAGCGAAACTCACACCAGCCACTACCACCAAAAGGATGGTAGGACAAACACTATCACACAATCTGACATCAATTAGATGACAGCCCCCCCTCCAAAAGGATGATGGAGCGAAACTCACTCCGGCCATTACCACCAAAAGGATGATAGGACAAACACCATCTCACAATATGATATCAACAAGATGACACACCCCCCATCAAAAGGATGACGGAGCGAAACTCACACCGGTCACTACCACCAAAAGAATGATAGGACAAACACTATCGCACATTCTGACATCAATTAAGATGACAACCCATCACCAAAAGGATGACGGAGCGAAACTCAAACCTGCCACTACCACCAAAACATTGATAGAACAAACACTATCGTAAAATCTGACATAAATTAGGTGACAGACCCCCCACCAAAAGGATGACAGAGCGAAACACACACCGGCCACTACCACCAATAGGATGATAAGACAAACTCTATCGCACAATCTGACATTAATTAAGATGACACGCCCACCACCAAAAGGATGACAGTGCGAAACTCGCACCAGCCATTACCACCAAAAGGATAATAGTACAAACACCATTGCACAATCTGATATCAACAAGACGAGAGACCCCCCACCAAAGCGATGACGGGATGAAACTCAAAGCAGCCACTACCACCAAAAGGTTGATAGGACAAACACTATCGCACAATTTGACATCAATTACATGACACACCGACCCCTCTCCAAAAGGATGACGGAGTAAAACTCACTCCGACCACTACCACCAAAAGGATCATAGGACAAACACTATCGCACAACCTGACATCAACAAGACGACACACCCCCCACCAAAAGGTTGACTGAGTAAAACTTACAATGGTCACTACCAGTAAAAGAATGATAGGACAAACACTATCGTAAAATCTGACATCAATTAAGATGACAACCTATCACCAAAAGGATGACAGAGCGAAACTCACACCTCCCTCTACCACTAAAAGGATGACAGGACAAACACTATCGTAAAAATCTGACATCAATTAGATGACACACCCCCCACCAAAAGGATGACGGAGTAAAACTCACACCGACCACTACCACCAAACGGATGATAGGACAAACACTATCGCACAATCTGACATCAAAAAGATGACAGACCCCCCACCAAAAGGATGACGTAGCGAAACTCACTTCGGCCTCTATCACCAAAAGGATGATAGGAAAAACACTACCGCACAATCTGACATCAACAAGATGATAGACCCCCCACCAAAAGGATGACGGAGCGAAACTTACACCGGCCACTACCACCAAAAGGATGATAAGACAAACTCTATCGCATAATCTGACATCAATTAAGATGACAGGCCCGCCACCAAAAGGATGACGGAGCGAAACTCACACCGGTCATTACCACCAAAAGAATGATAGGACAAACACTATCGCACAATCTGACATCAATTAAGATGACAACCCATCACCAAAACGATGATGGAGTGAAACTCACACCGACCACTACCACCAAAAGGATGATAGGAAAAACATTATCGCACAATCTGACATCAATCAAGATGACAGACCCCCCTGCCAAAAGAATGGATTAGCGAAACCGAAACCGGACACTACCACCAAAAGGTTGATAGGACAAACACTACCGCACAATCTGACATCAATTAGATGACAGACCCGCCACCAAAAGGATGACAGAGTGAAACTCACACCGACCACTACCACCAAAACGATGATAGGACAAACACTACCTCACAATCTTACATCAACAAGATGACAGACACCCCCACCAAAATGATGACAGAGCGAAACTCACACCGGCCACTACCACCAAAAGGATGATAAGACAAACTCTATCGCACAATCTGACATCAAATAAGATGATAGACCCCCTACCAAAAGGATGACGGAGCGAAACTCGCACCTGCCATTACCACCAAAAGGATAATAGGATAAACACCATCACACAATCTGATATCAAAAAGATGACAGAACCCCCACCAAAAGGATGACAGAGCGAAACTCAAACCAGCCACTACCACCAAAAGGATGATAGGACAAACACTATAGCACAATCTGACATCAATTAGATGACACACCCCCACCAAAAGGATGTATGAGTAAAACTCACACCGGCCACTACCACCAAAAGGATGATAGGACAAACACTATCACACAATCTGACATAAAAACGATGACAGACCCCCCATCAAAAGGATGACGTAGCGAAACTCACTTCGGCCACTACCACCAAAAGGATGATAGGACAAACACTACCGCACAATCTGACATCAACAAGATGACACACCCCCACCAAAAGGATGACGGAGTGAAACTCACACCGGCCACTACCACCAAAAGGATGATAGGACAAACACTACCACACAATATGACATAAAAAAGATGACAGACCCCCCCTCCCCCCATCAAAAGGATGATAGGACAAACACTAGTGCACAATCTGACATCAATTAGATAACAGACCCCCACCAAAAGGATGACGAAGCGAAACTCACACCGGCCATTACCACCAAAACCATGATAGAACAAACACAATCGCATAATCTAACATCAACAAGATGACAGACCCCGCACCAAAAGGATGACGGAGCGAAACTCACACCCGCCACTACAACCAAAAGGTTGATAGGACAAACACTACCGTACAATCTGACATCAATTAAGATGACAGGCCCCCCACCAAAAGGATGACGGAGCGAAACTCACACCGGCCATTACCACCAAAATGATGATAGGACAAACACCGTCGCACAATCTGATATCAACAAGATGACAGACCCCCCCCCCCCCCCCATCAAAAATATGACGGAGCGAAACTCACACCGGTCATTACCACCAAAAGGATGATAGGACAAACACTATCGCACAATCTGACATCAATTAAGATGACAAACCATCAGCAAAAGGATGATAGAGCGAAACTCACACCAGCCACTACCACCAAAAGGATAATAGGACAAACACTATCGCACAATCTGACATCAATTAGATGATAGGCCCCCCTCCAAAAGGATGATGGAGCGAAACTCACTCCGGCCATTACCATCAAAAGGATGATAGGACAAACACTATCGCATAATATGATATCAATAAGATGACAGACCCCCCATCAAAAGGATGACGGAGCGAAACTCACACCGGTCACTACCACCAAAAGAATGATAGGACAAACACTATCGCACATTCTGACATCAATTAAGATGACAACCCATCACCAAAAAAATGATGGAGTGAAACTCACACCGGCCACTACCACGAAAAGGATGATAGGACAAACATTATCGCATAATCTGACATCAATCAAGATGACAGACCCCCCGCCAAAAGGATGACGAAACGAAACTCAAACCTGCCACTACCACCAAAATGTTGATAGGACAAACACTATCGCAAAATCTGACATCAAATAGGTGACAGACCCCCCACCAAAAGGATGACGGAGCGAAACACACACCGGCCACTACCACCAAAAGGATGATAAGACAAACTCTATCGCACAATCTGACATCAATTAAGATGTCACGCACCCCACCAAAAGGATGACAGAGCGAAACTCGCACTAGCCATTACCACCAAAAGGATAATAGTACAAACACCATCGCACAATCTGATATCAACAAGATGAGAGACCCCCCACCAAAGCGATGACGAGGCAAAACTCAAAGCAGCCACTATCACCAAAAGGTTGATAGGACAAACAATATCGCACAATTTGACATCTATTAGATGACACACCCACCCCTCTCCAAAAGGATAACAGAGTAAAACTCACTCCGACCACTACCACCAAAAGGATGATAGGACAAACACTATGGCACAATTTGACATCAAAAAGATAACAGACCCCCCACCAAAAGGATGATGTAACGAAACTCACTTCCCCCACTACCACCAAAAGGATGATAGGACAAATACTACCGCACAATCTGACATCAACAAGATGACACACCCCCACCAAAAGGTTGACGGAGTAAAACTCACACCGGCCACTACCAGTAAAAGGATGATAGGACAAACACTATCGCACAATCTGACATCAATAAAGATGACAACACATCACCAAAAGGATGATAGAGCGAAACTCACACCTGCCACTACCACAAAAAGGATGACAGGACAAACACTGTCGCAAAATCTGACATCAATTAGATGACACACCCCCCATCAAAAGGATGATGGAGTAAAACTCACACCGACCACTACCACCAAACGGATGATAGGACAAACACTATCGCACAATATGACATCAAAAAGATGACAGACCCCCCACCAAAAGGATGACGTAGCGAAACTCACTTCGTCCTCTACCACCAAAAGGATGATAGGACAAACACTACCGCACAATCTGACATCAACAAGATGACAGACCCCCCATCAAAAGGATGACGGAGCGAAACTTACACCGGCCACTACCACCAAAAGGATGATAAGACAAACTCTATCGCACAATCTGACATCAATTAAGATGATAGGCCCGCCACCAAAAGGATGACGGAGCGAAACTCACACCGGTCATTACCACCAAAAGAATGATAGGACAAACACTATCGCACAATCTGACATCAATTATGATGATAACCCATCACCAAAACGATGATGGAGTGAAACTCACACCGGCCACTACCACCAAAAGGATGATAGGAAAAACATTATCGCACAATCTGACATCAATCAAGATGACAGACCCCCCCGCCAAAAGAATGACGTACCGAAACCCAAACCGAACACTACCACCAAAACGTTGATAGAACAAACACTACCGCACAATCTGACATCAATTAGATGACAAACCCCCCACCAAAAGGATGACAGAGCGAAACTCACACCGACCACTACCACCAAAAGGATGATAGGACAAACACTACCTCACAATCTAACATCAATAAGATGACAGACCCCCCCCACCAAATGGATGACGGAGCGAAACTCAAACCAGCCATTACCACCAAAAGGATAATAGAATAAACACCATCGCACAATCTGATATCAACAAGATGACAGAACCCCCACCAAAAGGATGACGGAGCAAAACTCAAACCAGCCACTATCACCAAAAGGATGATAGGAGAAACACTATAGCACAATCTGACATCAATTAGATGACACACCCCCACCAAAAGGATGACGGAGTAAAACTCACACCGGCCACTACCACCAAAAGGATGATAGGACAAACACTATCGCACAATCTGACATCAAAAAGATGACAAACCCCCCACCAAAAGGATGACGTAGCGAAACTCACTTCGGCCACTACCACCAAAAGGATGATAGGACAAACATTACCGCACAATCTGACATCATCAAGATGACACCCCCCCCACCAAAAGGATGACGGAATAAAACTCACACTGGCCACTACCACCAAAAGGACGATAGAACAACACTATCGCACAATCTGACATCAAAATGATGACAGACCTGTCGCACCTCGAAAATTCATTTGAACATACGACCCTCGCGCAAAAGGCTCGGAAATGCGGTTCGACAGAGTCACCACCGAACTTTATTTTTCCCGAATGAACGAGAGAGGAAAATATCGAGAAAACCTTATAAACGCGGAAGGAACACGGCCGTCGCAACCATATTCCTGGGTTCGGGAGTCGGTTACGCGAGGGGAAGGTATTAGCACCCCCTCACGTCCGTTGTACTCATCGGGAACCTCTTAATTCGAGTTGTGATGGAAGTTAGCTAAGCTTAATTCTTCTCTTCTCAATACTAAATACTAAAAGGATACTATAAAGACGCTAGGGGAAAGGGGATGGTTAGAGGATAGGGTGCTCGGCAAGGATTGGGGCTCTTGTGCCTACGTATGCTCATTCGGACGAGAATGAGAAATCAGAGCGTCGTAGTTCGACTACGGGAAAGGATGGGGGAAATGGAAGATGGAGGGGATTGTGCTCTCCAAGATCATCGCAATCTTGTGCCTACGTATCTTACATTCTAACGAGAATGAAGAATCAAAGTAGTCGTAGTTCGTGGTAATGACCATGAAAGAAACGGGTTTGAATTGGTTTGAAGGTGGGTACGGATGACGATTACATGAAGTTTAAGAAAGACTTCTCGGACCCAAGTAATCGGGAGAGTGAACCAAAGACTTGGAACTCTCTCTTTTTCATCTTGAAGAATAAGGTGGTGTTTAAAAAGGGTGAAGTTGAATTGATGACGATTACTTGAAGCTTAAGAAATACTTCTCGGACCCAAGTAATCGGGAGAGTGAACCAAAGACTTGGAACTCTCTCTTTTTCATCGCAAAAGAAGGTTGTTTGAATGGGTGAGGTTGATCGGACGACGACTACTTGAAGCTTAAGAAAGGCTTCTCGGACCCAAGTAGTCGGGAGAGCGAACCAAAGACTTGGAACCCTCTCTTTTTCATCGTGAAAAGAAAATTGTTTGAGTTTGAAATGGAGTTTGGAAGGATGAGTAGTTGAAGAATGGTTGAACGTTGTCGAGTTGTTAATGTTATTTAAAGGCGTCAATTGCTTACACACGAATAAGATAACTCGCATATAAACAACTGAAAGCAAGATCAAAGACTCGAACCTACTCTTTACACCTTGAAAAGAATTAAATAGTTGTTAGTTGATTGATGGTTTGTTTCGAAAATCCGCTTGACGTTGGACCAAGGGTTTGACTTATTATCGCGTGCAAAGCGTGTAATGGACATGGTGTGAGAAACGGGACCGACTTGACTTACGCATCAAGGGTCGAATTGTGTGCAATAGGTTGATGGTGAATGCGTATGAGCACTCGACTTACAAAGGTTTGAAAATGGCTCGATGACGAATCGAGAATTAGTTTGAAAATAGTTTGATCCGCTCTAGTCCCTATGGGTGCTCCTAGGAGATAAACTAATAATCAAAGAAATGCAAAACATACATCGGAATGGGAGAGGGGTACATGTAAGTTACACGGGATTGCATGAAATAAAGGGGTCTCATTCTCAGGTAGCCCAAGAGAAATCCGTGTGTGTGCAATGTGTCCTAAACTACGCCTTGAGCTAAGTCGGGCACGACTCATAATTAGGGTTCCTGCAAATAACCAATGATACAACAGTCCACCAATTTGGCTTTTAGGATTTTGATAGTTTATTTGTTTTCGGATATGGGTGAATAAGAATGAATAATAAGCATGATAATATAAATATAGATAATATAACAATAATATCCACAATAATATTTAACGAAAATTAACGTTAGTGGCTAGTTTTAGTGAATCGAATCGGGACACGAAAGAATGAGATCTCGTCTTAATCGCAAACATAATGCCGATTAATCGAAAGTAGCCTATCACGATCCCAAAGTAAGGAAAATGACCCCAATGGTCATTCCCCATAGATTTGAAATCGAGAAGGTTATCAACTTCGATACGCGACGCTTACGAATAAAAGACTTCATCGATCCAAAAATCGAAATAAAAATTGAAATGGAATAGAAAATGAAATAGAAAATGAAATGGTCTCGAATAAATCATCATCTATCAATAATTTGACTGATAATAATTATTAAAATTCGTCATAGACCAAAAAGTGATAAAAATCGAATAAAAATGAATAAAGATCGATAAAAATCGAAAATGAAAAGTTTGAAAAAAAGTTGGTCTCGGATCCAACGTTATTATCAATAGTTTGACCAATAACGATTTACGGAAGTCTTGTCATCGACCCTAAATGAAATAAACTAGTAAAAAAGAGAAAAATGATTAAAATGGAACTCAAAAATGTAATTTCATTGAAAAACATAAAAAACCATTAAATTGAAATCTATTAAGAGTTAACAAACTATAATATTTAAATAATAATAAATAAATAAATAAATAAAATTATTTTGAAATAAATTTAATTACAAAATATAAAGTCGGGGGATCATATGGGCTTTAGACAGAAGGGTGTGAATAGGGAGGGGATCATATGGGCTTTAGGCACATCACTTCGTCCCTCAAAATCTCGTTGGCCAGCCAAACAGACACAGGAGATAATAAGAAAACATCAAAACTAAACCTAAAATGATTTGAATAAAATAAAAAAATAATAAAAAAAATAAAATAAGAAAACAAAGTAGAGACCGGAATCATCTTCACGGTCAAAATCAAATCCAAATCATGACGTGCAGCTCACCCCTCTCCTTCGTGCGATTCGCCTCAATCACCGCCTCTCTCTCGCTCGTTTGACTTTCTTTCTTGCAATTCTATCTCAGAAGGCGTTCAATTTGATGGAAGGTTCCCGTTTTTCTGAATTTGTTCTCTGTTCTTGGATCCTCAAGTCAACTCTTTCTTCATCTTATTTTATTCTCTGTTGTGGGTTTTTGAAGAGGTGTTTGAAGGAAGATTTGGGGAAATTTTTAGGGATTTGGGGGAAGAAGGTGAACAGGGTTGGCTGAGAGTGTACGAAGGATTTTAAGGGCTTGAAAGTTTTTTTGAAGATGGGTGAGCGGATGAAGAAAGATTGGTTTCGTTCATGATTTTTCGAAGAAACTGAAAAAGGTATGAAGTTTTTTGTTCTTGAAAGTGTCAACGGCTAGATTTTGATATTGTTTATGAGGGAGGTGGGTTAAAGGTATATATGGGTTGCTATTGAAGGCGGAAGAGTGGGTGAATATGCGTTGCTGTTATTATCCATTTCAAGATATGAAGGTTGGTTTATGAAGAAGAAGGGTTGGGGTTTGGCGAGTTTTTTTTGAGTTAAAGATGGAAGGTGTTGTGATTTATGTTTGAAGAGGTATTGAAAGGATGGTGGGGTTAGAGGAAGAAGAGGTTTCCGAAGAGAAGGTGAAGTTTTTGGGGATTTCTTTTCACTTCTGAGTTTGTTGAGATGGTTGTTAATGGTTGAAGGAAATTAGCGTCAGGTTCTTGAGGTGTTTGGGAAATGAGAGATGGTTTTAAGGTTGAAAAATGAGTTGGCTTTGAAAGATTAGAGTTGAAGGTTGAAGAAAGATTATGGAATTTTAGAGGAAAGGTGGGTTTCCGACAGTTCAGAGTTTGTTAGTTGTTGAAGATGGAAGTCTTGGTTTGGTTTTGATAACAAAGAAGAAGGTGGAGTTTCTGGGTAATTTGTTGTGGAAGTTCTGAAATGAAATCCGGGTTAACGCGTTTGAAGATGATTGTTTGTTAATGGTGAAGTTTGATGTTGGATGGAGAAAGAAGGTGGATGCGTTAAGGTTAGGGATTGTTGGTCTAGGGTTTGGAGGCTGGGTTGTGTGCTAGGGTCGGCTAGGTTTTCTGCTTAACAATTTTCGTTTCCTCTTTATATCAGATGGAGAAGGGTAAAAGTGGAACGAGTGGTGTGCTGTGTGGAATGAAGGAACCTCAGAAAAATGATTCTCACTCAATCTCCTCTTTTGTCTATAGTGAGGTAAAGACTTAATTGGTTTTCACTGTGTTTCTGTACTTTTTTTACTTTTACTGTGGTAATTGATTTGTAACTACATTTGAAAAATGATGCAGGGGTTTTAACTATTTCCTTTTTTTTTGTTTGTGAACTAATACAAGCTGCAGGCAATTGTTTGGCTTGGCAATGAATTGAAGCTTGGCTGACGGTTTCTTTCAAAGGGGACGTCATGGAATCAAACTTTATTTTGAGTAACTTCACACTTCTTTCTTTAAATTTCTCATTTGCTTCTTCCTAATTGAATCCTATTGATCCAAGTCCTCACTTGTTTTGCAAGGATACTACCTCTTGGCGTGCAAATCAACTTTGGCAACATGTTGAAGTCTCAACGTAGAATTACACGATTTAACTGATTACGCACGAATATGAGGACCAAAATCTCGAATATTGACCGTCCCCATCACCTGATATATATAATTCATTGGTTTTGTGTTTTAATTCAGAACTGTAAACTGACTGTGCCTGTAACTTCTTTCATGTGCTTATTGGCTTCTTATGATTTTATCTGTGGTATCTCATGTCACAGCTTGATTTTATGCAAGTACTTAAGGATGTTGTGGTGATAGTTATTGAGCCCGGTGCTTCCTCTGTCATTTTTATACATTTTCCGCAAATCCTCACAGCTTGTGTATTAACCTGTTGTTTTTTGGTCGTTACAGATTAAAGGCTACCAGCTGATGTACACATTCTTGTGGGGTCTGCTTTGTAGCTGAATTTTTGTTTTGCAACTGTTCTGCTTTTTGTTTCAATCCACAACGAGGATTTGCTATTCCGCTGTGTGAGTCGTGCCTCTTGTTGTGTGAAGTTTGCAGATTATTTGTGGGACCACTGCTATGGCTGTATGATTTGGGGCGCAGATTTTTCATACAGGTTTTTGCAAAATGGTACAAGTAGTAGTCACAACTTCACTCCATGTGTGAAGAAAACCGTTTTTGTAGCACATGGCGCCATGGTGGCCTTGTTTTATTTCTTCACTTTTCTTTCCTTTTGCAGGTGTGTATGGCTATGCATACAAGGTAATGGTATCGCGGCCCTGCAGCTGTTGCGAGTATGCTGCTGCATTTTCAGGGAATAATATCACAAACTCATTTCTGTCTTTGTCTGTTGTAGGTGTAGCAGGTTTATGGTTCATGAATCACACACCGGTGCTACCAGCTTTGCGTAGTAGGATGATTAATGATCGTTGCGGCGAGGTACGAGCTGTGTTATTTGCAGAATAATGACTTTTTGAAAGAAAAGGAAAAAGAAGATGGCTTCACATAGAGAGGAATGAAGGGGTCCATACTGAACTCGGTCTACCGTAGGTTTGCAGCTTGAATCCTGCTTATGAGTTCGTGTCGCAAGGTGACGCTTAACCTGTACTGAAATCATGTAGAAGCTTGAGGTAATACATGTGACCCTTGATCATCAGGATATCAGTTTCGATGTGAAGACTCGGCGCCGGTGAACTACTGCTTATTTTTTGTTGAAATTCACTAATGCCCAAGTTATGGAATTAACTTGTATCCATGGTTTACCCTTGCATATAACCCACTATGTGCATTTGCAGGTTTCTCATCAAGTTCTGTTATGCACTCATGCAAGATGATTGGGATCTTTGCAGTGGCTGCTAGAATTGCCTTTTGGGGAGGTTTTTTTTATGAGCTATGATGTGCAGTCTTCCTTGTTCGGCGGAATACGTTGGAGCTGCTGTTGCGAACGGTTTTAGTCATATTCACTTTTCTGTCTTTTTTTAGCTTGTAATGAACCTCATGGTGTGTATTCAATTTGACACCTGATGATGTCGGTTGTACGAGCTCCCACCGCATGCTGTTTTTTTTTTTTTGGGCTGAAGCTTATCCTTTGGTGTAGCTTGTACTGTCTGTGTTTTAAACCAATATAAATTCCTCAAATAATGTATACGTAGTATTTCCTTTTTGTAATTTTCTTTATTATCATGATTGCATATGTAAAGTAGCCCCCATTGACAATTATTGATGACTTGGAAATACCTATGGATCAAATACTCAAAGCTTGACTAAATTTTATCCATATTTAAAAACTCACATAAAACAAATTCAGCCATGGCTTGCGATCATTGAAATTGAAATATAATTTGGAGTTGTTTTGACTCATTATGATATACTTGGCTCTTTATAATGAGTTCATGGCTTGCACCGAAAATCTTCTTTATGCGTCGCGACTCTATTTTGGTCCTAGAGCTTACCAATCTGAAGCCACTTTTGGCCAATTCGCTTCTTGTCAACTTGAACTGTATCGGACCTAACACCTCTTAAGAAAAATTAAGGGCCCATCTTGAAACAGAATTATATACTGCACATAGCTCTATTTAAACTGACTTGGATCTTGATGATTTTCAACCATAAAACAATTACTTTAGTATAATTTGAGGATTTGATTCATCCACCGCAAGCCCGATTTGGCCTGGAACCCTAGTTGATCTTCAAAACACTTACCATGTAAGTCTTAAACCCTGGCCATGGTATCCTCGAACAAGCAACACTTTTTTTATAAAAAAAAATCGGCAGTGGCCTGATGTACAGATGAAAATTACATAAACAGATAGGACAAATTTGGGGTATGACAGATGCCCCTATCTAATCGGCTTAAACCTAGGGAAATGAATTGCTACATCATTCTTTCTCCCGAGGTAGAAGTCAACTAGATACGAAGAAGACCCTGAATTTGTCCGAAAAGAAAAGAGATGTCTGGGAATTAAAATACTGGATGAAGGTAAAACCTCTGAGTAAACAAAGAAAGACTAGAAAAAGGTCGCCGTCATCAAAAGGATGACGGGACGAAACACACACGGCTACTACCACCAAAAGGATGGTAGAGCAAAAACACTATCGCAGAATCTGGCATTAATGACTATGACAGACCCCCCACCAAAAGGATGACGGAGCGAGACTCACACTAAACAATATCGCACAATCTATCATTAATAACTATGATAGACCCCCCACCAAAAGGGTGACGGAGCGAAACTCAAACCAAACAATATCGCACAATCTATCATTAATGACTATGACAGACCCCCACCAAAAGGATGACGGAGCGAAACTCACACCAAACATATCGCACAATCTATCATTAATGACTATGATAGACCCCCCACCAAAAGGATGACGGAGCAAAACTCACACCAAACACTATCGCATAATCTATCATTAATGACTATGACAGACCCCCCACCAAAAGGATGACGGAGCGAAACTCACACCAAACACTATTGCACAATCTATAATTAATGACTATGACAGACCCCCCCACCAAAAGGATGGCGAAGCGAAACACACACCAAGCACCATCGCACAATCTATCATTAATGACTATGACAGACCCCCCCACCAAAAGGATGACGGAGTGAAACTCACACCAAACACTATCGCACAATCTATCATTAATGACTATGACAGACCCCCCACCAAAAGTATGACGGAGCGAAACTCACAGAAAACACTATCGCATAATTTATCATTAATGACTATGACAGACCCCCCACCAAAAAGATGACGGAGCGAAACTCACACCAAACACTATCGCTCAATCTATCATTAATGACTATGACAGACCCCCCACCAAAAGGATGACGGAGTGAGACTCACACCAAACAATTTCGCACAATCTATCATTAATGGATATGATAAACCCCCCACCAAAAGGATGACGGAGCGAAACTCACACCAAACACTATCGCACAATCTATCGTTAATGACTATGACAGACCCTCCACCAAAAGGATGACAGAGCGAAACTCACACCAAACACTATTGCACAATCCATAATTAATGACTATGACAGACCCCCCACCAAAAGGATGGCGGAGCGAAACACACACCAAGCACCATCGCACAATCTATCATTAATGACTATGACAGACCCCCCACCAAAAGGATGACGGAGCGAAACTCACACCAAACACTATCGCACAATCTATCATTAATGACTATGACATACCCCCCACCAAAAGTATGACGGAGCGAAACACACACCAAGCACCATCGCACAATCTATCATTAATGACTATGACAGACCCCCCACCAAAAGGATGATGGAGCGAAACTCACACCAAACACTATCGCACAATCTATCATTAATGACTATGACAGACCCCCACCAAAAGGATGACGGAGCGAAACTCACACCAAACATATCGCACAATCTATCATTAATGACTATGACAGACCCATCACCAAAAAGATGACGGAGCAAAACATACACCAAGCACCATCGCACAATCTATCATTAATGATTATGGCAGACCCCCCCCCCCCCCCCACCAAAAGGATGACAGAGCGAAACTCACACAAAACACTATCGCACAATCTGACATTAATGACTTTGACAGACCCCCCACCAAAAGAATGTCGGAGCGAAACTCACACACAGGCCACTACCACCCAAAAGGATGATAGTGAGGTAGTTGACAACGATCACGCTTGCTGGATACAACTCATTGGGGAACACCCAAGAGGAAGATTGGATTGAAATGAATCAACGGGGTACGCCCACCTTCTTGCTTGGAGATCACAATTTTGTTGAAATGATTTCATGGTTACGCCCATGAACACTGAAGAGGATGCCCCTGACTGGGCTGAGTTTGGCTTGATGTCTTGTCTTGCTCAACAAAAGGTTGAACAACTTCGTGGGGAACACCCACGGTTTTGAATGATATGCCCCTAACTGGGCCAAATGTTGATTTGAAGATCTGATCAACCATGAGGTTGAAAATATGTCATGAGAAACGCCCATGGTCTTGAAAGAGATGCCCCTGACTGGGCTGAATCTTGCTTTAATATCCTTGAATTTCGTGGGAGAAACCCACAGTCTTGCAAAAATGCCCCTGACTGGGTTGACGATTGCTTTGAAGCTCTTGAATTTTGTAGGAGAAAAAACCATAATCTTGCGGCGAATGCCCCTGACTGGGCTGCCGATGGTCTTGGAAATCTTCGGGATTGATCCTGGACCTTGACTTGCATATCTGAATGCTGGATAATAATGATGCTCCATAGCGAATGGAAATGCAAATTCTAACGCGCGGAGATGCACGAGCTGATGAAGTATGATACGATTGGGTATGCATATGATGCAAGATGCTTATGATAACGAATGTGATGCGTATGATGCATATGATTACAGAAGGGTGATTGGAAATGCAGGTGGAGATGCTAGCGCGGTGGAATTTTTTTTGGTAGTTCCCAATACGGATTGGACTTTAGGTGGTGGGAGGGATTGACTTCCTCGACACACGGTTCACTGAAGGCGCCATGATTGGAGCAGAAAAAGCGCTGGATGCCCCAAGTCTGAGTACTTGGTGATTTGTTGTGAATTTGCTTCAGAGAAGGTTGCAACTCTACTCGATGGTAGGGATGACTTGGTCTTGCCCCAGTCTGAACTTGTTAATGGTATGCCCCAGATTAACCAGTTCTGACATATGGGAGTTAAACTCGGATGTTTTGCCCCTGATCGAGCTGTTGAATGCTTTGTCCCAGCCTGTGGGTTATGAGGTAGCTTTTCTTTATGTCAGCCACTGAAAGTCAAGTTTCTTCTTGATTGCCTCTTGTTGAAATGTCTCTGAATACCTAGCACTGTTTTTGCAATTAAAATTGTACATCCACAAATGGTAACATTAATGCAAAGTTCGATGCATGTTTTTGAAAAAAGTATCATTTTATTTAAGCGTCACGATAATGAGGCGAATGGACCATTAGCCCCAACGTTGTGCTGTTTGATTGGTGTAGAAGATATTGCAGGACAAGATCCCCCACCAAAAGGATGACGTAGCGAAACTCACCTCGGCCCAAACCACCAAATGGATAATAGGACAAACACTACCGCACAATCTAACATCAACAAGATGACACACCCCCACCAAAAGGATGACGGAGTAAAACTCACACGGGCCACTACAACCAAAAGGTTGATAGGACAAACACTATCGCACAATCTGACATCAATTAAGATGACAGGACCCCCACCAAAAGGATAACGAAGCGAAACTCACTCCGGCCATTACCACCAAAAAGATTATAGGACAAACACCATCGCACAATCTGATATCAACAAGACGACAGACCCCCCATCAAAAGGATGACGGAGCGAAACTCAAATCAGCCACTACCACCAAAAGGTTGATAGGACAAACACTATCGCACAATCTGACATCAATTAAGATGACAACCCATCACCAAAACGATGATGGAGTGAAACTCACACCGGCCACTACCACCAAAATGTTGATAGGACAAATACTAACGGATCTAACATCAATTAGATGACACACCCCCCCACCAAAAGGATGACAGAGTAAAACTCACATCGGCCACTACCACCAAAAGGATGATAGGACAAACACAATCGCAGAATTTGACATCAAAAAGATGACAAGCCCTCCACCAAAAGGATGACGTAACGAACCTCACTTCAGCCACTGCCACCAAAAGGATGATAGGACAAACACTACCGCACAATCTGACATCAACAAGATGACACACCCCCACCAAAAGGATGACGGAGTAAAACTCACACCAGCCACTACCACCAAAAGGATGATAGGATAAACACTACCGCACAATATGACATAAACAAGATGACAGACCCCTCCCCCCCCCCCCCCCCCCCACCACCAAAAGGATGATAGGACAAACACTAGTGCACAATCTTACATCAATTAGATGACAGACCCCCACCAAAAGGATGACGAAGCAAAACTCAAACCGGCCATTACCACCAAAATGATGATAGAACAAACACTATCGAATAATCTAACATCAACAAGATGACAGACCCCGCACCAAAAGGATGACAGGGCGAAACTCACACCGGCCACTACAACCAAAAGGTTGATAGGACAAACACTACCGCACAATCTGACATCAATTAAGATGACAGGCCCCCCACCAAAAGGATGACGGAGCGAAACTCACACCGGCCATTACCACCA
Organism: Lathyrus sativus; assembly: GCA_963859935.3. NCBI lineage: Eukaryota > Viridiplantae > Streptophyta > Magnoliopsida > Fabales > Fabaceae > Lathyrus > Lathyrus sativus. Next base: position 327,226,808 of record OZ012737.1, on the reverse strand, counting down.
AAAGGATGATAGGACAAACACCATCGCACAATTTGATATCAACAAGATGACAGACCCCCCATCAAAAGGATGACGGAGCGAAACTCACACCGGTCATTACCACCAAAAGGATGATAGGACAAACACTATCGCACAATCTGACATCAATTAAGATGACAACCCATCATCCAAAGTATGACAGAGCGAAACGCACACCTGCCACTACCACCAAAAGGATGATAGGACAAACACTATCGTACAATCTGACATCAATTAGATGAAAGGCCCCCCACCAAAAGGATGACAGAGCGAAATTCACTTCGACCATTACCACCAAAAGGATGATAGGACAAACACCATCTCACAATCTGATATCAAGAAGATGACAGACCCCCCATCAAAAGGATGACGACGCGAAACTCACACCGGTCACAAACACCAAAAGAATGATAGGACAAACACTATCGCACATTCTGACATTAATTAAGATGACAACCCATCACCAAAAAAATGATGGAGTGAAACTCACATCGACCACTACCACCAAAAGGATGATAGGACAAACATAATCGCACAATCTGACATCAATTAAAATGACAACCCATCACCAAAACGATGATGGAGTGAAACTCACACCGGCCACTACCACCAAAATTTTGATAGGACAAATACTAACGGACAATCTGACATCAATTAGATGACACACCCCCCCACCAAAAGGATGATGGAGTAAAACTCACATCGGCCACTACCACCAAAAGGATGATAGGACAAACACAATCGCACAATTTGACATCAAAAAGATGACAGACCCTCCACCAAAAGGATGACGTAACGAACCTCACTTCGGCCACTACCACCAAAAGGATGATAGGACAAACACTACCGCACAATCTGACATCAACAAGATGACACACCCCCACCAAAAGGATGACGGAGTAAAACTCACACCAGCCACTACCACCAAAAGGATGATAGGACAAACACTACCGCACAATATGACATAAACAAGATGACAGCCCCCCCCCCCCCCACCAAAAGGATGATAGGACAAACACTAGTGCACAATCTTACATCAATTAGATGACAGACCCCCACCAAAAGGATGACGAAGCAAAACTCACACCGGCCATTACCACCAAAATGATGATAGAACAAACACTCTCGAATAATCTAACATCAACAAGATGACAGACCCCGCACCAAAAGATGACAGAGCAAAACTCACACCGGCCACTACAACCAAAAGGTTGATAGGACAAACACTACCGCACAATCTGACATCAATTAAGATGACAGGCCCCCCACCAAAAGGATGACGGAGCGAAACTCACACCGGCTATTACCACTAAAAGGATGATAGGACAAACACCATCGCACAATCTGATATCAACAAGATGACAGACCCCCCATCAAAAGAATGACGGAGCGAAACTCACACCGGTCATTACCACCAAAAGGATGATAGGACAAACACTATCGCACAATCTGACATCAATTAAGATGACAACCCATCACCAAAAGTATGACAGAGCGAAACTCACACCTGCCACTACCACCAAAAGGATGATAGGACAAACACTATCGTACAATCTGACATCAATTAGATGAAAGGCCCCCCACCAAAAGGATGACGGAGCGAAATTCACTTCGACCATTACCACCAAAAGGATGATAGGACAAACACGATCTCACAACCAGATATCAAGAAGATGACAGACCCCCCATCAAAAGGATGACGACGCGAAACTCACACCGGTCACTACCACCAAAAGAATGATAGGACAAACACTATCGCACATTCTGACATCAATTAAGATGACAACCCATCACCAAAAAAATGATGGAGTGAAACTCACATCGACCACTACCACCAAAAGGATGATAGGACAAACATAACCGCACAATTTGACATCAATTAAGATGACAACCCATCACCAAAACGATGATGGAGTGAAACTCACACCGGCCACGACCACCAAAATGTTGATAGGACAAATACTAACGGACAATCTGACATCAATTAGATGACACACCCCCCCACCAAAAGGATGATGGAGTAAAACTCACATCGGCCACTACCACCAAAAAGATGATAGGACAAACACAATCGCACAATTTGACATCAAAAAGATGACAGACCCTCCACCAAAAGGATGACGTAACGAACCTCACTTCGGCCACTACCACCAAAAGGATGATAGGACAAACACTACCGCACAATCTGACATCAACAAGATTACACACCCCCACCAAAAGGATGACGGAGTAAAACTCACACCAGCCACTACCACCAAAAGGATGATAGGACAAACACTACCGCACAATATGACATAAACGAGATGACAGACCCCCCCCCCCCCCCACCAAAAGGATGATAGGACAAACACTAGTGCACAATCTTACATCAATTAGATGACAGACCCCCACCAAAAGGATGACGAAGCAAAACTCACACCGGCCATTACCACCAAAATGATGATAGAACAAACACTATCGAATAATCTAACATCAACAAGATGATAGACCCCGCACCAAAAGATGACAGAGCGAAACTCACACCGGCCACTACAACCAAAAGGTTGATAGGACAAACACTACCGCACAATCTGACATCAATTAAGATGACAGGCCCCCCACCAAAAGGATGACGGAGCGAAACTCACACCGGCCATTACCACCAAAAGGATGATAGGACAAACACCATCGCACAATCTGATATCAACAAGATGACAGACCCCCCATCAAAAGGATGACGGAGCGAAACTCACACCGGTCATTACCACCAAAAGGATGATAGGACAAACACTATCGCACAATCTGACATCAATTAAGATGACAACCCATCACCAAAAGTATGACAGAGCGAAACTCACACCTGCCACTACCACCAAAAGGATGATAGGACAAACACTATCGTACAATCTGACATCAATTAGATGAAAGGCCCCCCACCAAAAGGATGACGGAGCGAAATTCACTTCGACCATTACCACCAAAAGGATGATAGGACAAACACCATCTCACAATCTGATATCAAGAAGATGACAGACCCCCCATCAAAAGGATGACGACGCGAAACTCACACCGGTCAGTACCACCAAAAGAATGATAGGACAAACACTATCGCACATTCTGACATCAATTAAGATGACAACCCATCACCAAAAAAATGATGGAGTGAAACTCACATCGACCACTACCACCAAAAGGATGATAGGACAAACATAACCGCACAATTTGACATCAATTAAGATGACAACCCATCACCAAAACGATGATGGAGTGAAACTCACACCGGCCACGACCACCAAAATGTTGATAGGACAAATACTAACGGACAATCTGACATCAATTAGATGACACACCCCCCCACCAAAAGGATGATGGAGTAAAACTCACATCGGCCACTACCACCAAAAAGATGATAGGACAAACACAATCGCACAATTTGACATCAAAAAGATGACAGACCCTCCACCAAAAGGATGACGTAACGAACCTCACTTCGGCCACTACCACCAAAAGGATGATAGGACAAACACTACCGCACAATCTGACATCAACAAGATGACACACCCCCACCAAAAGGATGACGGAGTAAAACTCACACCAGCCACTACCACCAAAAGGATGATAGGACAAACACTACCGCACAATATGACATAAACGAGATGACAGACCCCCCCCCCCCCCCCACCAAAAGGATGATAGGACAAACACTAGTGCACAATCTTACATCAATTAGATGACAGACCCCCACCAAAAGGATGACGAAGCAAAACTCACACCGGCCATTACCACCAAAATGATGATAGAACAAACACTATCGAATAATCTAACATCAACAAGATGATAGACCCCGCACCAAAAGATGACAGAGCGAAACTCACACCGGCCACTACAACCAAAAGGTTGATAGGACAAACACTACCGCACAATCTGACATCAATTAAGATGACAGGCCCCCCACCAAAAGGATGACGGAGCGAAACTCACACCGGCCATTACCACCAAAAGGATGATAGGACAAACACCATCGCACAATCTGATATCAACAAGATGACAGACCCCCCATCAAAAGGATGACGGAGCGAAACTCACACCGGTCATTACCACCAAAAGGATGATAGGACAAACACTATCGCACAATCTGACATCAATTAAGATGACAACCCATCACCAAAAGTATGACAGAGCGAAACTCACACCTGCCACTACCACCAAAAGGATGATAGGACAAACACTATCGTACAATCTGACATCAATTAGATGAAAGGCCCCCCACCAAAAGGATGACGGAGCGAAATTCACTTCGACCATTACCACCAAAAGGATGATAGGACAAACACCATCTCACAATCTGATATCAAGAAGATGACAGACCCCCCATCAAAAGGATGACGACGCGAAACTCACACTGGTCAGTACCACCAAAACAATGATAGGACAAACACTATCGCACATTCTGACATCAATTAAGATGACAACCCATCACCAAAAAAATGATGGAGTGAAACTCACATCGACCACTACCACCAAAAGGATGATAGGACAAACATAATCGCACAATCTGACATCAATTAAGATGACAACCCATCACCAAAACGATGATGGAGTGAAACTCACACCGGCCACTACCACCAAAATGTTGATAGGACAAATACTAACGGACAATCTGACATCAATTAGATGACACACCCCCCCCACCAAAAGGATGATGGAGTAAAACTCACATCGGCCACTACCACCAAAAGGATGATAGGACAAACACAATCGCACAATTTGACATCAAAAAGATGACAGACCCTCCACCAAAAGGATGACGTAACGAACCTCACTTCGGCCTCTACCACCAAAAGGATGATAGGACAAACACTACCGCACAATCTGACATCAACAAGATGACACACCCCCACCAAAAGGATGACGGAGTAAAACTCACACCAGCCACTACCACCAAAAGGATGATAGGACAAACACTACCGCACAATATGACATAAACAAGATGACAGACCCCCCCCCCCCCCACCAAAAGGATGATAGGACAAACACTAGTGCACAATCTTACATCAATTAGATGACAGACCCCCACCAAAAGGATGACGAAGCAAAACTCACACCGGCCATTAACACCAAAATGATGATAGAACAAACACTATCGAATAATCTAACATCAACAAGATGATAGACCCCGCACCAAAAGATGACAGTGCGAAACTCACACCGGCCACTACAACCAAAAGGTTGATAGGACAAACACTACCGCACAATCTGACAACAATTAAGATGACAGGCCCCCCACCAAAAGGATGATGGAGCGAAACTCACACCGGCCATTACCACCAAAAGGATGATAGGACAAACACCATCGCACAATCTGATATCAACAAGATGACAGACCCCCCATCAAAAGGATGACGGAGCGAAACTCACACCGGTCATTACCACCAAAAGGATGATAGGACAAACACTATCGCACAATCTGACATCAATTAAGATGACAACCCATCACCAAAAGTATGACAGAGCGAAAGTCACACCTGCCACTACCACCAAAAGGATGATAGGACAAACACTATCGTACAATCTGACATCAATTAGATCAAAGGCCCCCCACCAAAAGGATGACGGAGCGAAATTCACTTCGACCATTACCACCAAAAGGATGATAGGACAAACACCATCTGACAATCTGATATCAAGAAGATGACAGACCCCCCATCAAAAGGATGACGACGTGAAACTGACACCGGTCACTACCACCAAAAGAATGATAGGACAAACACTATCGCACATTCTGACATCAATTAAGATGACAACCCATCACCAAAAAAATGATGGAGTGAAACTCACATCGACCACTACCACCAAAAGGATGATAGGACAAACATAATCGCACAATCTGACATCAATTAAGATGACAACCCATCACCAAAACGATGATGGAGTGAAACTCACACCGGCCACTACCACCAAAATGTTGATAGGACAAATACTAACGGACAATCTGACATCAATTAGATGACACCCCCCCCCCCACCAAAAGGATGACGGAGTAAAACTCACATCGGCCACTACCACCAAAAGGATAATAGGACAAACACAATCGCACAATTTGACATCAAAAAGAGGACAGACCCTCCACCAAAAGGATGACGTAACAAACCTCACTTCGGCCACTACCACCAAAAGGATGATAGGACAAACAGTACCGCACAATCTGACATCAACAAGATGACACACCCCCACCAAAAGGATGACGGAGTAAAACTCACACCAGCCACTACCACCAAAAGGATGATATGACAAACACTACCGCACAATATGACATAAACAAGATGACAGACCCCCCCCCCCCCCCACCAAAAGGATGATAGGACAAACACTAGTGCACAATCTTACATCAATTAGATGACAGACCCCCACCAAAAGGATGACGAAGCAAAACTCACACCGGCCATTACCACCAAAATGATGATAGAACAAACACTATTGAATAATCTAACATCAACAAGATGGCAGACCCCGCACCAAAAGATGACAGAGAGAAACTCAAACCGGCCACTACAACCAAAAGGTTGATAGGACAAACACTACCGCACAATCTAACATCAATTAAGATGACAGGCCCCTCACCAAAAGGATGACGGAGCGAAACTCACACCGGTCATTACCACCAAAAGGATGATAGGACAAACACTATCGCACAATCTGACATCAATTAAGATGACAACCCATCACCAAAAGTATGACAGAGCGAAACTCACACCTGCCACTACCACCAAAAGGATGATAGGACAAACATTATCGTACAATCTGACATCAATTAGATGAAAGGCCCCCCACCAAAAGGACGACGGAGCGAAATTTACTTCGACCATTACCACCAAAAGGATGATAGGACAAACACCATCTCACAATCTGATATCAAGAAGATGACAGACCCCCCATCAAAAGGATGACGACGCGAAACTCACACCGGTCACTACCACCAAAAGAATGATAGGACAAACACTATCGCACATTCTGACATCAATTAAGATGACAACCCATCACCAAAAAAATGATGGAGTGAAACTCACATTGACCACTACCACCAAAAGGAAGATAGGACAAACATAATCGCACAATCTGACATCAATTAAGATGACAACCCATCACCAAAACGATGATGGAGTGAAACTCACACCGGCCACTACCACCAAAATATTGATAGGACAAATACTAACGGAAAATCTGACATCAATTAGATGACACACCCCCCCCCCCACCAAAAGGATGACGGAGTAAAACTCACATCGGCCACTACCACCAAAAGGATGATAGGACAAACACAATCGCACAATTTGACATCAAAAAGAGGACAGAACCTCCACCAAAAGGATGACGTAACAAACCTCACTTCGGCCACTACCACCAAAAGGATGATAGGACAAACACTACTGCACAATCTGACATCAACAAGATGACACACCCCCACCAAAAGGATGACGGAGTAAAACTCACACCAGCCACTACCACCAAAAGGATGATAGGACAAACACTATCGTACAATCTGACATCAATTAGATGAAAGGCCCCCACCAAAAGGATGACGGAGCGAAATTCACTTCGACCATTACCACCAAAAGGATGATAGGACAAACACCATCTCACAATCTGATATCGAGAAAATGACAGACCCCCCATCAAAAGGATGACGACGCGAAACTCACACCGGACACTACCACCAAAAGAATGATAGGACAAACACTATTGCACATTCTGACATCAATTAAGATGACAACCCATCACCAAAAAAATGATGGAGTGAAACTCACGTCGACCACTACCACCAAAAGGATGATAGGACAAACATTATCGCACAATCTAACATCAATCAAGTTGACAGACCCCCTGTCAAAAGGATGACAAAGCGAAACTTAAACCGGCCACTACCTCCAAAACGTTGATAGGACAAACACTATTGCATAATCTGACGTCAATTAGGTGACAGACCCCCCACCAAAAGGATGACCGAGCAAAACTCACACCGGCCACTACCACCAAAAGGATGATAAGACAAACTCTATCGCACAATCTGACATCAATTAAGATGACACGCCCCCCACCAAAAGGATGACAGAGCGAAACTCGTACCGGCCATTACCCCAAAAAGGATAATAGGAAGAACACCATCGCACAATCTGATATCAACAAGATGACAGACCCCCCTCCAAAATGATGACGACGCGAAACTCAAAGCAGCCACTACCACCAAAAGGTTGATAGGACAAACACTATCGCACCATCTGACATCAATTAGCTGACACACCCGCCCCTCACCAAAAGGATGACGGAGTAAAACTCACACCGGCCACTACCACCAAAAGGATGATAGGACAAACACTATCGCACAATCTGACATCAAAAAGATGACAGACCCCCAACCAAAAGGATGACGGAGTAAAACTCACTTCGGCCACTACCACCAAAAGGCTGATAGGACAAACACTACCGCACAATCTGACATCAACAAGATGACACACCCCCCACCAAAAGGATGACGGAGTAAAACTCACACCGGCCACTACTACCAAAAGGATGATAGGACAAACACTATCGCACTATCTGACATCAATTAGATGACAGACCCCCCACCAAAAGGATGACGGAGCGAAACTCACACCAGCCTCTACCACCAAAACGATGATAGGACGAACACTAGTGCACAATCTGACATCTATTAGATGACAGACCCCCAACAAAAGGATGACGGAGCGAAACTCACACCGGTAGTTACCACCAAAAGGATGATAGGAAAACACTATCGCACAATCTGACATCAATTAAGATGACAACCCATAACCAAGAGGATGATAGAGTGAAACTCACACCTGCCACTACCACCAAAAGGATGATAGGAGAATTACTATCGCACAATCTGACATCAATTAGATGACAGGCCCCCGACCAAAAGGATGACGGAGTGAAACTCACACCGGTCAATATCAACAAAAGAATGATAGGACAAACACTATCGCACATTCTAACATCAATTAAGATGATAACCCATCACCAAAAAAATGATGGAGTGAAACTCACACCGGCCACTACCACCAAAAGGATGATAGGACAAACATTATTGCACAATCTGACATCAATCAAGATGACAGACCCCCCGCCAAAAGGACGACGGAGCGAAACTCAAACCGGCCACCACCACCAAAACATTGATAGGACAAACACTATCGCACAATCTGACATCAATTAGGTGACAGACCCCCCACCAAAAGGATGACGGAGCGAAACTCACACCAGCCACTACCACTAAAAAGATGATAAGCCAAACTCTATCGCTCAATCTGACATCAATTAAGATGACAAGCCCCACACCAAAAGGATGATAGAGCGAAACTCGCACAGGCCATTACCACCAAAAGGATAATAGGACAAACACCATCGCAAAATCTGATATCAACAAGATGACAGACCCCCCACCAAAATCATGACGGAGTGAAACTCAAAGCAGCCACTACCACCAAAAGATTGATAGGACAAACACTATCGCACAATCTGACATCAATTAGATGACACACCCACCCCTCACCAAAAGGACGATGGAGTAAAACTCACATCGGCCACTACCACCAATAGGATGATAGAACAAACTCTATCGCACAATCTAACATCAAAAAGATGACAGACCCCCCAATAAAAGGATGACGTAGAAAAACACACTTTGGCCAGTACCACTAAAAGGATGATAGGACAAATACTACCGCACAATCTTACATCAATTAAGATGACAATCCATCACCAAAACGATGATGGAGTGAAACTTACACCGGCCACTACCAACAAAAGGATGATAGGAAAAACATTATCGCACAATCTGACATCAATCAAGATGATAGACCCCCCGCCAAAAGAATGACCTAGCGAAACTCAAACCGGACACTACCACCAAAACATTGATAGGACAAACACTGGCGCACAATCTGACATCAATTAGATGACAGACCCCCCACCAAAAGGATGACAAAGCGAAACTCACACCGACCACTACCACCAAAAGGATGATAGGACAAACACTACCTCACAATCTGACATCAACAAGATGACAGACCCTCCCCCCCCCCCCCCCCCCACCAAAAGGATGACAGAGCGAAACTCATACCTGCCACTACCACTTAAAGGATGATAAGACAAACTCTATCGCACAATCTGACATCAAATAAGATGATAGACCCCTTACCAAAAGGATGACGGAGCGAAACTCGCACCAGCCATTACCACCAAAAGGATAATAGGATAAACACCATCGCACAATCTGATATCAACAAGATGACAGACCCCCCACCAAAAGGATGACGGAGCGAAACTCAAACCAGCCACTACCACCAAAAGGATGATAGAAAAAAAACTATAGCACAATCTGACATCAATTAGATGACACACCCTCACCAAAAGGATGACGAAGTAAAACTCACACCGGCCACTACCACCAAAAGGATGATAGAACAAACACTATCGCACAATCTAACATCAAAAAGATGACAGACCCCCCACCATAAGGATGACGTAGCGAAACTTAAAGCAGCCACTACCACCAAAAGGATGATAGGACAAACATTACCGCACAATCTGACATCAACAAGATGACACACCCCCACCAAAAGGATGACGGAGTAAAACTCACACCGGCCACTTCCACCAAAAGGATGATAGGACCAACACTATTGTACAATCTGACATCAAAATGATGACAGACCTGTCGCACCTCAAAAATTCATTCGAACATACGACCCTCGCGCAAAAGGCGCGGAAATGCGGTTCGACAAAGTCGCCACCGAACTTTATTTTTCCCGAATGATCGGGATAGGAAAATATCAAGAAAACCTGATAAATGCGGAAGGAACACGGCCATCACAACCATATTCCTGGGTTCGGGAGTCGGTTACACGAGGGGAAGGTATTAGCACCCCTCACGTCCGTTGTACTCAACGGGAACCTCTTAATTCGAGTTTTGATGGAAGTTAGCTAAGCTTAATTCTTCTCTTCTCAATACTAAATACTAAAAGGATACTATAAAGACGCTAGGGGAAAGGGGATGGTTAGAGGATAGGGTGCTCGCCAAGGATTGGGGCCATTGTGTCTACGTATGCTCATTCGGACGAGAATGAGAAATCAGAGTGTCGTAGTTCGACTACGGGAAAAGATGAGGGAAATGGAAGATGGAGGGTATTGTGCTCTCCAAGATCATCGCAATCTTGTGCCTACGTATCTTACATTCTAATGAGAATGAAGAATCAGAGCAGTCGTAGTTCGTGGTAACGACCACGAAAGAAACGGGTTTGAATTGGTTTGAAGGTGAGTACGGATGACGATTACTTGAAGTTTAAGAAAGACTTCTCGGACCCAAATAATCAGGAGAGTGAACCAAAGACTTTGAACTCTCTCTTTTTCATCTTGAAGAATAAGGTGGTGTTTAAAAAGGGTGAAGTTGAATTGATGACGATTACTTGAAGCTTAAGAAATTCTTCTCAGACCCAAGTAATCGGGAGAGCGAACCAAAGACTTGGAACTCTCTCTTTTTCATTGCAAAAGAAGGTTGTTTGAATGGGTGAGGTTGATCGGATGACGACTACTTGAAGCTTAAGAAAGGCTTCTCGGACCCAAGTAGTCGGGAGAGCGAACCAAAGACTTGGAACCCTCTCTTTTTCATCGTGAAAAGAAAGTTGCTTGAGTTTGAAATGGAGTTTGGAAGGATGAGTAGTTGAAGGATGGTTGAACGTTGTCGAGTTATTAATGTAATTTAAAGGCGTCAATTGCTTACACACGAATAAGATAACTCGCATATAAACAACTGAAAGCAAGATCAAAGACTTGAACCTACTCTTTACACCTTGAAAAGAATTAAATAGTTGTTAGTTAATTGATGGTTTGTTTCGAAAATCTGCTTGACGTTGGATCAAGGGTTTGACTTATTATCGCATGCAAAGCGTGTAATGGACATGGTGTGAGAAACGGGACCGACTTGACTTACGCATCAAGGGTCAAATTGTGTGCAATAGGTTGATGGCGAATGCGTATGAGCACTCGACTTACAAGGGTTTGAAAATGGCTCGATGACGAATCAAGAATTAGTTTGAAAATAGTTTGATCCGCTTTAGTCCCTATGGGTGCTCCTAGGAGATAAACTAATAATCAAAGAAATGTGAAACATACATCGGAATGGGAGAGGGGTACATGTAAGTTACACGGGTATGGCATGCTCTTTTCTTCCAGTCTCGTCGTGTTGACCAAGAACACAACCCATGCTATTCTCAAGAACCATTAGATACATTATCAATAGTCTTCCAGCTACTGGAGGTATCAGTATCGGAGGTTCCTGCAAATACTCTTTTATTCTTTCAAATGCCCTTTGGCAATTTTCATTCCAGATGACCGCCTGATCTTTCTTTAACAATTTGAACATGGGTTCACACGTGGCTATAAGATGAGATATGAACCTAGCAATGTAGTTCAATCTACCCAAGAAACCACGAACCTCTTTCTCTGTTTTCGGCGCTGGCATTTCTTGAATTGCTTTTATTTTTGCAGGATCGACCTCGATTCCTTTTTCACTAACAATGAACCCTAGCAACTTTCCTGACCGTACACCAAAAGTGCACTTGTTTGGATTCAACCTCAGTCTGAATTTCCTTAACCTCTCAAACAGCTTCAAAAATTTCACCAGATGTTCCTCCTCTGTCTGTGACTTCGCAATCATGTCATCAACATAGACCTCGATCTCATGATGAATCATATCATCAAAGAGCGTCACCATTGCCCGCTGATAGGTTGCCTTTGCGTTCTTCAACCCAAAAGTCATTACCTTATAACAGAAAGTCCCCCACGGTGTGATAAAAGTTGTTTTCTCCATATCCTCCGGTGCCATTTTGATCTGGTTATATCCGGAAAAATTGTCCATGAAGGAAAACACTGAATACTGCGCGGTATTATCAACAAGTACGTCAATGTGAGGGAACAGGAAATCATCCTTCGGGCTCACTTTGTTCAAGTTCCTATAATCAATGCACATCCTTACCTTACCGTCCTTCTTTGGTACAGGTACGATGTTAGCGTCCCACAGAAGGTAATTTTTCACGGAGAGAAATCTTGGGTCCAACTGCTTCTGGACTTCTTCTTTGATTTTTACTGCCATATCTGGTCTGGTTCTCCCGAGCTTCTGCTTGACAGGTGGACACTCTTCACACAAAGGCAAGCGATGAACCACAATATCTGTGTCAAAACCGGGCATATCTTCATATGACCAAGCAAAGATATCACTATACTCTCGGAGCATTTCAACCAATCTTTGCTTGACATCACTCTGCAATGCAGCCCCTATCCTGACTTCCTTTCTGGCTCCTTCAGTACCCAAGTTGATGACCTCAATTTTCTCCTGATGAGGCAGAATGACTTTCTCTTTCTGTTTCAGTAGTCTGGCGAGCTCTTCAGGCAGGTCTTCATCTTCCTCAATCTCTTCTTTGGCTTGGAAGATCGGATTATCAAAGTCAAAGCGAGTCATAGATAATTCTGGAGCGGTGTAATCTGCAATGTGAAACCTGCAATGATGATGATTTAATGCTTAAAATGATATGCAAACAAGCACAAACCACATTGCCATTTATTGTTAAAAATAAAACAAGAAAAACAAGGATCACAATATTTGAATGCAAGAAAAACGCCCTTTGATTAATTGATAAAATGATTGTTCAAACATAAAAGATTAGGCCATGTAGACAATGACCGCTATGCTCCGGGTAGAGCACAGGGCTACAGATAATCAAGAAAACAAATTATTACTCTTCTCTAGTCACTTGGATGACTTCCTTGACAGTCCAGTTGCTTAGGCTCTGACCCGGAATGCATGGCCGAATCCATGAATCTATTTCGCAATCGTTATCCCCTTCTTCGTCGGACACGGCACTGATCTACTCAAAGATCACCCCACCGCTGGTGAATTGGACGGGTCTCTTGTAGCGCGGCGCGCTTTATGAAGAGGAGGATGGGTTGTACCCCAGTCCGAACTTGTCTTGTTTGTTAGGGATGCTCAGAACTTGGCCCCAACCCTGAGATGCTCCGGATTTCACCACTGCTTGTGCTTCTTTAAAAGATGACATGGCAACCTCAGGTACTTTGTCTACAGTCGGTGTTTTCTCCTTAATCTGCACAGTCTTGAAAGCCTGGCATAACGTCTCGTGGATTTCACCATCAACCTCGACGTATTTGAACAAATACAAATGACTTATCATAATATCTTCTTCCCCACAAACAGTAACAACACTGCTATCCACCATATATTTCAACTTCTGGTGCAGAGTTGACGTAACATCGCCTGCCGAATGGATCCAGGGTCATCGCAACAGACAGCTATATACTGGCTGGATATCCATGATATAAAACACAGCATCAAAAAATTTCGGACCAACCTGGATCGGAAGAGTCAATTCCCCAAACACGGACCTTCTGGTCCCATCAAAAGCTCGAACCACCAAGTCACTTGGGGTGCACATTATCCCTCGGGTGTCTAGCTTCATTAAAGCCTTCTTGGGTAACATATTCAGTGATGACCCAGTGTCTACTAGCACGCGTGACAACACCGCCCCTCTACATTTGATGGATATATGCAGCGCCAAATTATGATTCCTTCCTTTGGGCGTCAAATCAAGATCAGTAAAGCCCAGCCTGTTACCCGCATTAACGTGTGCCACTACTCCTTCGAGCTGATTCACAGATATCTCATGTGGCATGTATGTTGTATTTAAGATTCTTAAGAGAGCATTTTTGTGTGCCTCCAAACACAACAGCAATGACAAGATGGAGATCTTTGACGGTGTTAGTTGTAAGTGATCTACATCTTGTAGTCACTCTTCCTGATCAACCTCATAAACTCTTCTGCATCCTTCAACAAGGACTCATTCTCACCAGCCTGAGAACTCTCTTCGACCACCGCTTTTCCTTTACCCTTATCAGATTTCTCAGCACTCACTTCGGGAGGTGAAAATACTCTTCCGCTTCGGGTTATCCCCCCGACACCTACCAGATTGTCAACAGAATCCAGCGGTGAACCTTTCAGTTCCTGCTTCTGACCATTACAGTAGACCTCGGCTCTATAATTCCACAAAATAGCCTTAGTACTCTCGTAGGGTACGAGTCCAGCTTTAGTAATTATGATAGTGGGCGGCCTTGGAGGCACGGAAATAGTGATTGTCTTGTAAGGAATTGAAATCGTCGCAACTTCATTCTTCTCTTCATCGACTATTTTATCATCTTTCTTCTCTGACACTCTGTCAAATTGTAGAATACCATCATTCATCAGCTTCTGAACATGACTCTTCAACTTCTCGCATCCCTCAAGATGGATCAAACACTCAGCACAAGCTCTGCCACAACCAGGAAATACTCCTCCACTCAGTAGTTTGTCTTTTACAAAACACAACGGAGTCTTCACATCTTCAACATCAGCTACCAAGTTCAAATCTTCATCCTCAATAATGGCACTAACCTCAGCTGCCCCATGATTAGGCATGGGATTCTACACGACATTGAGCGCATCATGAGAGAAGTTGATGGCTTTGCTGACTATAAGGTCCTGCACCTTATGTTTAAATGCTTTACAATTGTCGATATTACGGTCGGGGGCACCGGAATGAAAATCACACCTAGCATTAGCATCATATCCGGGTGGTGGTGCACCAGTCAAAGGAGCCAGAGTCCTTTTCTGAATCAATTGTAATTGCATCAAGTGTTGAAGCAACTGCGAGTATGGCATCGGCGGCGCATCAAACTGCCTGTTTACTGCCCTGCCCCGATACTGAAATCTGCGAGGAGCATAATTTTGTTGTTGCTGTTGTGGTTGTGGCACTGCAGGAATTATAATGCTTGCAACCTGAGGTTGATGTTGAGGTACTGCTGACCTCTACCCTTGTTTCTGTTTCGGGAACCCGAAACTGTATTAATTTCCCCCTCTCTCCTCTTATTGCCAAAACTTTTGTTAACTCCTCCAACTGAGGATCCTTCACCGGCTTGAATTTTACCCAATTTGATTCTGTTCTCAACTCTTTCCCTTGTAATGATTAGATCTGAAAAACTCACCGATATGTTGCTGATTAACTTCTCATAATACACCCCCGGTAATGTGGCAACAAACATGTCTATCAACTCCCTCTCCACCATAGGAGGTTGCGCTCTGGCGGCCAATTCACGCCACCTCTGGACGTATTCTTTGAAGTACTCATTATTTCTCTGAGATAAGTTCTGTAATTGGACCCTGTTCGGCGCCAAATCACTGTTGTACTGGTAATGCATAACAAACGCCTTAGCTAAATCCCTCCAGCTTCGGATGTTAACTGGCTCTAGCCCCATGTACCACTCTAGAGACGGACCGGAAAGACTGTCTTGGAAAAAGTGCATAAGCAGCTTCTCATCGTCAGAATAGGTGGACATCTTGTGGTAGTAGGAACGAAGATGAACTCTCGGACAGGTTGTCCCCTTATACTTATCAAAGTCTGGGACTTTGAACTTCAGAGGAACCTTCAAATCTGGGATCAGCCCCAAATTTTCCATATCCAACCCCATAAAATTTTGATTCTCATAACTCTTCATCTTTTCCTCGAGCAGCTTAAACCTCCTGTCTACGTCAGATGGTAGACCAGCACCAACATCCCTCATAGAGAACACATATTCTTGATCATCCTCCTCCCACTGAGGGGCCGTATTCCCATGCACAACACACGTAGGTTCGGGAATATGAACTCTAGTCTGGTTTCCTCCGCCCGGAGGGATAACAACTGTAGGAACACTATTAGCGTGTGGAATACCATCATCATTACGAGGAGGAACAACATCAGTTCCACCATGAAGCACGCCACTCCCGTCAACCCTAGCAATTAACGGTTGCATCAAAGTTCTCAGCTGTTCTTGGCCATTGGCGACCCCTTGCATCATATCCATGAACTGGGCCATCCTGTCACAGAATTCCGGGAGCTCAGCCTAAATCTGATCCATAATCCTGCATTGATTTCCCCTGGTAGCATAGCGATATGTCGCTTGGTTGTCAATCCTGAAACAAGCTGAACAAACCACAGAGATAAGGTTAACGGTTCTGGAGCACCTGCGATGCAAAATGAGAAATGATGCAATATGCAGACATGTAAATATGCGTTAGGGAAATTTTCCCCTCAATTCTAGTTCCGCGAGATCAGCGAGACAATGGGAAGCCAACAGATAAGCATAACAAACTCCTCATAAATAAGATGAGAGCCAAGAGTCAATATACAACACAACACTAAATACAACAGAATCAAAATGACCTCAGCCAACAAATTCGGCGATGGTCAAGATACATCATAACAACAAACTACAAAGAGAGAAAAACATCAAATATGATGGCGAGCCTGGAAATCCTCCAACAACTCTCTCGTATCTGAATGATCTGGCCTGGCTACCAACCCCTGGATGAGCAACTCTCTCTGGCTAATGATGCTCTGCAAGCTTTGAGCATAATCCTCCCAAGCGCCTTCACCAAATGCCTCCTCAAGCTTGGACCTCTTCAAATCAGCTCTTGACTTATAGTTCTCCAAAGTTGCAAGAGTTTCATTCAGTCTACAGTCACTTTCACGTCGGTGCAAGGATTCAACTATAACCTTCTCATCTTTCACCTGGATCTGAGCCTTCAACTTAACAATCTGTTGCCGCAGTCTGTCTTCTCACTCCTTGTTGTTAGTTAGAATGGCATTCCATTGGTCATTAAACTTGGAGATCTCTATATATACTTTGTCCAACTCTTTCTTCTTGGAACTAAGAACATCACTGACGCTCTTCAAATCTAAGCCCACACGCTCTCGAGAACGAATCTCTGCAGTTAACTCTCTACCCAACTTGTTAACCAATTCAGTTTGCTTCTTAGATGAAAAAATGGCTTGATTTCTCTTGCTTCGGAGCTGAATAATCTCTTTTTCCAATTCCTCGTTTACCTTGCGCAACTCCTCCTTCTCGAACCATAGCTAATTATATCTCTGGATATCAACAGTAGTCAGCTCCTCAATCATCAAAGGATATAAAGGCTCACAAGCTGGAAATGGCATCAATAATCTTCTAGCTCTCTCCTGAATCTAAACCATATAAGGCTCATAAGCTCTACTGTTGCTCTTACCCAAAGAAACCTTCCCTCTATGGTGAATCTTGTTCCAAGCCTTCTCCACTCTGATCAGGGTCTCATTCTCCAGCAAGCCAGTGAAATACAGAGATTCCTGTATTTCCTCTTCCTTTGGAGGTTCCCTCAGAGCATACCCAAACTACCTCACTGCAAGAGCTGGGTTGTAGTTAATACCTCCTTTCCTTCCAATCAACAGGATGTTAGGAAAACCACCACAACTAAAGATAATCTTTGTGCCCAACTGATCTCTGTCAAACCATACGATGTTCTTAGAAGTCAAGCCCATAAGTCTCTCCGACTACTCAGAAATACCTGTCGTGTCAACAAAAGGACCAACCTTGGGAAGGTGACTCAAAAACCATCTGTATAAAAGAGGTACACAACAAGACACATTCTTTCCCCTCCGATTCTCATTCTTGTAATGCACAGAATGATAAACATCTCCCAGAAGTGTAGGCATAGGATTTCCTGAGATGAAAATGTGGAAAGCATCCAAATTCACAAAGTCATGAATATTCGGAAACAAAACTACACCATATATGCACAGAGCTAAGATGGCGTTAAAGACAATCCAACAACCCTCTTTCACAAAGTGTTGAGCTTTACCAACCAAGAAAGGTAATAGAAATCCAGGCATCCCATTTCTTCTAACCAACTTCCCTTATAACTCTAAAGCATCAAGATGAAGAGCATTAGTAAGCTTAGTCAAATTAGGTTCAGCTTCAGTATGATAAAAAGGCATCTGATCCAGAATAGAAACTCCTAGCAGCATAGAGAACTTCTCCAAAGTAGGCATCAACACATAACCCAGGAAAGTGAAACACCTAAACTATGAATCATAGAACTGAAGCAAGGTATGAAGACCTCCCAACTCGAATATTGAAGCTTTGCAGACATAACCCAAGAGCTTCCGATATGACTTCTTGAAATCTTCCATCACATTACAATCAACAACAGAAATCAAACTGAGCAGGGGTGCTATGTCAGGAGTAGGAAACTTGTACACAACAGTCTTCTTCAAACTGGGTTCCATGTCAGAAGTGGAATAAGCTCACTAGAATCGAGAGGAAAATATACACTTGCAACATAAATACATGTCAATGTTAAATGCAAATGAAAATGCAAATGCAACAGGGGATCAAGATTGTTGTGCTGTTGGCTGAGAAGAACCAACGCTTCACTTTGGCGAGAACATAACACAACACTGATATAAGGAACCACTGTATCAAGGACCAAAAGTTCACACTGACGAGAAACCCGGGTAGGTTGAAGGCCAAAGTTTCTTGCATAACCCTCCCCGCTCACAGGTATGAACCTATCTCTGATAAGGTCTGACATCCTATGCGGTCATCAGCGTTACAAACTTTCGAGAAATGATGATACGTTCACCATTTATGGTTTGGCATCATAGTCTAATGAAGCGGCCTCACTTAGCTGACTTCCATATAATCGGTCCCCAGAGTCGACAATCCTCAGATCCAACATCCTCTCAACTATCCAAAACAGACTGAAAAGGTAGTCATCAAAGAGAATCTCGTCTGAGCGCGAATTTCGTGGGAACTAGTGCATGCCAAACATACAGGTTCACCACTACTTTCCACTTCTAATGCTATGGTAATACTCAAGTCTGGGTTTTGGCTTATCACACAATGGAACATTCCCACCCAACAGCACGGCAATATGATGATAACAATGCTGAAAATAAAATGCAAATGCAGTAAAGTACAACATATATACACATATGTACACACCCCAAAAGTAAAACACACAAGCGCTAGGATTGACTCGCATAGGGGATGGGAAGAGTCCCCAGCAGAGTCGCCAGCTGTCGCTACTGCGAAAAAGGTGCCAGCAAGGACAAAAGAGTCGCCACAGTTCAATATTTATCCTAAAGATAGGGAAAGGAAACGATCATAGAAAACCTATGAAGAAGGGAAAAGACAGGTCATCGCAATGAAATCTTGGGTTCGGGAGTTGGTTATGCAAGGGGAAGGTATGAGCACCCCTCACGTCCGTCGTACACAACGGGATCCATGCTTGTTATCTATCTAAAGGGTGTTAATCTATAAGGCTGGCCACAGGGGCGAAAGAAAAGAAAAAAGGACTCGGTAGAGCATCACCGCTCTATGGCTACGTACTCCCTCGTGCAATAGGAAAGTCAGAGTCAACGTAGTTCGGAAAACTATGCGTAAAATTGGGAAAGGTTGCTCGCCAAGACATCGTCGTCTTGTGCCTATGTATCCTCGTCTGGTATGATAAATCAGAGCAAACAAAGTTCGGTCTGACACGATCACAGGTTGGTTCAAGTGTTTTAACCAAGTAGGGTTAAACCTTCATTCTAGCAGTTAGGTGTATTGATGCTCGACCATTGGAGACTTAGGCGTGGCCTGTTTGCGGTAGAACCAAGAGTTAACAACACTCTTTTTAAAAATGGTTTTCAATTAATCCTGAAAGATAAAAAAGTTTGGTGTTTGTTTTTGAGTCTTTTATGAAGAAGAAGTGAATTGAATTGTGTTTTTAATTCATGTTGCACTAAAGACTATGACTTAGGAGCGAATGCGTCGCATATCGCCCAAAGGGCATACGCCAAACACTCTAGACAATTGAGAGGAGGCCCCCCAATCATCATTTCCCAAATGCTTAAGGCTCGTAGTGTACAACACTCATTATCCTTTATTACATGTTTTGAAGAAGTTTTGAGATGAGATGAGAGAAGACACAACTAAGGGGAAACTAACTCAACCCTAATGTTATCATGCAATGTGCTCCTATGATTGAGATTGAAAAGGGAAAAGACTATCCTAATGTTAGCATGTTTGGATTGAACACTTAATGTCTCTCCTACTCTCTAGGGACTAGGAATCCTAAGGGATCATGGGAAAGAAAACCAAGTAAACACAAGATAAATCAATCACAAGTGAAAAGGAAGAAAAGGATGCAAACATGAAATGCAACACAATGAAAAGAGGGAGGAAAAAAATGTGGGGCAGAAACCACCACAAGCACATCTCAACCTCTTGAAAACAAACAAAGAGATGCAAAACAAAAGAGGAATGCAAGCAAAAGAACTTAAACATGTCCAAGCAAAAGTGAGATGAAATGGGAGAAGTTACAACTCCTAAAACCATCCAAACATCAATCACCAACCTCAAAAGGTAAACAAAAAAGAAAGAGAGGAAGGCATGATCAAGATGAGGATGGGAGAATAGGCTTGGGAAGCAAGCAACATAAGAAGAATCTCAACCAAATGCACCAAATTGATCATGCAAAAAGAAAGCACAAACAAGTTCTCAAAGTGGCATCTCATTCAAGGCAAACTCAAAGTACAAACAAAGAGTACCAAATCACCTTGAATGAGTTCTAAAGTCTAAGGGACAGAAGTGAGAACAAGAGAAGAAGGTTCACAAACCAAAGAAGAAACAAAGCCAAGACAAGTTACAAAGTAGGGCAAGGTAAAGAACCAAAGTTCAAAACACTTTCAACATTCAAATGCAAATGGAAAGCCCTAATTAAAAGTAACTTGCAACACAATCCAAACAAATGTGTGACCTATAAAATTGAAACCAGCATCCTAAACATGTCAAGAATGTGAATTAAGAAGCATAGGATGCATATGGGATCCATAGGAGTCATTTCCCAAAGGAACTAGGTCAACTAGTTTATATGAACTTCAACCAGGGTGACTTGACTTGCAAGGTTCACCAAAAATAGAAGAATTGTTCAATAAATCTAAAATAAAATACGCAAATCTCTTAAGCAAGTTGGCAACCAGAGGCCAAAACATCCAAACCAAATTCCACTCAAGACATCACCAAAGGATTTGATCAACTAGGGTGCTCCACCTTATGGAATTAATATCGAGGGTCAAACAAAAGCAACACAAAGTCAAACAAAAATAGGCCAAACATGGACCAAAATCAGCCTCAAAGGTACCTCAATCCATCATAAAAGTGGAGAAGAAACCTTACTCATTGGTGATTGCAAATGGTCCACAAAGCAAGCATGATCAAAGAAGAACCATATTAAAAAGAATTCCAATCATAAAATTCAAATTAAATTGGAAACTAAAAACAAAATTAAAAATTATGAAAAATTAATTAAGACTTTAAAGTGTTTGAAAATATTTTTTTCTGAATTTTCTGATATTTGGAAGCATTTTTAATAATTAAAAAGCAAAACAGAAAAAAAAAATAAAAAGAAATAAAATGTGAAGCCAAGGAGGTGCAACAAATACAAAGGAATCATGTTCAGCATGCTTTAGGCTCATAAACCTGGGGGTGCCAATAGTGCAACAAACCTAATCCATAAGAAACTTCAGATTAAATGAAACGCAGCGTTTCATTTAATCCAGGTGGAGTCAATGTTACACGCGTGCAAGGTCAATCCAATCAAAAGCAAACACAAGATCAGGTCAAAGTGTCAACGGATGCCAACTCAGATCTGAGGGTTGAAGAACCGGACGCCGGAGCCCTAGCTCCAGTCGTCTTCTCCGGCGAGGTGGCCGGAGCTCAGATCACCAGATCTCCACCAAACTTCACAAAATTTATATCAAAAGAAAGCTGAAGTCACGTAGGTCATGAATCCAAGATCCAATCATCCATATCCTTCAGAAATCAAGAGAATCGAACGCAACAAGTTTGAGATGCACATCTGATAACTCAAGCAAACATGAACAATAATGAATTAAACATAGCCTACACTAGGTAGGGCTTCAGATACAACCAATATGAACCGAATTCAAGGCCTAGAATGAGAGAAAAGTTGATTGGAAACTTACTGAATGGAGACACTCCGTTTGTGCTTCTCAGACGTGGAAGCTTGACTCAAATGATCCAGATCCACTCCAAATTCTTCAAGGAAGATGAATTGCACTTCAATATGCCTTGATTTGCAGAGAAAAGTGAAACACGATTTTGAAATTTCTTTGAGAATTTGAAAACTGAAATTGCTCTCTCCAGACTCAATTTGCACTTCTGAGCTCTCAAGGCGCGTTTTGAACTTATATATGATGGATATCTGATCAATTGGAAGGCCCATGAAGCCTTATTTTGCTGAATTTGAAAAAATACCCAAAATGGAAGTCACTCATGCACACGTGAAAATACTTGCATGCACTCATGAAAATCATTTGAATCTGCAGCTGGTAACTTCAATTTTACATTGGAATTGGATTGGGCCTTTGAATTGATCCAATTAACAAGTTTTGAAGTGAAACTTATTTGTGAAGGAAGTTGCAAATTCACGTGTATTTTTCCTCTTGGACCAAAACAAATTTGTGCATTTTTTTTGTGAATGTATCTTGAAGAGAATTGGATCAAAATAAGACATGAAGATGGTCTATAATGCATTGAATTGAAATCACACTTTAAAGTCCATTTTTCACTTGAAATTCTCACCAAATGTCCATAATCAATCATAATTCACACAATCCTTGAGTTTTATGATGCAACAGAGGTCCCTAGGAGCCACTCTCATGTTAGTTGAAAGTTCATTTGAAGTACACAAGTGCATGAAAATGGCTTATGTAACAAATGACCTATAATCAAATTTTCCCAAAATACCCTTGCCTTGTAAGGTCCATAACTTGAGTTCCATAAATGATATCAAGGACTTCTAGGACTTTTTGGAAAGCTAAGATCATGAGGAGAAACTTTCGTGTTCACCTAATGTTTAGGAGAAACATGATTCTAGGCCAAAAGTGCCTTGGAAGTGAGTTGACTTTTAGTTGACCAAAAATATGTTCATCTGAGACCTCTAACTTGTTGGAATCATAACTTGAGCTCCATAAACCTAATGGATGAGTTCTAGTACTCAAAAGAAAGCTAAGAACATGAACTACAAGTTTCATGTTTACAAGAAAATGATATTGAACTTGTATCATGAGGTAAATTGTCCTTGAAGTTAGGCACTAAAGAAGGGGATTTTACACTAAGATCCTCTGAAACCCTAATTTAGTAACTTCTTGAACTCTTTATTCTTCTTTATTTGAACTTGACATGATATCTTATATGTATCAATATAACTTCCCATAGATCCAATGACTTAAAACCAAGTCTCAAACTCCCTCAAGTCCACAGTTGACCTTGAGCTGACCAGATGAAACCCTATGTGCACAACCTTTGACTGTGACCTCTTGCAAGTGAAATAAGTGTTTAGATGAGCTCCACAATGGATTCTAGAGCACTCAATGAGCTTCTCAAACACCTCTTATCCATAACCATGATCTTAGGAACCCCTGATGATCCCCAGTTGACCTTCAAGATAGGAGATAAGCAGCATACATCCATCTTCTCTCTCAAAGAGCCATGACCACTTCCTGATGATTGTAAGCACTTGATGACTTGAATAAGCACCATGCTTGAGTTTTAAACACTTGAAACTCTTCTCTTGAATGGCACACCTCTCTTGATCCCATGTAAAGGATAATGTTATGCAAATGCAAATGCTAAAATGAAAAGAAACATAAGCCAAGTAAAGAAAAAGGTTGGTCAAATTTTGGGGTACAACACCCCGTTATCTGGTTGGGAGAGAACTTATGGCTCTAATAGATCTTGTTTCAGGTGGAGGATGGCTCTGTCGAATTCCTCCATCTATTCGAACGCGGCCTCCTTGTGGAGAAGTTTGAAAAAAGGGAGGGCGTGTTGAGCAGACTTGGCCACCAAACAGGATAGCGATGCGAGCATCCCGTTTTGGGATTGGATGAACTTTTTTGAGTTCAGTGTGGGGAACTCACAGAAGGCTCTGCACTTGTTAGGGTTAGCTTCTGTTCCTCATTCGGACAGATAGAAACCGTGGAACTTGCACGCTCGTACCCCAAACGTGCACTTATTTGGATTAAAGTGCGTCTTGTACTTCCTGGCCTGCTCGAAGACCTTCCTCAAGTGGGTCGTGTTATTGAATTCCTCATGGGACTTCATGATTATTTCGTCCATATAGACTTCGAGCATGTCCCCAATTTCTCCTATGAGGACTTTGTTCTTCATTCTTTGGTAGGTAGCGCCAACATTTTTCAAGGTGATGGGCATTATGTTGTAGTAATAGTTGCCCGATTCGGTCATGAAGGTCGTGTATCTTTTGTTGCTTTTTTCCATGGGTATTTATTTATAGCCTGAATATGCGTCTATGAAAGATAACAATTTAAAACCGGCAGAATCATCAACTAGTTTATCTATGTTAGGGAGGAGATATGTGTATTTAGGGCAAGCCCTATTAAGATTAGTATAGTCAATGCATATTCGCCATTTTCCATTATTCTTTTTCACGAGTACAACATTGAACAGCCAAGTGGTGTACCTGGCTTCCGAGATGAAGTTCGCCTCTAGAAGGTCTTTTACAGCCTGCTCGGCAGCCTCTGTCTTCTCCGGAGACTGTCTTCGCCTACATTGAGATACTGCCCTAACAGCGGTATCGATAGTGAGGGGGTAACAGGCCACATCAGGGTCTATCCCGGGCACCTCTGCGACACTCCATGCAAACAGATCAGCATTCTCCCGGAGGCAGACTCTCAAGTGTTTCCTCGCAAGATCAGGGAGTCTGGTCCCAATCTTCACTCTCGCTGGGGGTCGTCGCCAAGCAAAACAAGTTTGAACTCTCCATCCGGGACTCGATGCATCGGATGGAAAGCTTCGCTGCTACTAGTGGACATGGAGGGGCTGCTCGGAGATGACTGGGTCTCTTTCCCCTCGCCTTTGGTCGTCTTCAGAGATATGGATGTCAAGGTCGATAGAGTCGACGTAGGGCAGAGGCTTTGTTTCTTCGGTGCTGCTTGGTAGAGAACACTTGTTGGGAGTCTTTGTCCTGGTGGTGATGGTGTTCAGCCCCTTGGAGGCTGCCTCGAAACATCTCTTTGTAGCTTCAATATCTCCTTATAGAGTTTCCACGAGACCCGTCGAAGTATAGTATCATCTTCAGGTGCACTGTTGAAGGCACGACCACCAATTCGGCCAGAGTTGGCCGCCTGAAGATGCACAAGTACTACGATGGGCAATCGATGACCAGGAACAGGACCTTGATTGACCTGGCCATTTCAGCAAACTTGAAGGTTACGATCAGTTCTATGTAACCCCAGGGCTTCGTCACCGACCCATTGAAACCCTGCAGATCGGATCCCACGTAAGGAGTCAGATGTGATTCGTCCAGCTGGAGGGTGGAGAACAATTGGGAATACATAATATCAACTGAGCTGCCTTGGTCAACGAGGACCCGTTGGACGTCAAAATTTGCCATCTGGGCCCTCACGAGCAGAGGGATCCTGACGTTGGGGGCTCCACCGAGGAGCTCTTCGTGGTAAAAGCAGATGAGAACAAACTCTCCCCTGGACCCTATCGAGGGTGGAGTTCCGGTTCGAGCTGTTGCTGATAAGGTGCTCGAATTTTCTTTTGATGGACCCTACCATGACTTTATTAAAGCCCCCTCTAGAGATACCATGGCGGAGGGGAAAGTCTCCCATGGGCTATACGCGGAAAAGTATAGAGGGGCGTTGAGCCCCTCGGGGATGTAGAAATCTTCAGTCTGCGAGATGCTCATAGTGACCTGAAGGTTGGTTTCTTCAGAGGAAGGCACCTCTTCCTCGACCTTCTTGGACTCCTAGGCATACTGTTGATGAGCGTCCTTTCATTTTGCGAACTGCTTTGAATGTGTGTCCTTGATGAGTATCTCTATAGCATTCTTCAAGTAGGTGCAGTCATCGGTCATATGGTCGTGACTCTTGTGGAACCAGCAATATTTTGACTTGTCAGTGTTTTGTTTGGATGGTATCTGCTTTGGGAATCGGACTCCCGCCATTCGGAATTCTAAGTTGGCACATTCAAAAAGGATCTTTTCACGGGATACTGTCTGAGGAGTATACTCGTGGAAACAGTTGAAGGGCCATTTTTTGTCCTGGGGCTCTCGGGGACGATCTTCGCGCCTTCTATCTCCTCGACGAGATGTCGAAGGCTCGTCATATCGGGAGGATCGGACGTTCTCACGATGCCTCAAATCTCGGGCAGAATTGGCAGCCTCCTTCTTCTCGTACTGGATGTACGCTTGTTATTTGAGGAGGAATGCATCCAGCGTTGTTTGAGGGGTTGAATGTCTACAGCCTTAGAAAACTCTGTGCGGGGACGGAGCCCACGCTTGAGCAGAAACTTCTTCATGCCATCTATCGGCGAGACATGGACAGCCTCCTTATTGAATCTCTCGATGTAGGCTCGCAGGGGTTCGTCCCTCCCTTGGATGATGGCCTCAAAGGAAGCTTCGGTCTTCGGGTGTCGGCGAGAGGCCGTGAAGTGTCTAGAGAACATTCTTCCCAGCTGCCTCCTTTCTTGAGCGTGGTCGGGAATAACCTTAAATTGATGGCGCCCTAGACGTCGCGGTAGTCGAGTAGCACATTGATATTTTTGATGTGCTCGTCGGGATTCATAGTACCGTCGTAAGGGCCCAGAGAAGGGGGATTCTCCAATCCCTTAGGAAGGCATGTGGTCAGTGTCATTCCTCAAATTTGTCCTTTTTCTAACATTAACTGGCATTCACGTAGCGCTTCATCTGCATATCTCATTAGGTCATAACTTTGCATGTCATTGAGCTCCTAGGATGTGGGACCAAGAGGTTCACCGAGCTCCAAGGTTTTCCCCCCATTCAAAGGATCCATCAAAAGCAGTGAATTAGGGTTTTCATTGGTGTAAGTTGAGTTGATATCGATTTAAGAAGGGAGGTTTGATTTGGCTTCATGAAGAAGTGAAGTTTGATTCAGATTCATTTTTTGGAAGTGTTCATTCAAGTTCTCGTCATAATTCATTTCTAAACCATAATCCTAAAGTCAAATCCAATTATGAATCTAATCTTCATTTAAGATTTTTTTTTACAACCCATTTTTGTTTAACCCATGTCCATCTTTTTTACCCATTTTTAAAAATTACCCAATTAAAAAAAAGAAGCCAATGTCCATTTGAAAATCCAATTATCCAATTACAAACCAAAATCCATTTTTGTTCAATTGTCTATAAATCCAATTTTTTTCCCCAAATCCAAGTGTTAAATCCATATTCTAAATCTATTTTACCATTCATCTCTAACTTCAATTTTATCCATTTTCATATCCCATTTTAATCCAATTGAAAACTCATTTATCCATACCATAATAACCATTTGTAAGTCTTTTTTCCATATCCATATCAATTTCAATTTCATAAAACTAATATCCTTTTTTTTAACCCTAAAACCATTGTCTAAAATTCAAAATTCCAACCAAATAAACTTACTCCATCTCCAATTATTTTGAATAAAACAAGCCAGTGTTCAAGTTCACTTTGATGTCCATCCATTTCAAGAACCACATCCAAACATCCTTTCATTTAATCCAAATTTTACTAAATCCATGTTCATCCATTCATATCCTATTAATCATATTCCTAAACCATATTCCAATTGCCAACGTGAGGAATGGTGTATAGTCGCAGGAGGTACATAACATTTAGTACAAAACAACCAAAGAAAGTGCATAGCAGTGACTTCACCATGGCCACACATGTGCTAAGTCAGGTAACATCATCAAAGGCAAAAACGCAAATGCACCAAAACAGGAATTTCTGATAGCAGGAGAAATGAAAATTCAACTACAAAGGTCATGCCAGAAATTATTTAGATAGTATATTACATAGCCACAAAAGGTACACATTAGCAGAAAAAGTATACAATAACAGAAAAATAAAGTCCCAGGCAAACGTTAATAAGGAATAATAACAGTAACAGTGCAGGTCAGGTCATGCTACACTACAATACCATCCATCCCTTTGCAAAACCATAGAGGACCCACTATACTGCATACGCCATAGAAAACCTGCCGTGAAAAATCCACCCCACGTCATATACACAACACGACAAAAGCAATTGGCAGAAGGAAAGTTATAACAGAATACAGACGATACGTAACGAATATACACAAAACGGTAGCACGTTTTTACAAAAGACCTATAACAAATTCAATTTGAAACACCTACCCTATCCTCCCTAATCTCTGGTATAAAAGTTGCAATAGCTCTGCAAACTAAAAGGAGATGGACCTTCAATTCCCAGAAACGAGCAACTTCTCGAAGTTTTCTTCAAGTCCTTTTTCACACCCGACCACCTTCAACCTCCACTCATTATTTTAGCATCTGCAACAACTTCGTATTGCAGCAAAGAGTCCTCTTTAAATTTATCTTCATCAATGACACCTCCACAACACGACTCTAATTAATCACAACCAGCAAGGAGAATTTGCAAACACTGTAGCTGCGACTCACATCGAGAATGAAAGATCAACAGTAATGACAGAAGAAGCGCATGCAAAAGAAGAAGTGATGACGCTGAGACTTAACAACATTGAGGTATCGAATCTTACCTAAAGCTCGCTGTGAGGTAACATCTATCCGCAATCCGCTGCTCTTCTGATTGTGTAGGTTAGATCATTTCGATTTCAATATTTTTTGTGCAAAGAGTGAGGATGATCGGAGAGGAATGAGATTTGGCGGAGAGGTTTTGAATCGAGTTAGAGAGAAGAGGTTTGGTTATGGAGATTCCGGCGCAGCGGCCGTTTTTGTGCTTGTTTCATCTTCCGATTCTAAGACACTTAACTCTTTTTAAAGCATTCAAACTCTAATTCAAGTAAAACACTTAACCTAACTTTCTCAAAAGATATTTTCTTAATTAACAATGGAGATAACGAATTCTTGAGGTCTAACACTTCTTGGGTTCTCGAAAGATTGCTCTTATGGCGCACGCCTTGGGTTGTGATCATTTCGATTTTTCATTTCTAAGTACTTTATTCATTTAGGATACCTAATATGTCTAATCAAAATACGTTAATCAAAATTTAAATTATTTTCTTAATTAAATTACGAAAGAATTGAGTTCTTGGAGTCTCACACTCTTTGGATTCTTGAGTAACCACTCTTGAAGCGTATGTCTTGGGTTGTTGGTTGCTCGACCTTTCGTCCCTAAAATACTTGCCCCTAACTATTTGGACAAAGACGTTCACTGTCCTACAAACACAATTTCATAAATTAATTGAAGGGAAAAGGTGTTTTTGGGACCTAACATTCCAATAATACCCTGATTAATTGGTTGCAAGGTTGACGTCTCGTTTATCGAATAGTCGTCATTCTCCCTTAAAACACTTACACAAATCAAACTCATTTTCTCAATTAAAACCCTAATACACTTTAACAAATTCAAATACTTTTTCATAAAGAACATTGTTTAGTCCCTTCTTTCACACATATAAACTCGTGCTTCAGCCTCCCCTAGCAAGCGGACAAGCCAATGTTTAGCAGTTAGAATGCGACCTAAGCACTCGTTCGTTTAAAACACAAAACAACCAATCGTAGTATCACGAAATATGATGCTCTGACTTCCCCTTTGCACGAGGGAGTACATAGGCACAAGAGCCCCAATTCTTGGCGAGCACCCTAATAAAAATCACCTATTTCCCCCTATAGGCGATGAAATTCTAGCAAGCACACGATGGATGTTATTGCCAAAGTTATAACATCCACTGTGACATTGACTACTGTACTAACTAATTAAACTGTAAGTAAAAGTAGTAAATAACACAGCAATTGTTCACCTAGTTCAGTGTCAACAACACCTACATCTGGGGGCTATCAAGTCAGGGAGCAAATTCACTATCAGTAGAATTAATTTAGAGTCAAACAACTCAGTTTGCACTCCTCACTTAAAACCTACCCAATGACACTTCAACCTAGAGACACTCTAGACCTGAGTATTCCCACTCACTCCCCCTCAATCACACCACAGTGATATCCAATTACAGTTACAGAATAAAGATGAAGAAACACATCATACATACCTTGATCTTGCTTCAAAGCTTTGATCAAGGGACACACACACTCTTGCTTAAAAGCTTTGAGTGAGACACAGCTTAGAATATACCTAACCAATGCAGCAGACAGTTGCTTGGTAAACAAGTTTTCCTAAGACTCAATACACACGTGAAGAACACACTTTCTTCACTCACAATACTCACGTGAAGAACAACCTTCTTCACTCACAATGACTCTGTAATATGCACTCTCTATTCTTCTGTTAAAATCCTTACTGCTAGGATTTCTCCTTCTGATATATAAAGAGCAGTCAGTCCTTTTGGGCCTTGATGCGCACAGTTAGGTTTAATCATAACAAACCCTACTCTTCAATCATCTGCACGCTTGCCATTTAATTCAGGAGCATTTGTTTCGCTTTAGGGCTTCTTAAATGTCTCCTATATTTCTGCTTGAGCTCCTGATTTGTTTCCTGATTTCTAGATACCAGAAAAACTAACCTGCCCGTTGTTGCACCCCAAAATTTTCCCAACCTTTTCTTAACTTGGTTTATATTTCATTTCATTTCTTTCTAGCATTTGCATTGCATAGCATTTTTCATTGAACAGGGGATCAATAGTTTGTGCATAGCAAGAGGAGTCTACTCAGAGGGTTGAGCCTAAGCAAGGGGTGTTACTCAATTTTGGATGGTCATCAAGTCATCTAGAAGTGGGCAATAGTCTTGGGAAAGGATTGATGGATGTATGTGGGTCAGCTCCTAACTTGGAGGGAAATTAAAGATCATCAGAGGATTGTGAATTCATGGTTATGGGTATAAGATATTGAGAGAGCTCATTGAGTGCTTTGAGAATCCTTTGGAGCTTATTCAAGTTGTTGGGTGAGGTGGAGCAAGCCACAGTCAAAGATACTGCATCTAGGGTTTTCATCTGGCTAATTCTCAGTCAACTGTGAAATTAGAGGAGATTAAAACTCAATTCCAAGTCTCTATGGTCATGGGGTGTTGTGTTAAGATACATGAAACATCATTTCAAGTTCAATTCATCAAGGATCAAGAGTGTGAGAAGTTACTAAACTAGGGTTCTTAGGGTAAAATCCCTTATTTAGTGCCTAACTTCAAGACCACCTATCTCAATATACAAGTCTCATCTCAACTTTTGACCAACATGGAACTTGTATAGCATGTTCTTAGCTTTCTTTTGAGTACTTGAAGTCCTTGATTGGATTTATAGAACTCAAGTTATGATCCAGACAAGTTACAGGTCATCAGATGAATGTGATTTTGGTCAACAAAAGTCAACCAACTTCCAAGCCATTTTTGACCTAGAAGTATGTTTCTCCTCAACTTTTATCCAACATGAAAGTTATGGATATTGGTCTTAGCTTTCCAAAAAGTACTAGAAGTCTTTCATCTGATTTGTATAACTCAAGTTATGAGGCTTGCAAGTCAGGGGTATTTTGGAAAAGTAAGATTATAGGTCATAAAATTATAGGTCCATTTCACCAACTTGCACACTTCAAATGAAGATTTTTCCAACATCAAACCTGCTCCAAATGGTGTTATTTGTTTAACCAAGCCTTGAGAAGTCATGACTTTGGCTTAGAGTGGTGTTTTCCTAAATTGATTTTCATAAAAAGGGATTTAAAAGGAGAAAATGGATTTAATTCACTTTGGACCATTTTTTGTGCAAATGAATGCATATTTTGAGTGCAAACTACATTTTAAACACATTGGCATTAGTAGAATTTGAATTGGATGTGTTTTGGTGAGCCATTTCCAAGTTTACTTTATCATGAAGTTACATAAAAAACATCAACCATTGAGATTAAACAAGGGCTAAATCCTAGCCATTCACATTCCATACACTCCCAGCAAGCAATTTGAAGCATTTCAGAGCCAAATTAGAGGGATTTTCGTGCACATGAGAGAGCTCCAAACTCAAGTTCCATGAATTTTCAATTGGGCTTTACAAGCTGTCTTTGGGCTTAATTCTTTTCCAGATCCATCACATATAAGGTTTTGATCATGAACAACTCATCAGAACATGAAATTGGAGGAGAATTGAAGCTAGACAACTTTGAAAAAGTGGTGGAAAATTGAATTTCGAATTTGGAGAATTAGCAAGAATCAAGGCAAATTGAGCTTGCAAACATCTCTAGGAAGGATCATTGAACGTTTCTGGACAATTTTCTTCAAGTTTAAGCAAGAGTTGAAGGCTCAGTGGAAGTTCGCCACTAGATATTTACAATTCAACCTTACACTCTGGATATGCATTGATTCATTGCCATTTTTACATATTTGAGACCTAGACAACATGTAGATCATTAATATATAAAACGAACTGGCATTTATGTTGATTGTTGGATGAAGCTCAAAAAAATTTGGATCTGTTATGGCTTATTCTTGTGGTGTTTTGCTTGTTTTTTGCTTGACCTGTAACCTACATAACCTCTAGATGATGTTTAAACCAAATTGAGTGAGTTTTGGTGAACTTTGGATTTTGATGCACAAACTTAATGGCTTCGGGTTGCTCTCATCGTGCATGATAATTGATTTTTGATGGCGGATTTGAGATCCACGTGATCTCTAAATGAATTTTGATATAAAATTCGTGCCAAACAGTTGAGTTTTGGCTTGGCTGTGTGTTGTTGTTTCACGATGACCGAAGCATCTCCGGCCACCACCAGATTCCCTCCCTTTGTTTCAGGTTTGAACGAAGAAGATAGTGCCTCAACCGTTAGATCCATATGACTTCCCTTGACTAAGTAAGACAATCCAGCGTGTGAGATTGAGAGTCAGCCTTATTGACCATTGACTTGATAATGTGGCGTGACGATGAGGGTTAGATCTGATTACTTTCTGAGTGAGTGGTGTAGATTAGGACTCACCATAGGGTGAAGTCAACTGAAGAGCACGCAAGCATCAATGAAACAATGTGTTTCATTAAACCCCCTCAGTGCACGCGTGGCAGGCTTGTGAGCGTAGGATCCATTGACCAGTAATCCAATCCAGTGGTTGTGTGTTTTTCCCTTGTTTTTATTTTCTTTTATTATTTTCTTTTTATTCTTGTTTGAATTTAATTGATTAAAAATACTTCCAATACTCCAAAAATCCCACAAAAAAATATTTTTACAAACCTTGAGATGACTATTATTTTTAGACATTTATTTTTTTTTTTCAGATTATTTTTCATTTTTAAATATAATTAAATATTGGAGGTATTTTTAATTGAATTAAATTGTACATTGCTTGTTCTTTTATTTGTTTCTTCCATTTCCTTTGGGTCCAATGAATGAAAATTGATCCTCATATCCATGATGAGTTAAAAAAATTTTGAGGACCATTTTGCCCCTGGTTGGTTGACTTTAGGGTTGACTTTTGGTGCCTTTCTTTTGACCTTCGATTCTCCCATTTCAAAGTGGTACATCTTCAATATTATTTTCTTTTGATGGTGCTTTGAGGGGATATTTGTTTTGAGCTTTTGGCCTCTGGTTGCCAACATGTTTAGCTACCTTGTGCATTTTATTTGATTATTTTTGAACCATTTTCCTATTTTTGAGGTAACTTGCAAGTCAAATTACCTCCAAGGGAGGTTCACACATGTACCTTGACCTAGTTCAATTTGGATATGACATTTTTGGATCCTTTGAACCCTAAATGCTTTTTGTTTCATGTTTTTAACATGTTAAGGATGATGTTGGTTCAATTTTAGGTCATGATATTGTTTCTTCCTTGTTCATTTGTGTGTTTCTTTTCAAGCTTTCAACTTGAACTCCTATGTGATGCATGTTTGCTTCCTTTGAGCTCTTACTTGCATTTCTTCTTGTTTTGTTTTGTGATTGCTTTTGAGCTTTCTTCTCTTCATCTCCCTTATGTCCAATGACCTTGGAGTGTCATTTAAGGTGGCTTGGTCCCTCCTTTGGAGGTATTTGAAGCCTACCTAGAATGATGAATCCTTGAGGACACTTTTGGTGCTTCTTTGCTTTTGATAAGTGATGCTTATGGTTGAGTACCTACTATGGGGTCCTTGCTGCCCTCATTTGGTCTCCCATCCTCACTTGGCTTTGGGTTTTGTTTTACCTTTCATTTGGTTTGATTTTATTGGTGTGGTTGATGTTGTTTGACTTAAGTCATTTCATCCCACTTTTGGTGCATCTTTGTGTGGTTTGCTTGGTTGGATTGATTTCTTCTTGTGCACTTCTCCTTCTTCTCTTTTCTTGCATTTCCATATGCATGCTTGGTTGAGATGAGCTTGTGGAGGCTACTGCCCCACACTATTTTCCTCCCACTTTCATTCTACTTGTGCATCTTATGTTTGCATTTTCATTTGCATATGCATTCTTCTTCTTCTTCCTCTTTTGTTCTTCTTTGCCATGTTCCCCATAAGTTCTCTAACCTCTTGAGGTTATGATAGAAATTAGGTGCCTAACCATGCATGATAACATTAGGTAGTTCCCTTTTGAATCTCAACTTTAAGTCCACTTTGCATGATAACTTTTAGGATTGATTAGTCTCCCATTAGTGTTCTTTCTTCTCTTCTCATCTTCAAACACTCATAAAACACTTAATAAAGAATGACAAGTGTAGCACGCTACGAGCCTTAAGCTACATGAGAAATGGTAATTGAGGGGCCTCCTCTCAAGTACCTAGAGTGTTTAGTGTACACCCTTTGGGTGATATACGACGCATTCGCTCTTAGGTCATAGTCTCTAGTGCGACATGAGTTACAAATCAAGTTCAAAACACTTCTTCTCTAAAAAACATAAAAACACTTCAAACCTTTTTCATCCTTCGGGATCTTAATCAGGAAAATATTTTCAGATAAAAGAGTGTCGTTAACTCTTAGTTCTACCGCAAACGATAACGCCTAAGTCTCCAATGGTCGAGCTGCATACACCAACTGCTAGAACTATTTGTTAACCCTACCCGGGCCTAAAAAACTATTGAACCAACCTGTGGTCCTTTTAGCCTGAACTACGTTCACTCTGATCTTTCATACCCGATGAAAGTACGTAGGCATAAGACGCGATGTCTTAGCGAGCAACCTTCCCCCTTTCTTTAGCCGTAGTTAGTCGAACTACATTGATCTGACTTTTCCATTGCACGAGGGAGTACGTAGGCACAGAGTGGAGATGCTCTGCCGAGTCACTTCTCTGTTCTTTTGTCCCTAAGCCTTTAGCTAGGTAGTTTCAACACACCCTTTTTAGATAGACAACAATGCGCAGATCCCATCGAGTACGACGGACGTGAGGGGCGTTAATACCTTCCCCTTGCGTAACCGACTCCCGAATCCAGACATGGTTGCGATGACCTTGTCTTTCCCTTTTTCTTTAGGTTTTTCTGATTGTTTCCTTTCCCTCTCGTTGGGATAAATAACGAAAGTGGCGACTCTTCTGTTTTTTCGCCGGTGGTTTTTCGCAGTTGCGACAGCTGGCGGCTCTGCTGGGGATCGAACCCAGAATCTCTGGTTCCCTATGCGAGTCAGTCCTAGTGCTTGTCTGTTTATCTTTGGGTGTTGTGCATGTGTGCTTTATTTACTTTCGCATTTTACTTTCCCGCATTTATTTTCCGCATCATATATCATTACTGTTGTGCTGTGGGGAGGGAAGTTCC
Source organism: Lathyrus sativus (assembly GCA_963859935.3). Taxonomy (NCBI): domain Eukaryota; kingdom Viridiplantae; phylum Streptophyta; class Magnoliopsida; order Fabales; family Fabaceae; genus Lathyrus; species Lathyrus sativus. The sequence continues at coordinate 327,190,228 of OZ012737.1, read as the reverse complement.
ATTGAGTGATAAGCCGGACCTGGGCTTGAGTATACACCTAGCTTTAGTAGTGGAGATTAGTGGTGGATGTGCTTTCTTTGCTCATACTAGTTCACCATGAAATTCACGCTCGGACGAGATTCTCTTTAATAACTTTCTTTCTGGCCCTTTGGGCTCGAGGGTATTTTGGATTTGAGGGTTGTCGACTCTGGGGACCGATCATTTGTGAGTCAGTTAAGTGAGGCCTCTTCAGGGGACGATGATGCCAAACCAGAAATGGTGAACGTATCATCATCTCTTGAAAGTCTGTGACACTGACAAACGCATAGGATGTCGAACCTTATCAGTGGATAAGTCCATACCTGTGAGAGGGATTGGGTTATGCAGGAAACCTTGGCTTTCATAACACCCGGTTCTTTACAGTGTGAATCTGTTTATCAGTGGGTCCTATTGTCGGTACTTTGTTCTTGCTAAGGCGAAGCGCTGGTTCTTCTCGACCAACAGCACAGCAGTCTTGATCCCTTGTTTGCATTTGCATTTTCATCTGCATTTCATTAACATGTATTTGTGTTGCAGGTGTATATTTCTCCTTTGATTCTGGTGATCTTATTCCCTCCTTGCTGATATGGATTCCTTGAAGAAAATAGTGGCTTACAAGCTTCCTACTCCAGATGTTAGGTCTTTGCTGAGTTTGATTTCTCTGGCTGGCGGGAAGGTGATGGAGGATTTCAGGCAGTCTTATGGGAGATTATTGAGATGGGTCTGCAAGCCTTCAGCATATGAGGTGGATGGTCTTTATGCCTTTCTACAGTTTTACGATCCACAGTCGAGGTGCTTTGTTTTTCCTGATTACATTTTGGCGCCTACTTTGGAGGAGTACTAAGTATTGTTGGATGTGCCTGTTCTTAGTCAGATGCCATTTGTTCATATTGATGTGAAGCCTGGTCTGGCTAAGCTAGCTTCCATAGTACATGTGGATGCTTCAGAGTTACAAGGGGGTTTGACAGAGTGGGATGGAGTGCATGGTTTTCCTTTGGCTTTCTTAGTTGATAAAGCTAGGCAGTTTGCTAAGGATGGTTGTTAGATTGCATTTAGTGTTGTTCTTGCTCTTTGTATATACGACATTGTTTTGTTTCCTAATCTTCCGTACCTTGTGGATTTGGATGCATTTCATATATTGGCTTCGAGAAACCTAGTGCCTACTCTTCTCGGAGACGTTTATCATTCTGTGCATTACAAGAATGAGAAATGAAGGGGAAAGAATGTGGCTTGCTGTGTTCCTCTATTGTATGCTTGGTTTGCTAGTCATATGCCTAAGACGAATCCATTTGTGGCTACTACTAGTACTTCAAAATGGTCGGAGAGGTTAATGGGATTATCTGCAGAGAATATTGTTTGGTTTGATCGAGACATGCTGGGTACAGATATTGTTTATAGTTGTGGTGGCTTTCCTAGCGTTCCTTTGATCGGAAGGAAAGGTTGCATCAACTATAACCCTTCTTTATTGGTGAGACAGTTTGGGTATGCATTGAGGGAGCCTCCTAGAGAAGAGGAGATACAGGAATCTCTGTATCTTACTGGTTTATTGGAGGGCGAGGCTCTGGGCAGACTTGAGCATGCATGGAATAACATTCATCGGAAAGGGAAGTTAGCTTTGAGGAAGAGTAACAGCCGAGCATATGACCCTTACTTGACTTGGATTCATGATAGAGCTGTGAAGTTCTTGATGCCATTCCCTGCAGTCACACCTTTGTATCCTCTCATGATAGAGGAACCCACTACTGTAGATATCCAGAAATACAATCAGGTATTGGCAGAGAAGGAAGAGCTGAGAAAAGCGAATGAAGAATTGGAAAAAGAGATTATCCAGCTTCGAAGTGAGAAGATAGATGCAGTTCATTCTTTCAGGAGACAGACTGAGCTTGTGAACAAGCTGGGCGCGGATCTGACTAAGGAGACTAATGACAGAGAGCGTACAGGCCGAGACTTGAACGCCGCTTACAGTGTTCTCGCCACTAAGAAGGAAGAGTTGGATAAGGCTTACTTGAGGATCTCCAAGTTTGAGTCAATATGGAATGTCATGCTCACTAACAACAAGGAGCGTGAAGACAGGTTAAAACTTCAAATCAGCAAGCTGAAGGCTCAGCTTAACGCCAAAGATGGAGAGATTGCAGCAGAATCATCACTTAGACGAGATAGTAAGTACAGGTTGAATGAAGCGATCACGAACTTGAAGGATCTTAGGTTGAGAGCTGACTCCAAGAGACGCAGACTTGAGGCATGTTTCGGGGAAGAAGCTTTGGAGGATCACGTTGATAGTCTACAGCATACTGTTAGCCAGCACGATTTTCTTATTTAGGGATTGCTTGCTAGGCCGGATCATCCTGAGATGTTAAGGCTGTTAAAGGATTTCCGATCACGTTGTCCTGCTTGACCTGTTTTGTCTATTTCTGTTGTAGTTTTTGCTGTTTATTTGATGTATTTGACCATCTCCAGGCTTGTTGGTCGAGGTCTTTTCCTTATTTGTACTCAGTTGTAGTTTGTACATTGCCTTGCGGCTTTTTGATCTATATACGAGGAGTTGGTATTCTATGCTTGTCCGTAGGGTCTCCATTGTTATGTTTTTCCTGGAAACTGGAATCGAGGGGGAAGTATCCCTTTTGCATAAATACATGTCTGCATTTTAGCATTTTTCACGCATTTGCAGGTGCATTGGAACAATTAACCTTATTTATCCTGTGGTTTACTAGTATTTCAGGATTGCTGACGTGACAACTCACCGGTACGGTACCAGAGGAAACTAGAAAAGACTGATGGATCAGATGCAGGTAGAAATGTAAGAGATGAGAGATCGTATGGCGCAGTTGATGGAGGTCATGCAAGGGGTTGCTAGTGGCCAGGCGCAACTTCAGACTTTGGTGCAACCTCTGATTGCACAGGTGGATGATGATGGTGTGTTACACGGTGGGATTGCTTCTAACCCTCCTCACATTGAAACTCCTCGGACAGGCAATTCTATGCCAACTTTAGTCATGCTGGTTTTGCCAATGGTGGTAATGGTAATGGAAATGGCTATGGTTATGGTCTCGACACTACAGGTGCCATACATGGTAGCCTGGACCACACTTGGAATGAGGATAGGCAGGAGGATGTGTTTTCTCCAAGGATTGTAGCTCCTGAAATACCTTCTGAGGCTGATAGAAGGATTAAGATGATCGAAGAGAAGATGAGGTCTCTTGAATGCCAAAACTCTATGGGGCTGGATATGTCTAATCTGGGGTTGATCCCAGGCTTGAGAGTGCCACCAAAGTTTAAGGTCCAAGATTTCGATAAGTACAAGGGTACCACTTGCCCTATGGTTCATCTAAGGTCTTATTATCGCAAGATGTCTGCGCATTCTGATGACGAGAAGCTCTTAATGCACTTCTTCCAGGATAGTTTATCCGGTCCCTCGCTGGAATGGTATATAAGCTTAGAGCCCGCAAATGTCCGTAGCTGGAGAGACTTAGCCGAAGCTTTTGTAAGGCACTATCAGTACAATAGTGACCTTGCTCCAAATAGAGTTCAGCTGCATAATCTTTCTCAGAAGAGCAGTGAATGCTTTAAAGAATATACCCAGAGGTGGCGAGAGCTTGCTGCTAGGGTACAGCCACCAATGGTAGAACGGGAGCTTGTGGATATGTGTGTTGCTACTTTACCAGGAGTGTACTATGAAAAGCTTATAAGCAGTATGTCGGGAAGTTTTTCAGACTTAATAATCACCGGGGAAAGTGTTGAGAATGGAATTAAGTTAGGAAAGATCAATGCTGGTGAGATGCCCTCGGCAAGAGGAGGAAACAAAAAGGTGTTTGGAAACAAAAGGCGAGAGGGCGATACTAATGTTGTATCCAGTTCAAGGGGAAGAAATAGAGGTCAGAATCGGCAACATCAGCAGATTGCCAGCATCACTATTTCAGCAGTTCAACAACCACAGCAACAACAACGTCAACAACAACAATAACAACAACAACGACCGCAACAAAATCAACAGGGGTACGGAAGATACCAAGATAGAGGTCGGGCAGCAAATAGGCATTTTGATGCGCCTCCTATGCCTTACTCTCAGTTGTTGCAGGCTTTGCTACAGCTGCAATTGATTCAGAAAAGGACTTTGGCTCCTTTGACTGGACAACCTCCACCTGGGTACGATGCAAATGCCCGCTGTGAATTTCATTCGGGTGCTCCAGGACATAATATTGATAATTGTAAAGCCTTCAAACATAAAGTGCAAGATATGATTGACAGTAAGGCGGTCAATTTTTCTAATGATATTCCCAATGTGGTGCAGAATCCCATGCCGAATCACGGGCAGGGTGGGGTTAATGCAATTCTCAAGGAGGAGGTGTTGAATCTGGTGACGGATGTTGATGAACTGAAAACACCCTTAAGCTTTGTGAAGGCCAGGTTGCTAAAGGGGTGTGTTTTCCCGGGTTGTGCTGAGGACTGTGTTGAATGTTCTGTTGATCCTGAGAGAGGATATGGATTGTTGAGAAGTTGTATTCAGGAGATGATGAACGACAAAGTGTTACAATTTGACCGTTCTGTTGGAAGAGAATATGAGGATTTAGTGGCTGAAGAAAAGGATGAGATTGCGACAATCTCGATCCCGTATAAGACTGTTACAATCTATGCACCAAAGCCGCCAACGATAACTATCACAAAAGCAGGTTCTATGCCGTTTGAGAGCACTAAGGCTATTCCGTGGAACTACGAAGCCGAAGTGTATTGTAATTGGCAGAAGGTAAACTTGAATGATCCCCCTGCAATTTCAGTTGACAATTTAGTGGGAGCAGGAGTTATAACTCGCAGCGGCGAAGTCTTTTCGTCGCTTGAAGTGACTGCTGATAAGGCGGACAAAGGGAAAAGACCGGTAGTGGAAGATACTTCTCAATCTGGGGAGAGAGAATCTTTGTTGAAAGACACGGAGGAATTCATGAGGCTGATTAGGAAAAGCGACTACAAGATAGTCGATCACTTGCAGCAAACTCCTTCCAAAATATCTATCCTGTCGTTGCTCCTTTGCTCTGAGGCGCATAGAAATGCATTACTGAGAATACTAAACACTGCTTATGTGTCGCAGGAAATTTCAGTCAATCAACTTGAGGGAGTTGCGGCGCACGTAAACGCAGGAAATGGATTAGGCTTTACGGACCTGTGTCGCTACCGCGAAAATAAGGTGCCGGCAAAACAGAAGAGTCGCCACCTTTCGTTATTTATCCCTCAGAACGGGAAAGGAAACGATCGGAAAAACCTGACGAAAGGGTATAAGACAAGGTCAATGCAACCATTGTCTGGGTTTGGGAGTCGGTTACGTAAGGGGAAGGTATTAGCACCCCTCACGTCCATCGTACTCGATGGGATCCACGCTTGTTGTGTTTATTTGACAGGTTGGTTTTATCTATCTACCTATCAAGGTCGGTCTGAAAAAGAAAAGAAAATTGACTCGGTAAAGCGTCACGCTTTATGCCTACGTATTCTCATCAGAGAATGTGAAATCAGAGTCAACGTAGTTCGACTAACTACGGGTAATGGGAAGGTGGCTCGCCAATACGTCAGTATTGTGCCTACGTACTCTCAACAGGCTTGAAAGATCAGAGCTTACGTAGTTCGGGATAATACAGATTACGGGGATTCATATTCATCTTTTTTTCGAGTAGGGTTAACAAACAGTTCCAGCAGTTTGGTGTACGCAGCTCGACCCTTGGAGACTTAGGCGTTACCGTTTGCGGTAGAACTGGGAGTTCGCGACACTCTTCTCTTCAGAAAAGCTTCCTTTGAATTATGGGCCCACGGGGAAAAAAGATTTGAAGTTTGTTTTCTGTCTTTTACGAAAGAACTGTTTTTTATGGATGTTTGCAACCAATATCGCACTAGAGACTATGACCTGAGAGTGAATGCGTCGCATGTCACCCAAAGGGTACCATACTAAACATCCAAGCTCTCGAAAAGAAACTCTTCGACAACCCTTTCTCAGATAGCTTAAGGCTCGTAACGTACGACGTCAGTTAACCTTTATTACTGTATTTTAAGTTGTTTTGAGATGAGAAGAGAACGAACAGGTTCAACTAAGAGGGGGACTATCAAGTCCTAATGTTGTCATGCCAAGGATTCATCCTATGGTTGAGGTTTGAAACAGGGAACTCCTAGAAGTTATCATGCATAGGTTTCAACCTAAAGTTCTAATCATCACTTCCTTATCAAAGGAAGTGAGATTCCTAGGGGATCATGTCAATGATGAACAGCAACAGATAAAGCATCAGCTTAAACAGTAAACAGTAAACGACTGTAAAATGCATGCAATGCAAGTGAGGGAGGAAATGTGTGTGGGGCATCAGCCTCCACAAGCTCGTCTCAACCTCAAGCCAGATATGAATAACTGCAGTCATACAGAAGAATAAAATAAAATGCCATCAAGCAAATCACAAACCACATAGGCAAGGGAGCTGAGCTCTACCGAATACCAACAAGCAAAGCCATACAGTAAAAATACAAGCAGAGGGAGCAACTCAACCTCTAGTGCAATCATGCTCCTAGCTTAAATCAGTCTAAATGTGAACTTATTCTAATGCATCAAGCAAATCAAACAAGCCACATCAGTACAGTTGCACAGAAAGCAAACAGACAGGAAAGAAAGCAGATCAACAGCTTCCCCAGCTTCACAGCAAAGCTCTCCCCTGACAGCAGTTCTGTCCTCAGTCTTCAACTGCTCTTCAAGGCTATCATCTTCAATAGCAAATATCAACTTGCTTCTTCAAGCTTTTAACACATCAAACAGAAGTATCAACTTGTTTTCCATCTTCAAGCTTCAGCTCTTCCTTCAATCTCAACTGGATATTCTTCACAAGTGTCAACTTGTTCTTCTTGGTCTTCAAGCTTCAGCTCCAATGGCAGTCTTCAAACACAGGGAAGTGCAACTTCTAGCATCTTCAATCTTCTAGCAAGGAACTCCATCCTCTAGCAAGGGAGAAAGATTCATCTGACAAGAGCAAGGTTTGGATAATAGACAGCAGAGTGAAGACCAAAGGTCACCACTAAGCACTCCATCATCAAAGAAAGGAACCCTCAAAGGTTCTGCCAACTTGTGAAGAGCCACACATCCTACCAAAGGAGGTATGAGGCCTTTACAAGGGGACCTTATGTCATAGGGAGGGATGGAAGTGATCAACACCTTCCATGTTTATGAAAGAAGAGATTTCTATCTAGAAGCTCTACCTACAAACCCTAATCGTATCACCTAAACAACACTCAAAAGGAAGAGCAAACTTCAAGTCCATGCTCCACCATGAATTCCTCAACAACCCACACAAGTCTTCATCATCATCCAAGAGCAAGAGAGGCAAAACCCTAATCTAAGGGAACTAAAGAAATCATTCTAGTTGAATTAGCAAGTTAGGATCACCTAAAACTTAGTTCTAAAGTTAATCCTGACTAAAATACTAAAACCAATTATAAAATCCTACAAAAATAACTATGGGAACCTAATTCAATCATGAATCTACCATACAAAATCCAGGGGTTGAATCATCCACAAAGTCCTAGAAATAAAACTTGAATCATAAGGCACTAAGCTTAAACCCTAAAACTAGAGCACCTAAAGTTTCAACTTAAAACTAGCCCTAAACTTCTTCACAAAACTGTGAGAAAATTACTAAAGGAACATGCATATCTATGCTAGCTACACCCAAAAAATCAAGTCAAGAATCATCACCAAATGATCAAACAAAATTCAACAAAACAAGGTATCAACCATGGCCATTTTAATATCAATTAATATTCAAAAAATGCAAATAAAATCACAAATGCATGAATTCCTAATATTTTTAATCTATAAAATTCTAGATACAATCATGAATCAGGGGAAAAAAGTTTGGAATTAATTGATGAATTTTCCTATTTTTTGTGAATTAATTGCTAAACCATATGAAATGATGAAAAATAAAAGAAATTAAATGGAAATTGGTAAACATGCGTGGTAAATAGCAAATATTTCACGTTCAATTTCTGGATTGGGCCAAAAAGGGGTGTCGATATCAATCTGTCACTAGGCCCAGGCGCTCACATTCATCTCCAATTATCAAACTGAAATAAAAGAAAAGAATGCACACCAAGTTTCGAACCCACGCTCCCTTGGGTGTACGTATCTCATCACAAGGTCTGAATTCCCATAAGTGAAACGCTGCGTTGGGGGGGGGGGGGGGAGGGGGTACGTGGCGCCACACACGCGCTTGGATCACCAGACCAAGTCAAAATTTCCACACAGATGAAAGGTGAAGATTTCATCTTCTTCATTTGAACCTCTGCACATTCGCGCGCAGCCATGGCCACCTCTGGTGACATTTCCGGTCACCCTGCCCCAACCCTAACTTCGTCTACAGCCAACCATTCGCCACAATTCCTGAATGGATCTTGCTCAAAATTTTCCCAACAATTCAACCATACCAATTATTCATCCTCAAAACGCATGAATCGTGAAATATCAACTTCAATCGAAAATGGTATCCAACCTAAATCGTCTCTAATCATGCAATTGATCATCCTAAATCCAACTACTCACCATCAGGATCCTAACTGAATATGAATTTCTATCTATCACTGCCTAAATCATGCATAATCAAGAAATTCATCAACCTGTGTTCAAGCTTGTAACAGAAGTGGTACTTGCACGATTCAGCCTCCACAATGTCGCTACCGCGAAAATAAGGTGCCAGCAAAACAGAAGAGTCGCCACCTTTCGTTATTTATCCCTCAAAACAGGAAAGGAAACAATCGGAAAAACCTGGAAAAAAGGTATAAGACAAGGTCATCGCAACCATTGTCTGGGTTCGGGAGTCGGTTACGCAAGGGGAAGGTATTAGCACCCCTCACGTCCATCGTACTCGATGGGATCCATGCTTGTTGTGTTTATCGGACGAGTTGGTTTTATCTATCTACCTATCAAGGCTGGTCTGAAAAGAAAAGAAAATGACTTGGCAAAGCGTCGCACTTTAGGCCTACGTATTCTCATCAGAGGATGAGAAATCAGAGTCAACGTAGTTCGCCTAACTACGGGTGATGGGGGAAGGTGGCTCGCCAATACGTCAGTATTGTGCCTACGTACTCTCAACAGGTATGAGAGGTCAGAGCTTACATAGTTCGGGAATTCATATTACGGGAATTCAGATTCATCTGTTTTATCGAGTAGGGTTAACAAACAGTTCCAGCAGTTGGATGTACGCAGCTCGACCCTTGGAGACTTAGGCGTTACCGTTTGCGGTAGAACTGGGAGTTAACGACACTCTTTTTTTCAGAAAAGCTTCCTTTGACTTATGGGCCCACGGGGCAAAAAGGTTTGAAGTTTGTTTTCTGTCTTTTACGGAAGAACTGTTTTTTATGAATGTTTGCAACCAATATCGCACTAGAGACTACGACCTGAGAGTTAATACGTCGCATGTCACCCAAAGGGTGCCATACTAAACATCCAGACTGTTGAAAAGAAACTCTCCAACAATCCTTTCTCAGATAGCTTAAGGCTCGTAACGTACGACGTCAGTTAACCTTTATTACTGTATTTTAATTTGTTTTGAGATGAGAAGAGAGAACAGGCTCAACTAAGGGGGAGACTATCAAGTCCTAGTGTTGTCATGCCAAGGATTCATCCTATGATTGAGGTTTGAAACAGGGAACTCCTAGAAGTTATCATGCATAGGTTTCAACCTAAAGTTCTAATCATCACTTCCTTATCAAAGGAAGTGAGATTCCTAGGGGATCATGTCAATGATAAAGAAACAGATAAAGCATCAGCTTAAACAGTAAACAGATATACAGTAACGACTGTAAAATGCATGCAATGCAAGTGAGGGAGGAAATGTGTGTGGGGCAGCATCCTCCACAAGCTCATCTCAACCTCAAGCCAGATATGAATAACTGCAATCATACAGAGGAAATAACATGCTATCAAGCAAAATATGATAATTGCAATCATACAGAAGAAGTGACATGCTATCAAGCAAAATACAAACCACATAGGCAAGGGAGTTGGGCTCTACCGAATACCCACAAGCAAAGCCATACAGTAAAAATACAAGCAGAGAGAGCAACTCAACCTCTAGTGCAATCATGCTCCTAGCTCAAGTCAATCTAAATATGAACTTATTCTAATGCATCAAGCAAATCACACAAGTCACATCAATACAGCTGCACAGAAAGCAAACAAACAGGAAAGAAAACAGATCAACAGCTTCCACAGCTTCATAGCAAAACTCCTCTGACAGCAGTTCAGTCCTCATTCCTCAACTACTCTTCAAGTCTTTCATCTTTAATAGCAAGTGTCAACTTGCTTCTTTAAGCTTTCAATACATCAACCATAAGTATCAACTTATTCTTTCTTCTTCAAGCCTCAGCTCCAAAGTAAACTCCACCTTCAGGCTTCAATCCCAATAGCAAGTATCAACTTGTTCCTTCAGGCACTCAAGGCATTGAACACACAAGTATCAACTTGCTTTCCAACTTCAAGCTTCAGCTTCTTCATTCAATCTCCATTTGATCTTCTTCACGCAGGTGTCAACCTGTTCTCCTGGATCTTCAAGCCTCAGCTTCTATGACAGTCTTCAAATACAAAGAAGTAGCAACCTCTAGCATCTTCAATCTTCTAACAAGGAATTCCATCCTCTAGCAAGGGAGAAAGATTCATCTAACAAGAGCAAGGTTTGGATGATTAACAGCAGAGTGAAGACCAAAGGTCACCACTAAGCATCCTATCATCAGAGAAAGGGACCCTCAAAGGTTCTGCCAACTTGTAAAGAGCCACACATCCTACCAAAGGAGGGATGTGGCCTTCACAAGGGGACCTTATATCATAGGGAAGAATGGAAGTGATCAACACTTTCCATGTTTATGAAAGAAGAGAATCTATCTAGAAGCTCTACTTACAAACCCTAATCTTAACACCTAATCAACACTACACCAAAAGAAGGGAAGTCTTCACATCCAAGCTTCTTCCAGCACTCCATGGTATCCCAAGCTTGTTTTCAACACCATTCAAGAGCAAGAGAGGCAAAACCCTAATCTAAGGGAACTAAAGAAATCAATCTAATTGAGTTAGCAAGTTAGGATCACCTAAAACCTAGTACTAAAGTTAATCCTAACTAAAATACTAAAACCAATTGTAAAATCCTACAAAAATAACTATGGGACCCTATTTCAATCATGAATCTACCATACAAAATTCATAGGTTGAATCATCCACCAAGTCTTAGAAATAAAACCTAAATCACAAGGTACTAAGCATAAACCCTAAGAATGGAACACCTAAAGTTTCAACTTAAAACTACCACCTACATTCATCACAAAAATGTGAGAAAACTCTAAGCGGAACATGCATATCTATTCTAGCTACACACAAAAAATAAAGGCAAGAATCATCACCAAATGCTGAAACCAAATTCAACAAAACAAGGTATCAACCATGGTTATTTTGATATCAATTAATATTCAAAAATGCCCATAAAATCAAAAAATGCATGGATTATTAATATTTTTTATCTACAAAATTCTAGATTCAATCATGAATCAAGAGAAAAAGAATTTGGAATTAATTGAGTTAATCCTCTATTTTTTATGAATTATTTTCTAGGTCACATGAAATGAACAAAATAAAGAAAATAAAAAGAAATTAATCAAACTTGCGTGGAAAATAGCAAAAATAATCAGTTAACATGTGGGTTGGGCCCAGAGTGGGGGTGTGAAGAGCATATGTACTAAAGCCCACGCGCCTTGAATTAATTGAATTCAGCTCACAAATAAATAGAAAGATGCACACGCGAGGACTTGAACTCGCGCACCCTTGGCATATGCAGCGAAGAAACAAGCCTGGGATTTTCATTTATCAAAACGGGGCGTTTAAGGGGAGGGGGTATGTGGCGCAATGTGAGCCCTGGGATCCACAGACCAAGTCAATTCTTCCACACAAATGGACGTCTTAGATTACGTCTTCTTCAATTCAAATTTCTGCAACTTCTCAACCTGCGCGTGCGAAGGCCACCGCCGGTGGCTTTTCCTGCCACCATCAAGCAACCCTAACTCTCTCCACACTCAACCATTTCACACGATTTCTGAATGAAAGTTTCTCTAAATTTCACCAGGATCCCAACCATACCACTAGTTCATGCTAAAAACGCAGGGATCAAAAAATATCCATCTCAACCGAAAATGGGACCATCCCTAAATTGTCTCTAATCTTCAAATTAACTATCCAGAAAGCTCCTAGCAATGATCTACAATGATTCTAACCTATCAAAACCTAGCCAAACTACACGGATTAAGCCATAGGATGAGAATTACATACCTGCAAATTTTGAATGCACAGAGCACTGAAACCTTCAAATCAACCTTCAAGAATCTCCAGATACCTTCACTAACACCAAATGAAACTTCTGTATGCAACAAATTGGATTGAAACTCTCTGAATCCTTGAATTCGATTTTGACTTGCAAGCTATGAACTCAAAGTGCTCTATCACGATTTTGCAACAATCTTGGCTTGAATTTTATCTGGAATCACTCATACACTCAAGAGGAAGCTGTTGAAAGCAAGAATTTGGACTGAAATGGATCAAAACTGTGTAACTGAATTTGATTTGCAAGAAGAAAATTTAGTTTGCAATCTCTCTATTCTCTCTCAATTTCCACCAACCTTGGCCTTGATTCAGTTCTAATGCTTATATAGAACCAGTAGGAATGATCTAGAAGTTCCTGGAACCATCTATATGAGATATCCAATATCTCTTGCTCTTGAATTTCTCATCTCATGCTCATCCATGACAGTTTTGCTTTGGCTTGTTGCAGCACCTCATTCTCATCCAAATTCTCCTCAAATGACATTTTGAATGTGTTTGGATGGATTGGAACCTTGGTTTTGCACTTGTGCATAGTTTGGCATATGGAACTTACATCATAAGCTACCAAATGCAAATCTTTGAATTGAGCCTCAAATGAAAAAACCAACATTGCCATTGTCTTTAAAATGTATTTTCCAATCAAAATGACTTATAAGTTTGTATCATTTGGTCACAAAATGACTTATTTGAATTTTTGACCATTAAATCCTTTTAATTCTTCCTTTTTTCAAAATTTCTTGAACCAAGTCTCTCCTTGAGCCATTTCAATGCCTCATTGATGCATAGTCAAGGTTAAAACCCCATTTTGAGCAATTTTCTAGTTGAACAAAATTTCATTTGAGACCTCTAAGTTGGTGAAAATGGCCTATGATCACAAATGACCTATAATCACCAAATGTCCAAAATACCCTTGACTTGTAAAAGCCATAACTTGAGTTCTACAAATCCTATCAAGGACTTCTAGTACTCTCTATAAATATAAGAGAATAAGGAACAACATTAATGTTGACCAAAAGCTCATAGGAATCATCCTTCTAGGGCAAAAGTTTCATGCAAGTTGGGTAACTTTCAAGCTCCAAATTCACATACCTCAGATGACTTGTAACTTGTCAAAGCCATAACTTGATTTCTACAAATCCTATCAAGGACTTATAGCACTCAAATTAAAGCTAAGATCATGCTCTACAACAATCATGTTGGGGGTAAGATGAGATGACAATCACATCTTGAGCTACATGGCCTTGAAGATAGGGGTCAAACTAGGGGATTTTACACTGTCAAGTCTTAGAAACCCTAGCTTGAAACTTCTCAAACTCTTCAATCCTGATGAGTTAACCTTGGAATCATCCTTATAAAATCTCAATGTATCAATCCATGATCACATGGCTCTTGAATTAGGTCTCAACCTCCTTCAAATTATCAGTTGACTTAGGGTTGACCCAGTCAAACCCTAATTGCATCACTCATGGCTGAGTCTTCTTAATCTTGCACAATGACCTGTTTAGGCCTCAAAAGTGATCTTCAACACTTCTCATGAGCTCTCTCAAGACCTCAAGTCTAACTTCATGGCTTCATAATCATCTGATGACTCCCCACAACTCTCAAGTTAGGAGGCACACACTCTTGGTTTCAACCCTTCTATCTGAGGATCTCCCAACTTCTCTGACAAGGATATCAACCCTTGACCACTTGAATGACCTGCTTGGCTAGCTTCAAAGTCTTGTGTAGCCCTTGATTGGTAATCATACCTCTTGATCTCCTGCACACATGTCAATGAAATGCAAATGATAATGCTAATGTGAATGAAATGAAACATAAGCTAGGTAAATAAACGTTGAGCAAATTTTGGGGTGCAACACCTACCCCTATTCAAACGGATTGGACCTGGCTGGGTGTGAAGCGAACGACTTTCAAACAATCAAGGTAAAATACGGTTGAATACCAATAAACCCGGAAATTTGCCAACTGCCCAAGTACACGGTACTCTGATGGGGACAAATCTTTGGAAACTGAAATAATAGCTGCACGGCAACTAGCTGGAGAAATACTGATCTGAACCTCCGTCAGGATGATTCTCTGATTTATCTGATATCATTGCCTCCTCAAATCATCGAGGGATCACTGCTTACACGGTAACGGGTGATTTTCCAACCACGCACAGGTAGACGATACTCTGATTGTTAGGAACATCTTCGAAACTGAGCATGACAGTTGCACGGCAACTCGGCTGGCGAATTGGTCACACGGTAACCGGTGAAAGGTCTAATCTTCGTCAGGATAATTATCTAACTTTGCCGTAGATCTTCGTCCTCAAGTCATCAAGGGATCACTGCTTACACGGTAACTGGTAATGGAGGGTCGATTATGCCGTCAGGCATTCTGCGTCACTGCAGAAGAATTCCTCGAGACTCATCAGGTCATTAGGAACTTTTTTAATAATCAAGTTAATCATGTCGTCGGGCATTCGAGGAAATTTCTGGGCGTCAGCTGGACTTCGTCAGTAAGTCGGGAATGGACTTCTCGGTCAATCATGAACCACATAGGGATATCTGAACTTCTGCCGTCAGGCACTCCGCATCAGCTGAGAGAACTGCTTCGACATCACAGTTGGACTTCGTCAATAAGTCTTGAGATGGGATCCTTAATCAATCAGGAACCACTAAGGATATACAATCTTTTGCCATCAGGCACCCTGCATCAACTAGGTAAACTGCTTCGACATTGCAGTTGGGCTTCCTCAGTAAGTCTTGGTAGTTTTGGCACCGCTGCCAGAGTTCAATCATCAAGTCTTCAAGGAAATTTCAACTTCTCTATTTAAAACTTGTTGGGGGATGACACATCTCCGCTGAGGAATCTGGAGAACTATCAAGTAACTCTGCTTCAGGGATCCAGAAATCATTCTGGGTGAATCAACTCCACTGAGGACTACAAGAATCATCTTGGACAAATAATTCCGTCGGGGACTTCAAGAATCATCCTGAACCAATAACTCTGCTGGAGATTTCAGGAATCATCCTGAGCAGATGCTCTGCCGGGGACTCTAAGCATCAACTTTGAGCAACCAACTCTGGCGACTTCACTGGGGATTTTAAGAGTCATCTTAAGCAAACACCTTCGCTGGAGAATTCAAGAATCATCTTGGGCAAGCGACCTTGCTGGGGAATACCTGCAAAACAAGAACAGTAACGACCTAGCTCATGTTTCATATGCATATGTTTAACAATGGCGCAATGCTCCACACGGTGGAAATGCTACGCATTTTTAGGGTAAATGCTATGCAATCATGCAAGATGCTACGACCCCATCAGCAAAATAAATGCTGAAGGGAGAATCCTCCTGTCAAAGAGAAGGAACCACTCTGGTGGAGAGGAGGAATCATCCTGCCGAGGAGAAGAAGTCACACCAATCTCAATTGGACTCCGCCTGGGGAAATGATCTTCAGTTGATTGCTGCAGGGGAATAAAGCCCTTCGAGAACTTGGACTCACTCAACCGGGTATTCAAACCACAAACTGCTGAGGAAACGGTATCAGTCGCAGAAATAAACTGCACAGACTTCGCGGCAAAACTTTCTGGGAGATAACGACTCTGATGGGGAAAAACAGCCTCAGCTATTCAACACTCTACTGGGGAAAACCAATCATGGCCTCAACGGCTTCCAAGGACTCGGCTCTCTTGGGGAGCTGCAAACTCGGCTGAGGAAAAAGGAACCATCCTGCTTACTGGGGAGAGTACGACTCTGTGGGGAATTTCAATTCCGCCGAAGACTTCAGTCTGCGCTATCGAGGGCTGAACACTTCAGTATATGGCTCAGCTGGGGAGACGACGATCCTTCAGGATGCATCTGATTGGGGAGAGAATCTTCTCTGGTTGGGGAGACATATCAATGCTTACGGTCTCATGTTCAAACTCTGCGGGGATAGGCTGCTAAACTCGCTGGAGAGGAAGGAATCATCCTGCTTGGGAACGCATACGGTGTACTGTCTGGAATATGCTATACCTGCAACAACACAAACAAACAGACAAGATACCCTTCTCAAAGGGACCTATCAAGGTTATCATCTTGTGACAATGTTCCAGTAATTTATTGTTTCAACAATCAGTGGCCTAGGCCAGTAAGTTTATGTATGCCCATTTTATCAAAAACATCGGCGTTCTTTTTCGCAAACAAAATAGATAAATGCTAAACAAACAAACAGAATTGCTGAATAGTATACATTTTATTGATAACGAACCCCTGAATGGGCAAAAATGTTTTACAACAGATGCAAGCTCCTGGAATGAGGAAGCTGCGCAAATATAAAAACATAAATATACATCAGTATATACACAAATGTCGGCAATGAGGCGTAGACGAACACCATGAGTTGATCCCTCTATAACCCACTCGACTTCGATACCTCCCCGACGCTTCAGCTTTAGAAGAGATTGATTCAGATACATGGCCCTCAGGTCTTCCAAACCACTAAACAACGAAAGTCCATACGCGGAACGCAGTCATTTGCTTTTTCAAATCCCTAACTTTTTCCTGAATCGCCCTTTCGGGTTTTCGATTCACCGGGATACCCTTTTTTGCCAAAGTCGCCCTTCCAGGTTTTCGACTTCGCGGGTGTACATCTTTTCAATTTTATCCCTAATTTTTGCCCGAACCTTTTATTCATTTTTATGGTTCGCCGGGATGCCCCATTTTTGCCTGGATATTCTTTTTCTTTCCAGCGGGTCATTCTTTAAGCAAAGTATTTTTTAACTGCGTCCGCGTTCACCGGGGATGCAAAATCTCCGCCATCCATCGTGGATAACAACAAGGCTCCTCCCGAGAAGACCTTGCCGACGACGTACGGACCTTCGTAATTAGGAGTCCACTTGCCCCGGTGATCGGAGTGTGGAGGAAGAATCTTCTTCAAGACGAGATCACCCGTCTGAAAGCTTCTAGGACGCACCTTCTTGTCATAGGCTTTCTTCATTCGGCTTTGGTACAGACGACCATATGCAATCGATGCTAATCTCTTCTCGTACATCAGGCTGAGTTGGTTTAGTCGGTTCTTAATCCATTCTGCCTCATCGAGTTTCACGTCAACCAAAACTCGCAAAGAAGGAATCTCAACTTCCAAAGGTAGGACAGTTTCCATACCGTACACCAGTGAGAAAGGAGTTGCCCCGGTTGACGTACGTACCGTTGTACGATAACTGTGCAATGCAAATGGAAGCATCTCGTGCCAATCCTTATAGGTCACAACCATCTTCTGTACAATCTTCTTAATGTTCTTATTGGCCGCTTCAACAACGCCATTCATCTTCGGCCGGTAAGGAGATGAGTTGTGGTGTTCAATCTTGAAACTCTGGCACAGCTCCTTCATCATCTTGTTATTCAGATTCGAACCATTATCAGTAATGATCCGCTCGGGAATTCCGTAACGACAGATGATGTCCCTCTTTATGAATTTAGCCACCACCTGCTTGGTCACATTAGCATATAAGGCTGCCTCCACCCATTTGGTGAAGTAGTCGATGGCTACTAGAATGAAGCGATGACTGTTAGATACAGTGGGCTCGATCTTGCCTATCATGTCGATGCCCCACATGGAGAACGGCCACGGGGAGGACATGACATTTAACGGGCATGGCGGCACATGAATCTTATCAGCATAAATCTGGCATTTATGACATCTCTTCGCAAATTTAAAGCAATCCGCTTCCATCGTCAGCCAGTAATATCCTGCTCTCAGGATCTTTCTTGTCATAGCATGCCCGCCGGCATGCGTACCAAATGTGCCTTCATAGACTTCTTCCATGAGCATACTCGCTTCTTTCTCATCTACACATCTGAGTAGCACGAGATCGTGGTTTTTTTATACAAAACTCCATCAGGATTGAGATAAAAATTTCCAGACAGCCTCCTCAGAGTCTTCTTATCCTGGGTTGACGCTCCCGCAGGATACTCCTTAGTCATACGGAAGGTCTGGATGTCATGGAACCATGGCTTGCCGTCGGAGGCTTCCTCGATCGCAAAGACAAAGGCAGGTCTATCAAGACGAGAAAGGACAATCCTTGGAGCTTCATTCCAAAAATTGACTTTATACATCGAAGCCAACGTGGCTAGGGCATCAGCCATCTGATTTTCAGCTCTGGGCACATGATGGAGTTCCACTCGATCAAAGAACGGAAACAGCCTTCTAGCATAATTCATGTACGACACCAAATTCGATTGACGAGTCTCCCACTCCCCTTTAATCTGGTTGATCACAAGTGCCGAGTCACCATATACGTCTAGGTTCTTGATTCTCAAATCAATTGCCTCTTCTAGACCCATGATGCATGCTTCGTACTCCGCTTCGTTATTGGTGACTGGAAACGTCAGTCTAACAGTGAACGGGATGTGGGATCCGTGGGGAGTCGTGATGATCGCCCCAATGCCACTTCCATAAGAATTAACCGCCCCGTCAAATATCAATTTCCATTGGGATTTCCTATCTGGACCCTTGTCGGGCAACGGTTCATCGCAATCTTTCGCTTTAAGAAACATGATATCCTCATCAGGGAATTCAAATTTCATCGGTTGGTAATCCTCGATCGGTTGTTCGGCCAGGTATTCAGACAATACGCTGCCCTTAATGGCCTTTTGGGAAACGTACTGAATGTCATATTCCGTCAACACCATTTTCCATCTGGCAATCCTGCCCGAAAGCGCTTGCTTCTCGAAGACGTACTTGATCGGATCCATCTTTGAAATTAGCATGGTCGTGTGATTGAGCATGTACTGTCGTAAACGTTTGGCAGCCTAGGCTAGTGCACAACACGTTTTCTCCAGCATCGAGTAATGAGATTCACAATCCGTGAACTTTTTACTCAAATAATAGATGGCACGCTCCTTTCTGCCCGTCTCGTCGTACTGACCGAGAACACACCCCATACTATTCTCAAGAACTATCAAGTACATGATTAAGGGTCGTCCGGCCACTGGGGGTATCAAGATTGGAGGTTCCTGCAGATACTGTTTTATCTTATCAAATGCCTTCTGGCAATCCTCGTTCCAGATAATCGCCTGATTTTTCTTTAGTAGTTTGAACATCGGTTCACACGTGGCCGTGAGCTGAGAAATAAACCTTGCAATGTAGTTTATTCTGCCCAGGAAACCACGAACTTCTTTTTCTGTTTTTGGCGCTGGCATTTCTTGTATTGCTTTTATCTTCGCAGGATCAACCTCGATGCCTCTTTCACTCACGATAAACCCCAGTAGTTTTCCAGACCGTACTCCGAAAGTACACTTGTTAGGATTCAGCCTCAACCTGAACTTCCTAAGCCTCTCAAAAAGCTTCAGCAAATTGACCAGATGTCCTTCCTCCATTTGGGACTTCGCAATCATGTCATCAACATAGACTTCAATCTCATGATGAATCATATCATGAAACAAAGTGACCATTGCTCGTTGGTAAGTGGCCCATGCGTTCTTCAGACCGAAAGGCATTACCTTGTAGCAAAACGTTCCCCACGGTGTAATAAACGTAGTTTTCTCCATGTCCTCCGGCGCCATCTTGATCTGATTGTAGTTGGAGAAGCCATCCATGAACGAAAATACGGAGAACTGAGTTGTATTGTCGACCAACACATCAATATGAGGGAGCGGAAAATCATCTTTAGGGCTTGCCCTATTCAAATCCCGATAATCGACGCACATTCGCACCTTACCGTCCTTCTTCGGTACGGGCACGATGTTGGCGACCCACGAAGGGTAAGTAGTGACCGCTAAGAAGCCAGCATCAAGCTGCTTTTGCACTTCTTCTTTGATCTTGACGGCCATATCTGGTCGTGTCCTCCTAAGCTTCTGCTTGACGGGAGGACAATCTTCTCGCAACGGCAAGTGGTGGACCACAATGTCAGTATCAAGTCCGGGCATATCTTCATATGCCCAAGCAAATACGTCACTATACTCTCTTAGCATCTCGACCAATCTCTGCTTGACATCACCCTGCAATGCAGCCCCTATCCTGACATTCCTGACCAGCTCTTCAGAACCTAGGTTCACAATCTCAATCTCTTCCTCGTGAGGCAGAATAACTTTCTCTTCTTGTTTCAACAAGCGGGCCAACTCTTCGGGAAGGTCTTCGTCTTCATCAATCTCTTCTTCAGCTTGATAGATCGGGCAATCGAAGTCGAAGTGAGTCGTAGAAGGTCCAGAGTCGATGTCATCTGCTATGTGGATCTTTTTGCCTGTCACTTGGATGGTATCCCTGATCGACCAGTTGTTGAGGCTCTCGCCTGGTTTGCTTGGCTGGATCCAAGAGTCTAGGTCGCAATCACTGTCTTCGCCGTCTTCAGACACCGCGTTGACACTTTCAAATATCACCCCGCCACTGGTAAACTGGATCGGCCCTTTACCGCGCGACGCACTGTGAGAAGAGGAGGCTTCAGCCATAGGAGAGTATCCTAACCCAAACTTGTCCTGTTTGTTAGGTATTTCTAAAACTTTCCCCCAGCTTGGGGTAGATCCGACTTGAACAACGGCCCGGGCTTCCTTGAAGGAAGAGAGGGTCATCTCTGGTTTCTCAGTGATTACAGGAGCTACGTTCTTGACTTTAACAGCTTCGAACGCCTGACATAGGGTTTCGTGGATTTCCCCATCCATCTCAACATATTTGAAGGACGACAAATGGCTCACCATTATGTCTTCCTCGCCACAAACAGTTATAATGCTGCCTCCGACAGCATACTTGAGTTTCTGGTGCAACATGGAGGTCACGGCGCCAGCAAAGTGGATCCATGGCCGGCCTAGGAGACAACTGTAGGCGGGCATGATGTCCATAATGTAAAAGACCGCGTCGAAAATTTCCGGCCCAACTTGGATTGGTAGCGTCACCTCCCCGGAAACATGACGCTTGGTTCCGTCGAAAGCCTTCACCACCATATCACTAGGTGTGCAAATCACTCCTCGAGTATCTAACTTCATCAATGCTTTCTTCGGAAGAACATTGAGCGATGACCCTGTGTCCACCAACACATGAGACATAATTGTTCCCCTACACTCTATCGAGATGTGCAGGGCGCTGTTGTGGTTTCTTCCCTTCGGTGTCAGCTCCAGGTCAGTGAACCCTAACCCGTTTCCAGCATTTACGTGGGCTACGACCCCTTCCAACTGGTTGACCGATATTTCCTGCGGTACATACGTGGCATTCAAAACCTTTAACAGCGCATTGCGATGTGACTCCGAACACAGCAACAAATTCAAGATGGAAATTTTCGAGGGTGTTTGATGGAGATGATCCACGATCCTGTAATCGCTCTTCTTAATCAACCTCATGAACTCTTCAGCATCCTTAACAAGTAAGTCCTTCTCTACCCCCCGAGGGGTTTCCTCAACGACTTTACTCTTTCCCTTGTCGGTTATTTCAGCTTTGTCCGCTTTGTCCGCCACAATCTCGGGTGGAGCAAATACTCTTCCGCTGCGCGTGATTCCGCCAATTCCCACTAGGTTATCCACAGATTGCCCCGAGGGTTCCAATTCTAACTTCTGCCTGCTGCAGTAGACCTCCGCCCCATAATGCCACGGGACAGCATTGGTGCTTTCAAAAGGTATCGGCCCAGCCTTGGTGATGGTAATCGTGGGCAGTCTGGGTGCAGAAATAGTGATCGTCCGGCGAGGGATGGTGATGGTGGCAACCTCCTCATCCTGCTTCAGCACTACCTCTCCAGATCCACATTCGGACCTTCGGCTAAACTGCAAGATTCCTTCGGTCATCAGATTCTGAATCCCCTCTATCAACTGTTCACATCCATCAGGACGAGTCGCACAGCCCATACACAGTTCTCCACATCCTGGGAAGAACCCTCTCTTCATCAGCTTGGCTTTAACGAAGCTAAGCGGTGTCTTCAGATCCTTGACATCAGTCAAAAAATCCAAGTTCTCGTCTTCAATAATGGCATTCACCCCACCTCCCGATGATTCGGCATAGGGTTCTTCGTGACATTCGGCCCATTATCTGAGAAATTGATGATCTTAGCATCCACCATATCTTGCACCTTGTGCTTGAAGGCTTTGCAATTTTCTATCGTGTGGCCTGGTCCCCTGAGTGAAACTCACAAGTTGCATTCGCATCATAACCTGGCGGAGGTGCCCCGGTCAAGGGAGCCAGGGTTCTCTTCTGGACTACCTGCAACTGAAGCAGAGTTTGTAACAGCTGAGCATAGGACATGGGCGGTGTCTCGAGGTGACGGCTCGACAGAGGTGCCCTGTTCTGATACTTTCTGTACCCTTGCTGATTCGGCTGCTGCTGCTGCTGCTGCTGTGGCTGGGGTTGTTGGACGGCGGGGATGGTTATGTTGGCCACCTGCTGGTAAGGGCCTTTACTCTTCCTTCGAGCATTGGACACGGCGCTCGTTTCCCCTTCCCGCCTTTTTCCACCATACGGTTTCTTTCCTCCTCCAGCTGAGGATAGATCACCTTGAATTTTCCCCAGTTTGATCCCATTTTCCACGTGCTCACCGGTGATGATGAGATCTGAGAAAATTCCAAACATACCGCTGACCAATTTCTCGTAATAAACCCCTGGGAGGGTGGCTACAAACATTTCAATAAGCTCCCGTTCAACCATCGGCGGCTGAACTCTAGCTGCCAATTCACGCCACCGCTGGGCATACTCTTTGAACCCTTCGTTGTTCCTTTGTGACAAATTTTGCAGTTGGACTCGGTTCGGAGCCAAGTCACTGTTATATTGGTAATGGTGCACGAATGCCTCATCAAGTTCCTTCCACGTGCGCACACTGGTAGGCTCCAGACTCATGTACCATTCAAAGGATGTCCCGGACAAGCTATCCTGAAAGAAGTGCATCAGCAGCTTCTCGTCTTCAGAGTGAGCGGACATTTTCCGGTAGTATGATCTCAGGTGGACGCGAGGGCAGGTGGTGCCCTTGTACTTTTCAAAGTCGGGTACCTTGAACTTGGGAGGCACCTTGAAATCAGCAATCAGTCCCAATTTGGACATGTTGACACCCATAGTGTTCAGATTCTAGAAATTCCTCATTTTGTCCTTGAGTGCCTTAAACCTCAGACGTGCTTCAGCAGTCAACTCTCCTTCACACCTTTCTGTGAGAACAAGTCTTCTTGACGGTCTTCCAACCATGGTTGAGGCCCATACAGATTTCCAACACCTGTGTTGCCGTTGCCCAGCCCAACATTGACATTAGCTTCAAAATTTTCGTTACCGACGCCAGTCGTATTACCATTGAGCCCCATGTTAGCGATCACGTTGCCGTTACCACTACCGTTCCCCCCAGTCACGGGGACGCCATTTTGAGGAGTTTCAACAGGTGGAGGGGTTGGGACATTCCCGCCATGGAGTACACCATTCCTATCAACCCTTGAAATCAGAGGCTGGACCAATGTTCGGAGCTGGTCTTGGCCGTTGGCAACCACTTGCATGAGCTCCATGAAGCGGTCCATCCTCTCTCGGAGTTCTTGAACGTTAGTCTGCACTTTCTCCATTGCTCTGGCTTGATTTGCTCTGGTCTGGTAATGGTGGATTGGTCTTTGATCAATCCTGGAACAACCTGAAACAACCTGTATGCACAAAAGGGTTAGAAAACCGACAAAGTGCTAGTTATGCAAATGCTTCATGCAAATGCAAACGTGTGTCTGTGCGTTAGGGAGATTTCCCCCGATCCTAGTGCCTGAGTGCCAGTGCTGATAATAAGAAGTCCGAGTCCAGTCATGGAAATAACATCTCATATATAAAGAAAGCCCATCAAGGCGGTACACAATGTCGCTGAGTACAAGCAAAATCAATAGCATGACCTCGACCAATAAGCCTGGTGATGATCAAAACAAAAGGATTACAAATATAGTCGAGCATGGCCACGGGTGCGGAACTCTTCTAACAGATTCCTCGTTTCTGGATGATCAGGCCGGGTGAGCAACCCTTCGACGAGTAACTCCCTCTGCGTAATAGTGTATTGAAGACCTTCAACTAAGTCTTCCCATGCTCCTTCGCCGAAACAATCTTCTAACTTCTGCTTCTTGGATTCAAACGTCAGTTTGCGCTCCTTCAGGTTAGCAAGAGCCTTGTTGAACAGGCCTTCAGCGGCATATCTGCGAGCGGTTTCTTCATCAAACCTCTTCTCACTAGCCTTCACCTGGGCTTTCAACTTGGAGATCTGCTGTTTCAGTTTATCCTCCCGTTCTTTGTCGTTGGCTAGGGTGGCCTTCCAATGTTGATTAAACTTGGATATCCTCCGGTACGCTTCATCCAAGTGCTACTTCTTGGTGGCCAGTACGTCATTGACAGCTTTGAAGTCCCGACCCAAGCGCTCACGCTCAGCCATCTGCTTAGTCAAATCTGTCCCTAACTGGTTCACCAGCTCTGTTTGCCTCTTGAAGGAATGGACGGCTTCGCTTCTCTCGCTTCTGAGCTGAGCCAATTCTTTCTCCAGTTCTTCATTTGCCTTCTTCAGCTCATCTCTCTCAGCTAACACCTGATTGTACTGCTGAATAGGCACAGTGGTAGGCTCTTTAATCACTGGAGGGCTTTCCGGCTTGGCAGGAGGAAACGGCATCCCTATAATATCTGCCCTGGCTCTGACCCAGGTCACATACGGAGCGTAGGCCTGGCTATTACTTTTCCCCAGCAACGGCTTTCCCCGCTTACAGATACCATTCCAAGCGTGCTGAAGCTTAGATAACACATCCCCCTCTGGAAGACCAGTGAGGTACAGAGATTCCTGCACCTCTTCATCCTTCGGCGGAGCTCTCAAAGCATAAGCAAACTGACAGACCAACAGAGATGGGTTATAGTTGATACAACCCTTCCTGCCTATCAAAGGCACATTCGGAAACCCGTTGCAGCTGAAGATAACCTTAGTACCCAACCTATCTCTATCAAACCAGGCAATATCCTCCGCTGACAAACTCATCAGACGCTCAGACCACTCAGCTGTGGCTGCAGACGAGGCAAAGGGACCCTTCTTGGGTAGGTGACTATCAAGCCATCTAAAGAGTAGGGGCACACAGCACGAGACATTCTTGCCCCTTCTGTTCTCGTTTTTATAGTGGACGGAATGATAGACATCTCCAATCAAGGTAGGGACTGGATTCCCTGATGCAAAGATGTGAAATGCATCGAAGTCTACAAAGTCGGGCATATTGGGGAACAGAATGATGCCATATATGCACAGAGCGAGGATGGCGTTGAACACGATCCAACAACCGTCTTTGGCGCACTGCTGAGCTTTTCCCACTAAGAACTGCAAGGGGAAACTGGGAACCCTGTTCCAACTAGACAAGACCAACTCGGAGGCATCCAGATGAAGTGAAGGAGCTAGACTAGCCAGATTAGGCTCAGCATCCATATGAACAAAAGGCATCTGACTCTTGATAGGCGCACCTAATAAATCAGCATACTCCTCTAGTGTAGGTGCGAGAACAAAATCCGGGAAAGTAAAGCATCTCAAAGGAGGATCGTAGAACTACAACAGGGCGTGCAACCCATTCAACTCAAACACCGAGGGTTTACGAACCAAGCTGAGCAGTTTCCCATAAGACTTTCTGAATTCACCTCTCACAGAATCATCTGCCAAAGCAATCAAACCAGTCAGCTTGACAACATCAGGAGTGGGGAACTTGTAGGCCACAGTCTTTTTCAGAGAACCCATAGTAGCACAATAGAAGGCAAGAAAACCTGAACCGGGGGAAACAGTACCTGCAACACAGACACACGTTAATGAAATGCAAATGAATATGCAAAACAATGTAAAATGCAATCATGCAGCAGGAGATCAAGACAACTGTGTTGTTGAAGAGATGTAGGTGAAGATTATGTATCAACAAAACCATAATACTGCTCCATCAAGAACAACCCTATCTCTGATGAGAAGAAAACCATGGTATCGGACCATAAATCTGCTCTGTCAAGAACAAATCATATATCTGAAGACAAGGACCTCTGATACAGGACCACAAATCTGCTCTGTCAAGAACAAATGCATCTCTGAAGATAAGGACCTCTGATATAGGACCACAAATCTGCTCTGTCAAGAACACATATATATCTGATAATAAGAACCTCTGATACCAACCAAATTGATTCACTATCAAGAAAACCAGGTAGTCTGAAGGTTAAGGCTTCCTGCAACAAACCCAACCCTGCTCAGAGGTATGGACCTATACTGACACAAGTTCGGCATCCTATGCGGTCATCAGCGTCACAGACATTCAAGACTAATGATACGATACCCAGAAGGTGTGGCATCATCATATCCTGAAGCGGCCTCACTTAGCTGAATCCCAAATGATCGGTCCCCAGATTTGACAATCCTCCAAACCAACAACCCCTCAAGCCCAAAGGGCTGGAAAAGAAGTCAACCGGGAAAACCTCATCTGAGCGTGGATTTCATGAGACACTAGTGCCTGCAAAGCAAGCACGCCCCCACTAATTTCCACAACTAATGCTAGGTACACTCAAGCCTGGGTCTGGCTTCTCACTCATCAGAATGCCCCTCCCACAATAGTACAAATAATCATATCATACTGAAAATAAAGTGCGGGAAATAAAATGCGATAAATAAACACAACCCAACAAGTAATCATACAAGCGCTAGGATTGACTCTCGCAGGGGACGTTGGATCCCTAAACTGACTCGCATACGGGACGTTGGATCCCAGGAAACTATGAAGTCCCCAGCAGAGTCGCCAGCTGTCGCTACCGCGAAAATAAGGTGCCGGCAAAACAGAAGAGTCGCCACCTTTCGTTATTTATCCCTCAGAACGGGAAAGGAAATGATCGGAAAAACCTGACGAAAAGGTATAAGACAAGGTCATCGCAACCATTGTCTGGGTTCGGGAGTCAGTTACGCAAGGGGAAGGTATTAGCACCCCTCACGTCAATCGTACTCGATGGGATCCACGTTTGTTGTGTTTATCGGACGGGTTGGTTTTATCTATCTACCTATCAAGGCTGGTCTGAAAAGAAAATAAAATGACTTGGCAAAATGTCGCACTTTAGGCCTACGTATTCTCATCAGAGGATGAGAAATCAGAGTCAACGTAGTTCGCCTAACTATGGGTGATGGGGGAAGGTGGCTCGCCAATACGTCAGTATTATGCCTACGTACTCTCAACAGGTATGAGAGATCAGAGCTTACGTAGTTCGGGAATTCAGATTACGGGAATTCAGATTCATCTGTTTTATCGAGTAGGGTTAACAAACAGTTCTAGCAGTTGGATGTGCGCAGCTCGACCCTTGGAGACTTAGGCGTTACCGTTTGCGGTAGAACTAGGAGTTAACGACACTCTTTTTTTTCAGAAAAGCTTCCTTTGACTTATGGGCCCACGGGGCAAAAAGGTTTGAAGTTTGTTTTCTGTCTTTTACGGAAGAACTGTTTTTTATGAATGTTTGCAACCAATATCGCACTAGAGACTACGACCTGAGAGTGAATACGTCGCATGTCACCCAAAGGGTGCCATAACAAACATCCAGACTGTTGAAAAGAAACTTGAAGGTGAGATAATACTTAGAAGGGGGGTTGAATAAGTATGAAAGATTAAAAACTTAGAATTAAAACACAATTATTTTTATCCTGGTTCATTGAACTCAACTACTCCAGTCCACCCTTCCTAGAGTGATTTGCCTTTCTCAACAAGGACTTAATCCACTATTTAATCAAACAGATTACAATAGTAACACCTAAAAACAACTGTTCTTAGTCTTCTCAAGAGCTACTGATTCCAACTGAATCCTCTTAAGGAAATCCTTTACAATCAATGTAAATATAATACAAGAGTAAGAATGCTTCTAAAAAGCTTTTATCACAACAGTGATATTTCTCTTAAGTTTAAGTACAATGAAATTAATTCTAAGAATGAATATGAAAGTATGAGAGCTTGAATGTTTTAATTCTTTTTCAGCAAAACGTCTAACTGAAGAATTTGGTGGAGTCTTGCTTTTATAGGCAGCTGATCCAAGGTGAGCTGTACGTTGAGAAGAGTGTCCCAAAAGGTCTGAGCCTTTTTGTCTTCACATCAAGTGACCTTTCCTAGAAGAAGAAAGCACAGAAAAATCCTTTTTGTCTGTGTTCTTGTGTCTAGCATAAATAAGGAAAGAGACGTTTGATTTACTCCAACGGATATAATCTTTGAATATTTCTTCTTCAGTTTTCAGCAAGTTCATCAGAGTCTAATTGGATCAGAGTCTTCTGATGATGATCAGAGCTTGCTGGATCAGAGTCTTCTGCAGCAGGTGTGCTTTCAGCGTGTTAAATATCAGAGCATATTTGAGACAGAACTTCAGTACTGGCAGCTTTAGTACTTTCAGAATCTTCTGTAGAAACTATGCTTTGAGAAACTCTTCATACAAAATTCTTCTTTGCTTCAGATGCTTCTGACTTGCTTCAGATCCTTCTGGAGCTTCTGCTTCAGAATCTTCTGGAGCTTCTTACTTCAGATTCTTCTGGAGCTTCTTGCTTCAGATCCTTCTGGAGGCTACGCTCAGGATCTTCTGTTGGCAGCAATCAGAATCTTCTAATGACTGCATCTGGCGCTACAGAGTTTAGCTAATTTCTTGTATTCAGTTCAGATTTGCTTCTGGAGTGTTAATT
The DNA here is from genome assembly GCA_963859935.3 of Lathyrus sativus. Taxonomy (NCBI): domain Eukaryota; kingdom Viridiplantae; phylum Streptophyta; class Magnoliopsida; order Fabales; family Fabaceae; genus Lathyrus; species Lathyrus sativus. The sequence continues at coordinate 327,161,260 of OZ012737.1, read as the reverse complement.
TCTTTACTATCTGCAGTAAAAACTCTCAAGCAAATTTTAGAGTATATAATTCTTAAATACAAAATTTCCTAATAGTTATCATCAAAACATAGAGATATTATTAAGAACCAATCTGTGTTCTAACAAAACTCTCCAACAATCCTTTCTCAGATAGCTTAAGGCTCGTAACGTACGACGTCAGTTAACCTTTATTACTGTATTTTAATTTGTTTTTAGATGAGAAGAGAGAACAGGCTCAACTAAGGGGGAGACTATCAAGTCCTAGTGTTGTCATGCCAAGGATTCATCCTATGATTGAGGTTTGAAACAGGGAACTCCTAGAAGTTATCATGCATATGTTTCAACCTAAAGTTCTAATCATCACTTCCTTATCAAAGGAAGTGAGATTCCTAGGGGATCATGTCAATGATAAAGAAAGAGATAAAGCATCAGCTTAAACAGTAAACAGATATACAGTAACGACTGTAAAATGCATGCAATGCAAGTGAGGGAGGAAATGTGTGTGGGGCAGCATCCTCCACAAGCTCATCTCAACCTCAAGCCAGATATGAATAACTGCAATCATATAGAGGAAATAACATGCTATCAAGCAAAATATGATAATTGCAATCATACAGAAGAAGTGACATGCTATCAAGCAAAATACAAACCACATAGGCAAGGGAGCTGGGCTCTACCGAATACCCACAAGCAAAGCCATACAGTAAAAATACAAGCAGAGGGAGCAACTCAACCTCTAGTGCAATCATGCTCCTATCTCAAGTCAATCTAAATATGAACTTATTCTAATGCATCAAGCAAATCACACAAGTCACATCAATACAGTTGCACAGAAAGCAAACAAACAGGAAAGAAAACAGATCAACAGCTTCCACAGCTTCATAGCAAAACTCCTCTGACAGCAGTTCAGTCCTCATTCCTCAACTGCTCTTCAAGTCTTTCATCTTTAATAGCAAGTGTCAACTTGCTTCTTCAAGCTTTCAATACATCAACCATAAGTATCAACTTATTCTTTCTTCTTCAAGCCTCAGCTCCAAAGTAAACTCCACCTTCAGGCTTCAATCCCAATAGCAAGTATCAACTTGTTCCTTCAGGCACTCAAGGCATTGAACACACAAGTATCAACTTGCTTTCCAACTTCAAGCTTCAGCTTCTTCATTCAATCTCCATTTGATCTTCTTCACACAGGTGTCAACCTGTTCTCCTGGATCTTCAAGCCTCAGCTTCTATGACAGTCTTCAAATACAAAGAAGTAGCAACCTCTAGCATCTTCAATCTTCTAACAAGGAATTCCATCCTCTAGCAAGGGAGAAAGATTCATCTAACAAGAGCAAGGTTTGGATGATTAACAGTAGAGTGAAGACCAAAGGTCACCACTAAGCATCCTATCATCAGAGAAAGGGACCCTCAAAGGTTCTGCCAACTTGTAAAGAGCCACACATCCTACCAAAGGAGGGATGAGGCCTTCACAAGGGGACCTTATATCATAGGGAAGAATGGAAGTGATCAACACTTTCCATGTTTATGAAAGAAGAGAATCTATCTAGAAGTTCTACTTACAAACCCTAATCTTAACACCTAATCAACACTACACCAAAAGAAGCGAAGTCTTCACATCCAAGCTTCTTCCAGCACTCCATGGTATCCCAAGCTTGTTTTCAACACCATCCAAGAGCAAGAGAGGCAAAACCCTAATCTAAGGGAACTAAAGAAATCAATCTAATTGAGTTAGCAAGTTAGGATTACCTAAAACCTAGTATTAAAGTTAATCCTAACTAAAATACTAAAACCAATTGTAAAATCCTACAAAAATAACTATGGGGCCCTAGTTCAATCATGAATCTACCATACAAAATTCATAGGTTGAATCATCCACCAAGTCTTAGAAATAAAACCTAAATCACAAGGTACTAAGCATAAACCCTAAGAATGGAACACCTAAAGTTTCAACTTAAAACTACCACCTACATTCATCACAAAAATGTGAGAAAACTCTAAGGGGAACATGCATATCTATTCTAGCTACACACAAAAAATCAAGGCAAGAATCATCACCAAATTCTCAAACCAAATTCAACAAAACAAGGTATCAACCATGGTTATTTTGATATCAATTAATATTCAAAAATGCCCATAAAATCAAAAAATGCATGGATTATTAATATTTTTTATCTACAAAATTCTAGATTCAATCATGAATCAAGAGAAAAAGAATTTGGAATTAATTGAGTTAATCCTCTATTTTTTATGAATTATTTTCTAGGTCACATGAAATGAACAAAATAAAGAAAATAAAAAGAAATTAATCAAACTTGCGTGGCAAATAGCAAAAATAATCAGTTAACATGTGGGTTGGGCCCAGAGTGGGGGTGTGAAGAGCATCTGTACTAAAGCCCACGCGCCTTGAATTAATTGAATTCAGCTCACAAATAAATAGAAAGATGCACACGCGAGGACTTGAACTCGCGCACCCTTGGCATATGCAGCGAAGAAACAAGCCTGGGATTTTCATTTATCAAAACGGGGCGTTTAAGGGGAGGGGGTATGTGGCGCAATGTGAGCCCTGGGATCCACAGACCAAGTCAATTCTTCCACACAAATGGACGTCTTAGATTACGTCTTCTTCAATTCAAATTTCTGCAACTTCTCAACCTGCGCGTGCGAAGGCCACCGCCGGTGGCTTTTCCGGCCACCATCAAGCAACCCTAACTCTCTCCACACTCAACCATTTCACACGATTTCTGAATGAAAGTTTCTCTAAATTTCACCAGGATCCCAACCATACCACTAGTTCATGCTAAAAACGCAGGGATCAAAAAATATCCATCTCAACCGAAAATGGGACCATCCCTAAATTGTCTCTAATCTTCAAATTAACTATCCAGAAAGCTCCTAGCAATGATCTACAATGATTCTAACCTATCAAAACCTAGCCAAACTACACGGATTAAGCCATAGGATGAGAATTACATACCTGCAAATTTTGAATGCACAGAGCACTGAAACCTTCAAATCAACCTTCAAGAATCTCCAGATACCTTCACTAACACCAAATGAAACTTCTGTATGCAACAAATTGGATTGAAACTCTCTAAATCCTTGAATTCGATTTTGACTTGCAAGCTATGAACTTAAAGTGCTCTCTCACGATTTTGCAACAATCTTGGCTTGAATTTTATCTGGAATCACTCATACACTCAAGAGGAAGCTGTTGAAAGCAAGAATTTGGACTGAAATGGATCAAAACCGTGTAACTGAATTTGATTTGCAAGAAGAAAATTCAGTTTGCAATCTCTCTATTCTCTCTCAATTTCCACCAACCTTGGCCTTGATTTATTTCTAATGCTTATATAGAACCAGTAGGAATGATCGAGAAGTTCCTGGAACCATTTATATGAGATATCCAATATCTCTTGCTCTTGAATTTCTCATCTCATGCTCATTCATGACAGTTCTGCTTTGGCTTGTTGCAGCACCTCATTCTCAGCCAAATTCTCCTCAAATGACATTTTGAATGTGTTTGGATGGATTGGAACCTTGGTTTTGCACGTGTGCATAGTTTGGCATATGTAACTTACATCATAAGCTACCAAATGCAAATCTTTGAATTGGGCCTCAAATGAAAAAACCAACATTTCCATTGTCTTTAAAATGTATTTTCCAATCAAAATGACCTATAAGTTTGTATCATTTGGTCACAAAATGACTTATTTGAATTTTTGACCATTAAATCCTTTTAATTCTTCCTTTTTTCTAAATTTCTTGAACCAAGTCTCTCCTTGAGCCATTTCAATGCCTCCTTGATGCATGGTCAAGGTTAAAACCCCATTTTGAGCAATTTTCTAGTTGAACAAAATTTCATTTGAGACATCTAAGTTGGTGAAAATGGCCTATGATCACAAATGACCTATAATCACCAAATGTCCAAAATACCCTTGACTTGTCAAAGCCATAACTTGAGTTCTACAAATCCTATCAAGGACTTCTAGTACTCTCTAGAAAGCTAAGAGAATAAGGAACAACATTCATTTTTACCAAAAGTTCATAGGAATCATCCTTCTAGGGCACAAGTTTCATGCAAGTTGGGTAACTTTCAAGCTCCAAATTCACATACCTCAGATGACTTGTAACTTGTAAAAGCCATAACTTGAGTTCTACAAATCCTATCAAGGACTTCTAGCACTCAAATTAAAGCTAAGATCATGCTATACAACAATAATGTTGGGGGTAAGATGAGATGACAATCACATCTTGAGCTACATGGCCTTGAAGATAGGGGTCAAACTAGGGGATTTTACACTGTCAAGTCTTAGAAACCCTAGCTTGAAACTTCTCAAACTCTTCAATCCTGATGAGTTAACCTTGGAATCATCCTTATAACATCTCAATGTATCAATCCATTATCACATGGCTCTTTAATTAGGTCGCAACCTCCTTCAAATTATCAGTTGACTTAGGGTTGACCCAGTCAAACCCTAATTGCACCACTCATGGTTGAGTCTTCTTAATCTTGCACAATGACCTGTCTAGGCCTCAAAAGTGATCTTCAACACTTCTCATGAGCTCTCTCAAGACCTCAAGTCTAACTTCATGGCTTCAGAATCATCTGATGACTCCCCACAACTCTCAAGTTAGGAGGCACACACTCTTGGTTTCAACCCTTCTCTCTGAGGATCTCTCAACTTCTCTGACAAGGATATCAACCCTTGACCACTTGAATGACCTGCTTGGCTAGCTTCAAAGTCTTGTGTAGCCCTTGATTGGTAATCATACCTCTTGATCTCCTGCACACATGTCAATGAAATGCAAATGATAATGCTAATGTGAATGAAATGAAACATAAGCTAGGTAAAGAAACGTTAAGCAAATTTTGGGGTGCAACACACAATGATCCAGATTCACTCCAAATCTTCCTCTGAAGCTAATGCACACCTCAAATTGGCTTGATTCTTCTTCAATCTCAGAATACGATTTCAACTTGCATTCATGAAACTTCAACTCCACTCTCTGCTTCCAGCACCAATCTCTTCCAAAAAAAGCACTGAATTCACTCAATGACTTATATAGAAGTGTTTAGAATCATCTAGAAACTTCTGGAGCCATCCAAATGAGATTTTGGATTTTTAATTTCTCCTCCAAATATCATTCATGGCATATGAGATATCTCCTCTGTTTGGGCCTCAGCAAGCTTGCTTTGCACTCCTCATGAGCTAAGGAATTGGATGGTGGTGATTGTTTCCTTGTTTGTAATCCAATGGTGTGAGTTTGATTATGTTGCTTCATCATGAAGAAATGAAATGGAATGGTATGGAAATGACCTCAAATCAAAATTCTAACATTGCCATTGTTTCTAAAATCATTTTTCCAATCAATTTGACCTATTATTTTGCTTCATTTGGTCACAAAATGAATTATTTGAATTTTTGGTCATTTAATCCTTTTAATTCTTCCTTTTTTCAAAATTTCTTGAACCAAATCTCTCCTTGAGCCATTTCAATGCCTCCTTGATGCATGGCCAAGGTCAAAACCCCATTTTGAACAACTTTCTAGTTGAACAAAATTTCATTTGAGGCCTCTAAGTTGATGAAAATGGCCTATGATCACAAATGACCTATAATCACCAAATGTCCAAAATACCCTTGACTTGTCCAAGCCATAAGTTGAGTTATACAAATCCTATCAAGGACTTCTAGTACTCTCTAGAAAGCTAAGAGAATAAGGAACAACATTCATATTGACCAAAACTTCATAGGAATCATCCTTCTAGGGCAAATGTTTCATGCAAGTTGGGTAACTTTCAAGCTCCACATTCACATACCTCAGATGACTTGTAACTTGTCAAAGTCATAACTTGAGTTCTACAAATCCTTTCAAAGACTTCTAGCACTCAAATTAAAGCTAAGATCATGCTCTACAATAATCATGTTGGGGGCAAGATGAGATAACAATCACATCTTGAGCTACATTGCCTTGAAGATGGGGGTCAAACTAGGGGATTTTACACTGTCAAGCCTTAGAAACCCTAGCCTGAAACTTCTCAAACTCTTCAATCATGATGAGTTAACTTTGGAATCATCCTTAGAACATATTAATGCATCAATCCATGATCACATGACTCTTGGATTAAGTCTCAACCTTCTCCAAATCCTCAGTTGACTTAGGGTTGACCCAGTCAAACCCTAGCTGCACCACTCATGGCTGAGACTTCTTATTCTTGCACAATGACCTGTCTAGGCCTCAAAGTGATCTTCAACACTTCTCATGAGCTCTATCAAGACCTCAAGTCTATACTCATGCATTCAGAATCATCTGATGGCTTTCCACAACTCTCAAGTTAGGAGACACACCTTCTTGGTTTCAACCACTCTCTCTGAGGATCTTTTAATTTCTCTGACAAGGATATCAACCCTTGAGCACCTGAATAACCTTCTTAGCTAGCTTCATAGCCTTGTGTAGCTCTTGATTGGTAATCATACCTCTTGATCCCCTGCATACAAGTTAATGAAATGCAAATGATAATGCTAATGTGAATGAAATGAAACTTAAGCTAGGTAAAGAAATGTTGGACAAATTTTGGGGTGCAACAACCTGGATTTGACGCCCAGAGGCAGAAATCATAATTGTGCGCTGCACATATCTTTTGAATCTCGAGGGGCTGTCATGTCTCACGTGCTTGTGGATACGGGATCATCACTAAACGTGCTTCCGAAGAAAGCCTTAATGAAGTTAGACATGAAGGGGTTGATTTGCACGCCAAGTGATTTGGTGGTGCGTGCGTTTGATGGAACCCGAAGATCCGTGTTTGGGGAGGTAACTTTGCCGATTCAGGTTGGACCTGAAGTCTTTGATGCAGTGTTTTACATCATGGATATCCAGCCGGCCTACAGTTGCTTACTAGGTCTCCCTTGGATTCATTCAGCTAGGCCTGTTACATCAATGTTGCATCAGAAACTGAAATACATGGTTGGCGGTGGCGTTGTCACGGTATGCGGAGAGGAGGATATCATGATCATCCATTTATCATCCTTTAAGTATGTTGAAGTGGATGGAGAGATCCATGAAACTCTTTGCCAAGCCTTCGAAGCGGTTAAGATTAAAGACAAGTCTCCAGTTGTGAGTAAAGAGCCTGAGGTTGCTATGTCCTCGTTCAAAGAAGCTCAAGCGGTGGTACAAACTGGGGCAGTGCAGAGATGGGTCCAAGTGTTGGAGATTCCCTACAAACAAGACAAATTTGGTTTAGGGTATCGACCGTCGTTCTCCTCTCCTTCAGCCTCGCAGAGCGCGTCGCGCTATAAGGGGCACGTGCAGTTCACCAAGGGGGGAGTCATCTTCGAGAGAATCAATGTTGTATCTGACGAAAACAGAGACAGTGACTGTGATATGGATGCCTGGATCAAGCCATGTATTTTAGGACAGAGCCTACGCAACTGGTCAATTGAAGAATTCATTCAAGTGACGACAGAACAGTAATGCTTTGTTTTTCCAGTTATTGTACTACCCTATGTTCTACCCAGGGCATAGTGGTATTTTACTTCAGGGCCTTACTTGTTTATGTCTGAACATTGTTTATCAATTAATCAAGGGGCGTTTTCTCATTCAAATTTTGTGATCTTTGTTTTTCTTATTTTCACTTTTCACAATAAAATGGCAACGTAGTTTATACTTGTTTGCAAATTGTTTGAAACATTTAACCATTTTCATTGCAGGTTTCCTATTGTAGATGACACCGATTCAGAACCTCCTATGACCCGCTTCAAATTCGATCAACCGGTATATCAAGCTGAAGAAGAGATTGATGAGGATGAAGACTTGCCTGAAGAGTTAGCTAGACTGTTGAAACAAGAAGAGAAAATCATTCTACCTCATCAGGAGTAAATTGAGGTCATTAATCTGGGTTCTGAAGAAGTTGTTAGAAATGTTCGGATAGGGGTTGTGCTACAGAGTGACGTCAAGCAAAGACTGATCGAGATGCTTCGAGAGTATAGTGACATATTTGCTTGGTCGTATGAGGATATGCCTGGGCTTGATACCGACATAGTGGTTCATCGCTTACCGTTGCGTGAGGAATGCTCGCCGGTCAAGCAGAAACTTAGAAGAACAAGACCAGATATGGAGGTGAAAATCAAAGAAGAGGTCCAAAAGCAATGGGACGTTGGATTTTAAGCTGTAACTACTTGCCCTCCGTGGGTTGCTAACGTCGTACCTGTACCGAAGAAGGACGGTAAGGTGCAGATGTGTGTTGATTATCGGGATTTGAACAAGGCGAGCCCTAAGGATGACTTCCCGCTCCCTCATATTGATGTATTGGTCGACAATACGGCTCAATTTTCGTTTTTTTCCTTCATGGATGGTTTCTCGGGTTATAATCAGATAAAGATGGCACCGGAGGACATGGAGAAAACAACATTCATTACACCGTGGGGAATGTTTTGCTACAAAGTGATGCCTTTTGGCTTGAAGAACGCCGGACAACATATCATCACGCTATGACAACGCTCTTTTCATGACATGATGCATAAAGAGATAGAGGTTTATGTTGACAATATGATTGCTAAATCCCAAACGGAGGAGGAGCATCTGGTTAACTTGTTGAAGCTGTTTGAGAGGCTTAGAAAGTTCAGACTAAGGTTGAATCCGAATAAGTGCACTTTTGGAGTTCGGTCCAGAAAGTTATTGGGGTTTATTGTCAGTGAAAAAGGAATCGAGGTCGATCCTGCAAAGATAAAAGCCATACAAGACATGCCAGTGCCGAAAACAGAAAATGAAGTCCGTGGTTTCTTGGGGAGATTGAACTACATTGCTCGGTTCATATCTCATCTCACAGCCACGTGTGAGCCAATGTTTAAATTGTTAAAGAAGGATCAGGCGGTTGTCTGGAATGAAAATTGTCAAAAAGCCTTCGATAAAATAAAAGAATACTTGCAGGAGCCTCCTGAAGGTGAGATAATACTTAGAAGGGGGGTTGAATAAGTATGAAAGATTAAAACTTAGAATTAAAAACACAATTATTTTTATCCTGGTTCGTTGAACTCAACTACTCCAGTCCACCCTTCCTAGAGTAATTTGCCTTTCTCAACAAGGACTTAATCCACTATTTAATCAAACAGATTACAATAGTAACACCTAAGAACAAATGTTCTTAGTCTTCTCAAGAGCTACTGATTCCAACTGAATCCTCTTAAGGAAATCCTTTACAATCAATGTAAATCTAATACAAGAGTATGAATGCTTCTAAAAAGCTTTTATCACAACAGTGATATTTCTCTTAAGATCAAGTACAAGTAATTCTAAGAATGAATATGAAAGTATGAGAGCTTGAATGTTATAATTTCTTTTCAGCAAAATGTCTAACTGAAGAATTTGGTGGAGTCTTCCTTTTATAGGCAGCTGATCCAAGGAGAGCTGAACGTTGAGAAGAGTGTCCCAAAAAGGTCTGAGCCTTTTTGTCTTCACATCAAGTGACCTTTCTTAGAAGAAGAAAGCACAAAAAAATCCTTTTTGTCTATGTTCTTGTGTCTAGCACAAATAAGGAAAGAGATGTTTGATTTACTCCAACGGATATAATCTTTGAATATTTCTTCTTCAGTTTTCAGCAAGTTCATCAGAGTCTGATTGGGTCAGAGTCTTCTAATGATGATTAGAACTTTGCTATATCAGAGTCTTCTGCAGCATGTGTGCTTTCAGCGTGTTAAATATCAGAGCATATTTGAAACAGAACTTCAGTACTGGCAGCTTTAGTACTTTCAGAATCTTCTGTAGAAACTATGCTTTGAAAAACTCTTCATACAATATTCTTCTTTGCTTCAGATGCTTCTGACTTGCTTCAGATCCTTCTGGAGCTTCTGCTTCAGAATCTTCTGAAGCTTCTTGCTTCAGATCCTTCTGGAGGCTACGCTCAGGATCTTCTATTGGCAACAATCAGAATCTTCTAATGAGTGCATCTGGCGCTTCAGAGTCTAGTTAATTTCTTGTATACAATTCAGATTTGCTTCTAGAGTGTTAATTTCATTACTATCTGCAGTAAAAACTCTCAAGCAAATTTTAGAGTATATAATTCTTAAATACAAAATTTCCTAATAGTTATCATCAAAACAAAGAGATATTATTAAGAACCAATCTGTGTTCTAACAATCTCCCCCTTTTTGATGATGACAAAAAGCATCAGAAATTTTGTTTAATTGAAAATATTAGAATTATAACTCCCCCTGAGATGATGAATCTCCACCTGAGTTAAATACAAATAAGGAATAGAAACTTCCCTTTTGACTTTGAGTAATCTTCAGAGTTATATCTTGTTTGTTCTTTTAACATTTGAAGGTCAGAATGTCTTGCAGATTTAAGATTCAGAGTTTGATAATAGTCAAATGATCTGAGAGACTCAGAGTTTCTTTTATAGAATGTACTTATCATATGTTCTGAAATAGTCAGATTAAATGTTAGATAGAATAGATATGTCTGAAGTTTCCTTCTGGTGAAGTTATATTAAACAGTTCAGATCTATATTTTCTCCCCCCTTTTTGTCATAAGCAAAAAGTAAAACGTTAAAAGGACAAATAAAAGGATACAGTAAATAAGATAATTCAATGGAGAAAACTTTGATTCATTCAAAAGATCAGATTAAGAGTACATAGGCAAACATCAGAAGATATAGCAATAAAGTACATAGGCAAACATCAGATGCAAAAACATTAGAATGAAAAAAATGAAAATCTAAGAGTGTTTGGACAAAAGCATCTTCAATAGATCTGTAATCTCAGAGGATGATTGCTCTTGCTTGGACATCCACTTAGCCATAGTTTCATTCTTTTGATCTTGCTTTGACATCCATTCTGTCATATCCTCAGACTTCTTATCCTGTTTAGCCATCCAGGACTTGATTTCTGACTGGCCAGCTTCCAGACCAGCAATCTTATCTTCAAAATCTGGATGTTCTTTCTTTATCTCAGATGAAGAAGTATGATTAGGTTCTGGAGCTTGAACAGAGTCAATTTCCATTGGTTTTGTAGAGTCTGGAGCATTGGAATTAGAAGGAGGGTCTACCAGAGTCATGGCCAATTGATTTTCTTCAGAAGCAGTTTCAGTAGGTTTTGTTGAAGGTGGAGGAGCATCTGTAAGAAGCAGAGGTTCAGATTTCTTGACAGTCCAGAATAGAGTCCTTGCAGCCTCAGCAAATTTGAGCTTCGCATCATCAGAACATGTGTTCTTTATATTTGAGGCCACAGAGTTGAATCTGTTAATGAATCCATTCCAGATGATGTCAGATTCTTTGGCATCCATGGTTGCTGAGCATTTCTTCTGTACAATACCTAAATACATCTGTATTTCTTGCAAAAAAGTTTGAAATAAATGATCAACATTAAGTCTGGGCTTTGGACGTAACAGAGTTTCCAGAGTTACAGGTTTAGGTTGGGGAGTTGGTGGAAAAATTGATTTTTGGATGGAGATCAGAGGAGGAGGATAGTATGGAATGAAGGGTATCTCAGGAGCTTTTTCTTTTGATCTAATTAAGGCATTTAGCAAATGAGGTTTTGCTCTGGTTTGAAGGGTAACTACATCAAAAGGTTTATTTGAGTAGGTTTGGAAGGCAGATTTGGGTGGTTCATCAGATGCAACATTGTTATCAGATGTAAGTGGTAGAGCTGAAGCAACAGCTTTATCAGATTTTGCAGAACAGGATATGGTTGCTAAAGATCCTACATCTGACATAGATTTTATATAGTCAAGAATCACAGATGGAAGGGTCATGGTGAGTTTTGGTTTCAGAGGATTGATGGGGTCAGATGGTTCAACTCTATCATAAAAGTCTTTGAGTTTGAAACCATAAGCCAGATTATGGAATAGAGATGATACTTGGGCACAAGATATAGAAGATCTTGGGTTTGAATTTGGAATCAATATCTCAGATGATGGTGCAGGTGTGGGAATAAGATCTGGAATGGGAGCTTTTGAAGGTATAATGGGTTCAGGTTGGTTTACCTCAGAGTATTTTTGAGATTGAGAGATTAGAAAATCTGGGTGGAGGTCTGATTTTGAGGAGTTAGAAGATGTGGTTGGTGTGCAGGAAGTAGAAGATACTTGAAACACCGTTTTTAAGGGTGTGACATCAAGAACTTCTGTCTTAGGAATGTGAGGTTCAGAAGTGTTGGTTTGTTCTGAAGGAATTTCAGATGGTTTTGATGGTTGTTCTGAGATAGGTGAATCAGATGGAATTGTGATTGGTTCTGATGAAATTGGAACAGAAGTTATTTTTGTAGGTTCAGAAATAACAGGTGCAATGGGTTCAGATGATTTTGATGGTGGATTTTCAGAGGCTTTTTCTGGTTGAGATTCTGGTGGTTTTTCTGGTTGATCAGATGGTTTTTGGTGTACAGATTGTTGTGGTTGTTGTTCTGTAGGTTGTTGTTCTGATGGTTGTTTCTGTGAGGATTTTTTTTGTGGAACAAAATGTTTGATTTGGATTTTTGGTTGAGATGATTTTGGTACAGAGACTGTTGGTGTTTGAGTGATTTTTGTTGTTGGTGGTGTTGGAATAGAAGTTTGTTTTTATGGTGATTTTGAACTTGGAGCAGTAACAGAAGTAGTTTGTGTTGAGGGTGGTTTTGGAACAGACTTAATATTGGAATCATTTATAACAATTGTATTTGCAGAAGATACAGAAGATTTAGTACCTTTTATTTTGATCCTCTTGGCTGGTACAGAAGAAGTGTCTTCAGATTCTTTTCTCTTCAAGAGCTTCTTTGGCTTCTCAGCAATCTTGACCTTCTTCTGAGCAGGTGCAGGTTCTGCTTCTGGCTGAGTCCTTTTCCTCTGTAGTTGTGCTTCTTCTTCTTCTTCTTCTTCTTCTACATCTGGTAGAGGTTGTCTTGCTAGCTGTATCACATTTGCAGGAACAGGCTTTCCTTCCTTCTTACATTCATCAATGTACATAACCACAATGTGTTTGGGCTCTTCAGCAAAGAACAATGGAAAGTCATCTACAGGAACCCTCTTCTTACTCAATTCAGACACATTCAGCTTCTTGGGAGCTGTTGTGAGTTCATCAACTATTTTGAGTCTCTGAAGACTTTTAGCATTCAGAGGCTTTCCCATTATAAATTCCAATTCCTCTGTAACTCCAGCAGCGTACAGAGCAGTGACCAAACCATTCTCAGTTAGAAGATCTGAGATCAACCTTCCAAAAGGGATCCAGGTTCTGATCTTCTGTCCTTTCTCTTTCACATACTCTCTAGATGCATTTATATGGTTCCACAGATGCATAAAAAGAATATATGGAAGATCTACCTTGGTGCTCTGACTGAGGCAATACATGAAATAGAGCTGTTCATTATTGACATAGTCTGGAGAATTAGTTGACTTCCTATGATCGATGCATCCCATGAAGATCTTGGCCCAGATCTTGTAGTCAGGCTTCAGATCCTTGAATTTGTTAGAAGCTTGACCAGCAGTCATTACTTCTTCATACACCTCATCCATGTCCACACGCCCAGCTGGCAAGTGGGAAACACCATCTGTTTCTTCATATCCAATTAATTTTCTGATCAGATCTTCTGTGATAATGATTTCTTTTCCCAGTACAGAAGATAAGATGAACTTGGGGTAAACTGAGGCATGGATCCAGAATTCTTTCACAAGGAGGGGGTAAACTGGTCCAAAGAGTCTATCAAAGTACTTAACCCATCCTTGAGCACCAATAATAGAACGAAATTCAAAGCCATTTTCAGCAAGTGAATCAAACTCTACCATGGATTCACACAAAACCTCCAACTTCTCAACAGGGGTTAAAAGAGTTCTTTTGGGAGGAGAATAAGGAGCAACACCCATGTTTGCAGAAGTTACTGCAGCCATTGAAGATTGGAATTGAGCAGTTGTTGATGATGAAGTTGCCATTGAAGAATGCTTTGTCACACGCTTAGGTTTAGGGTTTTTATGCAGAGAAAAGAGGAGATGAAAACGCATATAATTTTCTGAGGTTGTGAAAAGTGTGAAAGTGAAGATAAGTCAAGTATTTATACTAAAACACTTAGGCATACCATCAGTCAGAATTTGCACGTTTTAACAAGCATTAAATGAAAAGAATAATAATCATTTCAAACATTAATTGCTTCTGACAATTTGGGGGGAAAATCAAGATTTTCACTATTCAAACTTCACCTCAAACGTCTCTTCAGTAATGCACACGCCACCTCTTCAGATTTAGTGTGACACGTGTTTGCTTGCATGTGTTCTGAATTCTTTTAAGAAATGAAACGTTAACCAACGTTCAGATCTTCTAAGGATTGTTAGTTCAGAGTTTCAAAAAAAATATTAAGCAGAATAAATAAGCAATCAGAAGAAATACTTCAGAGCATTAGGCATTTTTGCATCTGTAAAAATTTGCTTCTGACAAATATCATTCTGGACAAAAATCCATACCAATATTTTTCAAATAAAATTTGAATCTATCTTCAACAAGGGGTTTTGTAAAAATATCTGCCCATTGATGATCTGTATCAACAAAGGCTAAATTTATGATTCCCTTCTGAACATAGTCTCTGATGAAATGATGCTTAATTTCTATATGTTTTGCCTTAGAGTGTAAAATGGGATTCTTGGACAAACATATAGCAGAAGTATTATCATAAAAGATAGAAATGTTACTTTCAAAAATTTGATAATCTTCTAGTTGACTTTTCATCCAGAGCATCTGCGTGCTACATCCAGCAGCAACAATGTATTCAGCCTCTGTGGTTGAAAGTGCAATTGTGGGTTGCTTCTTGCTGTACCAGGAGATTAGATTTCTTCCTAGAAATTGACAACTTCCAGAAGTACTTTTTCTTTCCACTCTGTCTCCAGCGTAGTCAACATCACAGAATCCAACTAATTTTAAATCATCAGATTTTCTGTAACACAAACCCACATTAGAAGTACCTTTCAGATACCTTAGAATCCTCTTGACAGCTGTCAAGTGTGATTCTCTAGGATCTGATTGGAATCTAGCACACAGGCAAACACTGAACAATATGCCAGGTCTAGAAGCAGTTAGATAAAGAAGAGAACCAATCATACCTCTGTAGAGCTTCTGGTATACTTTCTTACTTACCTCTTCCTTGCCAAGTGAGCTAGTTGGATGCATGGGAGTCTTTGCCAGCTTACTATCAAACATGTTAAATTTCTTCAGAAGTTCTTTAACATATTTTGCCTGATGTATGTAAGTGCACTCTGGAGTTTGATTAACTTGGATTCCTAGAAAGAATCTGAGTTCTCCCATCATGCTCATTTCAAATTCTGCCTGCATACATGTAGCAAACTCCTTTCCAAGCATAATATTTGTTGATCCAAAAATAATATCATCTACATAAATTTGGCAAATTAGAAGATCTTTCTTAATTGATTTACAAAAGAGTGTTGTATCCACTTTGCCTCTGATGAAATTCTTCTCCAGAAGAAAGTTGCTCAATCTCTCATACCAAGCTCTGGGAGCTTGTTTTAAACCATATAGAGATTTCTTTAGTTTGAAAACATGATCTGGAAATTTTTCATTTTCAAAACCAGGAGGTTGGTGGACATAAACTTCTTCTTCTATAATACCATTAAGAAAGGCACTTTTAACATCCATCTGATACAGAGTGATGTTATTTTGTGCAGCAAATGAAATAAGAAGGCGTATAGATTCTAACCTTGCCACTGGAGCATATGTCTCAGTGTAATCAATACCTTCTTGTTGATTGTAACCTTGAGCTACAAGCCTTGCCTTATTCCTTTCAACTTCTCCTTTCTCATTTAGCTTATTTCCGAAGACCCATTTTGTACCAATTATATTGAATCCTTGTGATCTTTGAACTAGATCCCATACATCATTTCTGGTGAATTGATTTAGCTCTTCTTGCATGGCAATAATCCAATCATTGTCTTGCAGAGCTTCATCTACAGAAGATGGTTCAATTTCTGACACCAGTCCAAATAGTGATGCTTCAGATGATCTTAGAAAGGATCTTGTTTTGATGGGATCATCCTTCTTTCCAATAATAACATCCTCTGGATGAGAAGCTTTAATTCTGGATGATGATCCTCTAATAGTTGATTCTTCAGAAATGTTTAGATTATTCATATGAGAGGTTAAAGGAGTAGCATCTGGCGTTGCTTCTGGTTCCTTCACTTGAATTTTGTCTGCTTCTGGAACTTCAGAGTCAATGAAGACTACATCCCTATCTGCAGAGTTTTCAGACTGCTTTGGCTTTTCAGAGCCAAGCTTATCATCAAATCTGACATGAATGGATTCTTCCATAATCTGTGTCTCAGTATTGTATACTCTGTAGCCTTTAGAGCGTTCAGAATATCCAAGCATGAAACACTTCTGTGCTTTGGAATCAAACATGTTCAGATTTTCCTTAGTGTTTAACATATAGCAAATACATCCAAAAGGATGAAAATATGAAATGTTGGGCTTTTTGTTCTTCCACAGTTCATATGGAGTCTTCTTCAGAAGAGGTCTTACAGACACTCTGTTCTGAATGTAACAGGCTATGTTGATTGCTTCTGCCCAAAAGTGTTTTGCCAGATTTGTCTTATTGATCATGGTTTTGGCCATTTCTTGCAGAGTTCTGTTTTTCCTCTCTACAACCCCATTTTGTTGTGGAGTTCTAGGACAGGAAAAATCATGAGCAATGCCATTTTCAGAAAAATATTTTTCAAAATATTTATTTTCAAATTCACCACCATGATCACTTCTGACTTTTATAATTTTGAAATCCTTTTCATTCTGGACTTGCTTGCAGAAGTCAAAGAACACAGAATGTGACTCATCCTTGTGTTTTAAGAACTTTACCCATGTCCATCTACTATAGTCATCAACAATGACTAATCCATACTTCTTGCCTCTGATGGATGCAGTTTTCACTGGTCCAAACAGATCAATATGAAGTAGTTCTAGTGGTTTGGAAGTAGAAACAACATTTTTTTATTTAAAAGATGTTTTTGAAAACTTCCCTTTTTGGCATGCTTCACAAAGAGCATCTGAGTAAACTTCAGATTGGGGAGTCCTCTGACAAGATTAAGTTTATTAATCTGAGATATACGTCTCATATTAATGTGGCCCAATCTTCTGTGCCAGACCCATTGCTCTTCATTAACAGACAAGAGGCATTTAACATTTTGAACTTTAAGTTCTGAAAGATTTATTTTATAAATGTTGTTTTTCCTCTTACCACTAAATAGGATAGAGCCATCCTTTTGACTAATAGCTTTACAACATTTTTTATTAAAGGTGATATCATAACCATTGTCACTTAATTGACTTATGGACAATAAGTTATGCTTTAGCCCTTCAACAAGTAAAACATTAGTAATAGAGGGAAGTTTACCATTTCCAATAGTGCCAGATCCAATGATCTTGCCCTTCTGGTTCCCTCCAAAATTCACATCACCTCCAGATCTAAGTTCTAGGCTTTGGAACATAGACTTTTCTCCTGTCATGTGTCGTGAGCATCCAGAGTCCAGGTACCATGATTGGCATCCTGACCTTGCTGCTAAGAACATCTGCAACAGGAATTATTTTGTTTTTAGGTACCCAGATCTTCTTGGGTCCTTTGGGGTTAGTTGGTTTGTAGGTTTGTCTAAACTTCTGTTTTTCAACATAATTTTTATTCTGACTTGCCTTGGGTTTAAACACATAAGTATTCTTCTCAGAGCTTGTGTGTTTAATGTCATTTAAGTGACCAAATTTAAATTGAGAATACAGAGGTGTCTTCTTGATGAAAAGTTTGTCAACAGATTTTGGATTACTTCCAGATGAGGATTCATATCCAATACCTCTTATGTTGTTCCCACTAACACCATAGATCATAGAAGCCATCTTGCTTCTGTCTATGCTCTTAGTAAGGAATCTCTGAAAACTAGTGTCATATTTTTCTGAAATGTTTTCACATGACTTGGTCTCAGATTCAGATTCTTGTTGAGTTATCCCATGTTGCCATAAGAACCTTCTTCTTTTTGTTAAACTTCTTCTTGGGTTTTTCTTTTTGAAGTTTGGGGCAATCATTCTTGTAATGCCCAGGTTCTTTGCACTCATAGCATACAACTTCTTTCTTGCCAGATCTTTTGTGCCCAGAAGATTCCTTTCTATGATCAGATCTTCTGAAGTTGTTGAACTTCTTTCCCTTGTGCTTCCAGAGTCTGTTGATCCTTCTGGACAGCATGGATAATTCATCTTCTTCTTCAGAAGAAGATTCTTCAAAGCTTTCTTTAATAACCTGCAAAGCTTTAGCAGATTTATTAGATTTTAAGGCAACAGATTTACCTTTTTCTTTCTTCTGAGGTTCATCTTCCTCCAGCTCAATTTCATGGCTCCTCAGTGAGCTGATGAGTTCTTCTAACGAGATCTTGTTCAGATCTTTAGCCATCTTCAAGGCAGTCACCATTGGTCTCCATCTGGTAGGTAGACTTCTGATGATTTTCTTTACATGATTTGATGTAGAGTATCCCTTGTCCAGAACCTTTAGCCCAGCTGTGAGGATCTGAAATCTGGAGAACATGGCTTCAACAGATTCAGAGTCTTCCATCTTGAAGGCCTCATACTTCTAGATCAGAGCCAGAGCTTTTGTCTCCTTGACTTGAGAGTTTCCCTCATGAGTCATTTTTAAGGATTCAAACATATCAAAAGCAGTTTCCCTGTTTGTAATTTTTTCATACTCAGTATGAGAAATTGCATTCAATAATATAGTTCTGGCCTTGTGATGATTTCTAAAATCTTTGTTCTGAGCATCTGTCATAGATTTTCTATCTATCTTCTTGCCATTCCCATCTGTGGGATGGACATATCCATCTATGACTAGATCCCATAGATCAGCATCATATCCAAGGAAAAAAACTCTCAATTCTGTCTTTCTAGTAATCAAATTTCTCCCCATCAAACATAGGGGGTTTGATGCTGATTTTGTCCCTTTCTTCATATTTATTGTTAGTGTTGGATATTGTGTTATCAGCCATTGTAACAAATAAATATATATCAAAGTATTTCTCTCTGGATCTTTACTGTCACTGTTAAGTGGTAGCACACGCAGAACCGGAGCTCTGATGCCAACTGAAGGTGAGATAATACTTAGAAGGGGGGTTGAATAAGTATGAGAGATTAAAACTTAGAATTAAAAACACAATTATGTTTATCCTGGTTCGTTGAACTCAACTACTCCAGTCCACCCATCCTAGAGTGATTTGCCTTTCTCAACAAGGACTTAATCCACTATTTAATCAAACAGATTACAATAGTAACACCTAAGAACAACTGTTCTTAGTCTTCTCAAGAGCTACTGATTCCAACTGAATCCTCTTAAGGAAATCCTTTAGAATCAATGTAAATCTAATACAAGAGTATGAATGCTTCTAAAAATCTTTTATCACAACAGTGATATTTCTCTTAAGATTAAGTACAAATAATTCTAAGAATGAATATGAAAGTATGAGAGCTTGAATGTTATAATTTCTTTTCAGCAAAATGTCTAACTGAAAAATTTGGTGGAGTCTTCCTTTTATAGGCAGCTGATCCAAGGAGAGTTGAACGATGAGAAGAGTGTCCCAAAAAGGTCTGAGCCTTTTTGTCTTCACATCAAGTGACCTTTCCTAGAAGAAAAAAGCACAGAAAAATCCTTTTTGTATGTGTTCTTGTGTCTAGCACAAATAAGGAAAGAGACGTTTGATTTACTCCAATGGATATAATCTTTGAATATTTCTTCTTCAGTTTTCAGCAAGTTCATCAGAGTCTAATAGGGTCAGAGTCTTATAATGATGATCAGAACTTTGCTGTATCAGAGTCTTCTGCAGCATGTGTGCTTTCAGCGTGTTAAATATCAGAGCATATTTGAAACAGAACTTCAGTACTGACAGCTTTAGTACTTTCAGAATCTTCTGTAGAAACTATGCTTTGAAAAACTCTTCATACAATATTCTTCTTTGCTTCAGATGCTTCTGACTTGTTTCAGATCCTTCTGGAGCTTCTGCTTCAGAATCTTCTGAAGCTTCTTGCTTCAGATCCTTCTGGAGGCTACGCTCAGGATCTTCTATTGGCAACAATCAGAATCTTCTAATGAGTGCATCTGGCGCTTCAGAGTCTAGTTAATTTCTTGTATACAATTCAGATTTGCTTCTGGAATGTTAATTTCATTACTATCTGCAGTAAAAACTCTCAAGCAAATTTTAGAGTATATAATTCTTAAATACAAAATTTCCTAATAGTTATCATCAAAACAAAGAGATATTATTAAGAACCAATCTGTGTTCTAACACCTCTGGTATTGATACCCCCACTAGCTGGAAGGCCCTTAATCATGTACTTAACAGTTCTTGAGAACAGTATGGGTTGTGTTCTCGGTCAACATGACGAGACTGGAAGAAAGGAGCACGTGATTTATTATTTGAGTAAAAAGTTCACAGATTGTGAGTCCCGTTACTCAATGCTCGAGAAAATGTGTTGTGCACTTGCTTGGGCTGCCAAACGTTTGAGACAATATATGTTCAAGCACACAACCATGCTGATTTCGAAGATGGATCCGATTAAGTATGTCTTCGAGAAGCAGGCGCTCTCAGGAAGAATTGCCAGATGGCAGATGATACTGACGGAGTACGATATACAGTATGTTTCTCAAAAAGCCATCAAAGGAAGTGTTCTGTCAGAATACCTTGCTGAGCAGCCAATTGATGATTACCGACCAATGAGATTTGAATTTCCTGACGAGGATATCATGTTCCTCAAAGCGAAAGATTGTGAAGAGCCATTACACGGTGAAGGTCCAGAGAAGGATTCTCAATGGCAGATGATATTCGATGGCTCTGTCTGTAACACCCCCTTCTATACCCCAAATAAATGCATATAAAACATCTAAGCACATACAAATTCATCAGAGTAAAAATTTTTAGGATAAGGTATAAAGGAAGAATGTCACAGTTTCATCAACAAAACTCTTAAACATTTTGCTCCATAAAATATGTAACATTTTCGTAGTTTTAGAAATCACATTTCAACATTTAATTTAAGCGGAAGATAACATCATTTAATCAGTTCCAAAAGATTAATTCAAATGCACATAAGTCATCCAGATTAATACATCATATCAGTTAGATTACAAAACCACATCAGCTGATACATCGCAATGTATCACAAAAGAATGACTATACTAGTCTAACTACCCGGTGTTACATATCAGAGCAGCAGACTCAAAAGAATGAAGAATACTTCACAAAAGGACTCCAGCATCCTAATCTGCAATGCCTCATAGAGCATTATAAAACAGCAGAAGGGTGAGAAACATAACCATAATAATCAAAGCATAAGATTATATATATATATATATATATATATATATATATATATATATATATATATATATATATATATATATATATATATATATATATATATATATATATATATATATATATATATATATATATATATATATATATATATATATATATATATATATATATATATATATATATATATATATATATATATATAGGTAATCAATACAAGTTCCTCTCCGTATTTCTCACCACAATTCAATTTCTTAGTTATATATATTTGCCACACATATAATAACAACACGAATATTTGTAAAGCATTTCCACATCATGCATACTCTCACAATTTCACAATCTCATCATTCACACATACGCATCACTTCATGCATATGTCATATATTAATGTGACTCAACAACTCAATGCAACTCATGCAATGCGGTACCGACTCTCGTTATCTTTTTTCGGTTTTTACATTAAACCGGGTCCACACTTCTAGACCGATAACCCGTTATCTTTTTTCGGTTTTTACATTAAACCGGGTCCACACTTCTAGACCGATAACCCGTTATCTTTTTTCGGTTTTTACATTAAATCGGGTCCACACTTCTAGACCGATAACCACAAAGGCCCGTCCTCTAAGCCTTCAAACCCACACTTCTAGGTTTGGGACAAGCCACTAGTTTCCACGAAACTAACAGACATTGCCTCTTGACTAAATGATGCATGTACAATCAACCACAACAAATGCACTTAAGACCGACATCTTAATCTCATGCATTCGAATAATTCACCCCTTCGAGAATTTCATCATGATTGCACATACAACATATATCAGACATTTATCAATGTATTCATTTCACACATCATCATCATACTCAACAACAATGCACACATATCACATATGTTCCCATGCATTTACACAACAATCGCATATAAATATGCACTCATAATTCATTAGACAATACACATACATTCATCATTGTATTCACATGTACTTCTAATTATCACAATTAATGCGCATCGCATATCAACTAGGTTTCACGCCCGGAGGCTACCCACAGTACACATCATCACAATAGATCATATCATAGAGGTATTAACCTATGAGAGGCAACCAAACCATCTCCACATGAACAACACAGCAAAATAAAATGTTGTCACATTCGCCTTCATTCGCCTGTCGAACCCTCGCAGCGAACACTCGCTAGGCTTCGCCTGGCGAGACTTCCCAGCGAGCCCAAGTCAGTAGCTACTGACTTCATTCGCCACCATTCGCCAGCACCTTCGCTATCCACCTTCGCTTGGCGAACTCGCCAGCGAAGTCCACTGGGATTTAACTTATAATTATTCGCCTGCATTCGCTGGGCTTCGCCTGGCGAAGCTTCGCCTTCGCTCGCCTGGCGAGAGCCAGCGAACCTGCGCAGAACAGATTCACACTCTGTTCCTCCTTCACCAATCCATCATCAACCCTCTCTTACACATCCAAATCAGTATAAACAGCATCAATACATGTTACCCGACTATTCTACGGCATTATTACTCAGTTTCAACCGATTAAATCATCAATCTACCGATTATCCAACATTTTGCCCTAAATGGAAAGTGATGGAAACCCTACCAAAATCCCAACCCAACATACATAACATCATACAATGATCAAATAGAAACATTTCTCACCCTTACCTCGATTAATCAGAGCTTTGATGTTGGTTCTTGATGATTTTCCCACTTTTCCTCTTCTTCTCCTCTCTTTCTCTTCTTTCTTCTTTCTTTCCTCTTTCTCTCCAAATGTTTTCTATCTTTCTTTTCTTTTCTTTCTCTCTTATATATTCCTTTATTTTCCTTCCTTCCAATTTCCTTCTCAATTCTCTATTAATTCCAATTAATAAAAATTAATTTCCAACATTAATAAAAATCCCACTAAATCAATTAATTACTACAATTAATTATTTAATGAAATTTGGGCTGTTACACTGTCAAGTCCTATGGTAGTGGAATTGGGGCAATTATTACAACTCCTCGTGACACTCACATCCCATTCACTGCCAGATTGACATTCCCAATCACCAACAATGAAGCTGAGTACGAAGCGTGTATCATGGGTATGGAAGAAGCCATTGATTTGAGAATCAAGAATTTGGATGTATATGGCGATTCAGCGCTAGTGGTTAATCAAATCATGGAAGAATGGGAAACTCGCCAACCGAATCTAATTCCTTACAAGGATTATGCAAGGAGGTTGTTACCCTTCTTCGATCGGGTAGAGTTTCACCATGTGCCACGAGCAGAAAATCAGATGGCTGATGCTTTGGCAACGCTATCTTCGATGTACAAAGTGAATTTCTGGAATGAGGCTCCCAGAATAGTCATTTCTCGCTTGGGCAGACCCACTTTCGTATTCGCCATTGAAGAGGCTGTTGATGGTAAGCCATGGTTTTACGATATACAGAACTTCCTCAAGAAGCAAGAGTATCCACCAGGGGCTTCGGCTCAGGATAAGAAGACGCCGAGGAGGTTGTCTGGCAACTTTTACCTAAACCCAGATGGTGTGCTATACAGAAGGAACCATGATTTGGTATTGTTGAGATGTGTGGATGAAAAAGAAGCAACGTTGCTTATGGAAGAAGTCCACGAGGGTACTTTCGGTACGCATGCCGGCGGACATGCCATGTCTTGAAAGCTACTACGAGCGGGGTATTATTGGCTAACTATAGAGTCAGATTGTTTCAAATTTGTGAAGAAATGCCATAAATGCCAGGTTTATGCAGATAAGATACATGTACCGTCGTGCCCATTGAATGTTATGGCGTCCTCGTGGCCTTTCTCCATGTGGGGCATTGATATGATTGGTAAGATTGAGCCCACTGCATCCAACGGTCATCGTTTCATTTCGGTAGCCATCGATTACTTCACCAAGTGGGTTGAGGTAGCTTCGTACGCTAATGTGACCAAACAAGTGGTAGCCAGATTCATAAAGAAGGACATTATTTGCAGATATGGAATTACCGAACGAATCATTATTGATAATGGTTCGAATCTGAACAACAAAATGATGAAGGAGTTATGCCAGAACTTCAAGATTGAACATCACAACTCATCGCCCTATCGGCCGAAGATGAATGGAGCTGTTGAAGCGGCCAACAAGAATATCAAAAAGATGGTGCAAAAGATGGTTGTCACCTACAAAGATTGGCATGAGATGTTGCCATTTGCTCTTCACGGTTATCGTACGACGGTACGCACATCAACCAGGGCAACTCCTTTCTCGCTAGTGTATGGTATGGAAGTTTCCCTACCGTTAGAAGTCGAGATTCCTTCTTTAAGAGTTTTGATCGACGTGAAACTCGATGAGGCAGAATGGATAAAGACTCGTTTGAATCAGCTTAGCCTGATGGATGAAAAGAGGTTAGCATCAATTGCATATGGTCGTTTGTACCAGAGCCGGATGAAGAAAGCTTACGATAAGAAGGTGCACCCTCGAAGCTTTCAGACGGGCAATCTTGTGTTGAAAAAGATCCTCCCACCATAATCAGATCACAGGGGAAAATGGACTCCCAATTATGAAGGTCCATATGTTGTACGAAAGGTTTTCTCTCGAGGAGCCTTATTGTTGGCCACCATGGCTGGCGAGGATTTTGCATCCCCTGTGAACGCAGACGCAGTTAAAAAATACTTTGCCTAAAAGAGACCCGCTGGACACAAAAAGAGAAGTCTAGGCAAAAATGGGGCATCCCGGCGAACCATAAAAAAGGAAAATAGGTTCGGGCAAAAATTAGGGATAAAAATGAAAAGATGTAAACCCGCAAAGTCGAAAACCTGGAAAGGCAACTTTGGCAAAAATGGGTATCCCGGTGAATCGAAAACCCGAAAAGGGTGGTTCAGGCAAAAGTTAGGGATTGAAAAAGAAAATGACTGCGGTCTATGTAGGAACTTCATTGCTTAGTGGATTGGGAGAACCTGAGGGTCGTGTTTATTCGAATCAATCTCTTCTGAAGACGGGCGTCAGGAAAGCATCAGAGTCAGGCGAGTCATAGGGGGATCAGCTCATGGTGTTTGTCTGTGCCACGTTGCCGAAATTTGTGTACACTTTTGTATATTTCTGTACATATCTGTATTTGTTTTGCGCAGCTTCCTCTTTTCAGGAGTTGCATCTGTTGTAAAACTTTGCCTATTTACAGGCCATTCATGAATAAACATATACTATTCAGTACTTGATCTGTGTGCTTTGTTTTAACTTTTACTGTTTTGTTTGTGAAAACGCACAGTGTTTTGATAAACTTGCACTAACATAAACTTGCAGGCCTTGGCCAATAATTGTTAAATTTTTGAATTAATTGAACAACGTCACGAATGATGACTAAGATGATCCCGATTGCGTAGGATATCTTGTCTATTTGTTCAGTGTTGCAGGGTCGTCACTCTTGGGGCAAAAGATATGGATGAAGTTCGTCATATTCCCAGCCTGAATCTATTAGTGAAGTTCGCATCTCTATCCCCAGTAGAGTTTGTATGCAGTTTTGAGCGAGCAGGTAGCGTGTACGCGTTCTTCGGCAGTTGATGCACATTTAATCCCCACAAGGGGCATGCTTGTATGTACCCACCAGCGAGTTATGGTTGGATTTTCTTCCCACAGAGTAATTTGCAGTCTGGTTAGGTTCATTCCCTGGCGGAGCAATCCCCAGCAGATTGAGAGGGGTGGTTTCCCCAGCAGCTTCGTCCCATTTTTCCTTAGCAAAATAAAGGAATATTGTCACGTCGGAAGCCCGCAAGAGCCTGTTTCTCGGCATAAGTCCAATTGTTATTGGCATGAGCAATTTTTTGCTCTATCCCTGGCAGAATTAGTGATTCTTTTAACAGAGTTATTTTTCTTGCCCCAGCAAGTTGTTTTCTGTATCTCCAACATTTATTTTGCTAATTTAGTTCTGTTGCATCTGCATGCGTGCATAGCATCCACCCAAATGCGTAGCATTTCCATTTCGTATGGAGCATTATGCCATTTTCAAACATATGCATATGAAACATAAGCCAGGTTGACATCTCTTTGTTTCAGGTGTATCTTCGGAGGTTTGATCTTTTCCTTGGTATCCAGACCATGTGATTTCTCTTAGCCCGCGTGGTATCTATACCCCGACTCATGCTATTCCCCAGCAGTATCTTCGGATCTTAGTGGATTATGATAAGTATTTACAGTAAGTTTCTTTTTTCCGTTGAGTGCCCAGACTCCGGTGCATTCCCAGTTGATAGGGTTCCCCTTTTTCCGTCGAGTGTCTAGACTCCGGTAAAGATGGTTGTGGTATCCAGACCATAGTGATTGATATTATTGTGCTTTCTTCGTCGAGTATCCAGACTCCGGTGAAGACAGTGTGGTGTTCAGTTTTTGATGATTTGTGGTATCTTCCTCTCGTCCGTTGAGTATCTAGGATCCGTTCAATCTTCGTTGAGCATCCAGGCTCCGGTTTCTCCGTTGAGTACTCAGACTCCGGTATATTATCAGTTCGTGACATATTGTTGTTCCGTCGAGTATCTAGACTCCGGTAAAGTCAAACTTTGGTAAGTTTTATGATAGTACTCTTTCTCCGTTGAATATCCAAATTCCGGTGAATTTTTGACTGTTGGTATTCAGTTTTGTCCGTTGAGTATCCAGGCTCCGGTCAATTTTCCGTCGAGTATCCAGATTCCGGTAATTCTCGTATGATGATGGTCTCTTTTGTCCGTTGAGTATCCAGGCTCCGGTCACTCTCGTTGAGCATTCAGGCTCCGGTTCATTTCGTCGAGCATCCAGGCTCCAGTTTATTTTTGTTGAACATTCAGGTTCCGATGTATTACATTGAGTATCCAGACTCCGGCCGATTTCCAATAGTATTTTCTCTTGTGCATTGAGCATCGAGGCTCCGGCTTCTCCGTTGAGTATCCAAGCTCTGGTGATTTTGCAAATGATATACCCTATTATTCGTTGAGTATTCAGGCTCCGGTCAATCTTGCGTTGAGCGTTCAGGCTCCGGTTTATGCATCAAGCATTCAGGCTCTGGTCAATCTTGCGTTGAGCATTCAGGCTCCAGCTTCTACATTGAGCGTTCAGGCTCCGGTTTATACGTTGAGCATTCAGGCTCCGGTCAATCTTGCGTTAAGCGTTCAGGCTCCGGTTTATGCGTCGAGCGTTCAGGCTCCGGTCAATCTTGTGTTGAGCATTCAGGCTCCGGCTTCTCCGTTGAGCGTTCAGGCTCCGGTTTGTACGTTGAGTATCCAGGCTCCGATTATTACGTTGAGCGTTCAGACTCCGGCAAATTTCATTGATTCATTTTGTTCGTTGAATATCCAGATTTCGGCAATTTGAAGTATCCCCTATCTCAGATTGGTTTTCCCCAAGCAGAGTTACTCGTTAAGTTTCTCTTTTCCCTAGCGGAATGTGTTTATAATCAGAGCAGTTACCTCCGAAGATTCTTGTTTGCAGTTTTATTTTCTGTGGTTGGCAAACTTTCAGGTTCTTTGGTATTCAACCGTCTTATACCTTGATTATTTGAAAGTCGTTCGCTTTTCACTCATTCAAGTCCAAGTCGTTTGAATAGGGGCAGCTGTTGCACCCTAAAATTTTCCCAACCTTTTCTTAACTTGGTTTATGTTTCATTTCATTTCTTTCTAGCATTTGCATTGCATAGCATTTTTCATTGAATATGGGATCAAGAGTTTGTGCATAGCAAGAAGAGTCTACTCGGAGGGTTGAGCCTAAGCAAGGGGTGTTACTCAAGTTTGGATGGTCATCAAGTCATCTAGAAGGGGGCAATAGTCTTGGGAAATGATTGATGGATGTATGTGGGTCAGCTCCTAACTTGGAGGCCAATTAAAGATCATCAGAGGATTGTGAATTCATGGTTATGGTTATAAGATGTTGAGAGAGCTCATTGAGTGCTTTGAGAGCCCTTTGGAGCTTATTCAAGTAGTTGTGTGAGGTGGAGCAAGCCACAGTCAAAGATATTGCATCTAGGGTTTTCATCTGGCTAATTCTCAGTCAACTATGAAATTGGAGGAGATTAAAACTCAATTCCAAGTCTCTATGGTCATGGGATGTTTTGTTAAGATACATGAAACATCATTTCAAGTTCAATTCATCAAGGATCAAGAGTGTGAGAAGTTACTAAATTAGGGTTCTTAGGGTAAAATCCCCTATTTAGTGCCTAACTTCAAGACCACTTATCTCAAGATATAAGTCTCATATCAACTTTTGACCAACATGGAACTTGTAGAGCATGATATTAGCTTTATTTTGAGTACTAGAAGTCCTTGATTAGATTTATAGAACTCAAGTTATGATCCAAACAAGTTACAGGACATCAGATGAATGTGATTTTGGTCAACAAAAGTCAACCAATTTCCAAGCCATTTTTGACCTAGAAGGATGTTTCTCCTCAACTTTTGGCCAACATGAAACTTGTGGATCTTGGTCTTAGCTTTCCAAAAAGTACTAGAAGTCTTTCATCTGATTTGTAGAACTCAAGTTTTGAGGCTTGCAAGTCAGGGGTATTTTGGGAAAGTAAGATTATAGGTCATAAAATTATAGGTCCATTTCACCAACTTGCACACTTCAAATGAAGATTTTTCCAACATCAAACTTGCTCCAAATTGTGTTATTTGCTTAACCAAGCCTTGAGAAGTCATGAATTTTGCTTAGAGTGGTGTTTTCCTAAATTGATTTTCATAAAAAGGGAATTAAAAGGAGAAAATTGGATTTAATTCACTTTGGACCATTTTTTGTGCAAATGAATGCATATTTTGAGTGCAAACTACATTTTAAACACATTGGCATTAGTAGAATTTGAATTGGATGTGTTTTGGTGAGCCATTTCCATGTTTACTTCATCATGAAGTTACATAACAAACATCAACCATTGAGATTAAACAAGGGCTAAATCCTAGCCATTCACATTCCATACACTCCCAGCAAGCAATTTGAAGCATTTTGGAGCCAAATTAGAGGGATTTTCGTGCACATGAGAGAGCTTCAAACTCATGTTCCATGAATTTTCAATTAGGCTCTACAAGCTGTCGTTGGGCTTAATTCTTTTCCAGATCCATCACATATAAGGTTTTGATCATGAATAACTCATCAGAACACGAAATTGGAGGAGAATTGAAGCTAGACAACTTTGAAAAAGTGGTGGAAAATTGAATATCGAATTTGGAGAATTAGCAAGAATCAAGGCAAATTGAGCTTGCAAACATCTCTAGGAAGGATCATTGAACGTTTCTGGACAATTTTCTTCAACTTTAAGCAACAGTTGAAGGCTCAATGGAAGTTCTCCACTAGGTATTTACAATTCAACCTTACACTCTGGATATGCATTGATTTATTGCCATTTTTACATATTTGAGACCTAGACAACATGTAGATCATTAATATATAAAACGAACTGGCATTTGTGTTGATTGTTGAATGAAGCTCAAAAATGTTTGGATCTGTTATGGCTTATTCTTGTGTTGTTTTGCTTGTTTGTTGCTTGATCTGTAACCTACATAACCTTTAGATGATGTTTAAACCAAATTGAGTGAGTTTTGGTGAACTTTGGATTTTGATGCACAAACTTAATGGCTTCGGGTTTCTCTCATCGTGCATGATAATTGATTTTTGATGGCGGATTTGAGATCCTCGTGATCTCTAGATGAATTTTTATATAAAATTCGTGCAAAACGGTTGAGTTTTGGCTTGGCTGCGTGTTGTTGTTGTTTCACGGTGGCCTGAGTTAATGAGGAAGATGACCGGAGCATCTCCGGCCACCACCAGATTCCCTCCCTTTGTTTCAGGTTTGAACGAAGAAGATAGTGCCTCAACCGTTAGATCCATATGACTTCCCTTGACTAAGTAAGAAAATCAAGCGTGTGAGATTGAGAGTCATCCTTATTGACCATTGACTTGATGATGTGGTGTGACGATGAGGGTTAGATCTGATTACTTTCTGAGTGAATGGTGTAGATTAGGACTCGCCACAGGGTGAAGTCAACTGAAGAGCACGCAAGCATCAATGAAACGATGTGTCTCATTAAACCCCCTCAGTGCACGCGTGGCAGGCTTGTGAGCGTAGGATCCATTGACCAGTAATCCAATCCAGTGGCTGTGTGTTTTTCCCTTGTTTTTATTTTCTTTTATTATTTTCTTTTTATTCTTGTTTGAATTTAATTGATTAAAAATACTTCCAATACTCCAAAAATTCCACAAAAAATATTTTTACAAACCTTGAGATGTCTATTATTTTTAGACATTTTTTATTTTATTTTTCAGATTACTTTTCCATTTTAAATATAATTAAATATTGGAGGTATTTTTAATTGAATTAAATTGTACATTGTTTGTTCTTTTATTTGTTTCTTCCATTTGCTTTGGGTCTAATGAATGAAAATTGATCCTCATATGCATGATGAGTTGAACAATTTTTGAGGACCATTTTGCCCCTGGTTGGTTGACTTTAGGGTTGACTTTTGGTGCCTTTCTTTTGACCTTCGATTCTCCCATTTCAAAGTGGTACATCTTGAATATTATTTTCTTTTGATGGTGCTTTGAGGGGATATTTGCTTTGAGCTTTTGGCCTCTGGTTGCTAACATGTTTAGCTACCTTGTGCATTTTATTTGATTATTTTTGAATCATTTTCCTATTTTTGAGGTAACTTGCAAGTCAAATTACCTCTAAGGGAGGTTTACACATGTACCTTGACCGAGTTCAATTTGGATATGACATTTTTGGATCCTTTGAATCCTAAATGCCTTTTGTTTCATGTTTTTAACATGTTAAGGATGATTTTGGTTCAATTTTAGGTCATGGTATTGTTTCTTCCTTGTTCATTTGTGTGTTTCTTTTCAAGCTTTCAACTTGAACTCCTATGTGATGCATGTTTGCTTCCTTTGTGCTCTTACTTGCATTTCTTCTTGTTTTGTTTTGTGATTGCTTTTGAGCTTTCTTCTCTTCATCTCACTTCTGTCCAATGACCTTGCAGTGTCATTTAAGGTGGCTTGGTCCCTCATTTAAAGGTATTTGAAGCCTACCTAGAATGATGAATCCTTGAGGACACTTTTGGTGCTTCTTTGCTTTTGATAAGTGATGCTTATGGTTGAGTACCTACTACGGGGTCCTTGCTGCCCTCATTTGGTCTCCCATCCTCACTTGGCTTTGGGTTTTGTTTTTCCTTTCATTTGGTTTGATTTTATTGGTGTGGTTGATGTTGTTTGACTTAGGTCATTTCATCTCACTTTTGGTGCATCTTTGTGTGGTTTGCTTGGTTGGATTGATTTCTTCTTGTGCACTTCTCCTTCTTATCTTTTCTTGCATTTCCATATGCATGCTTGGTTGAGATGAGCTTGTGGAGGCTACTGCCCTACATTATTTTCCTCCCACTTTCATTCTACTTGTGCATCTTATGTTTGCATTTTCATTTGCATATGCATTCTTCTTCTTCTACCTCTTTTGCTCTTCTTTGCCATGCTCCCCATAAGTTCTCTAACCTCTTAAGGTTATGATAGACATTAGGTGCCTAACCATGCATGATAAAATTAGGTAGTTCCCTTTTGAATCTCAACTTTAAGTCCACTTTGCATGATAACTTTTAGGATTGATTAGTCTCCCATTAGTGTTCTTTCTTCTCTTCTCATCTTCAAACACTCATAAAACACTTAATAAAGAATGACAAGTGTAGCACGCTACGAGCCTTAAGCTACTTGAGAAATGTTAATTGAGGGACCTCCTCTCAAGGACCTAGAGTGTTTAGTGTACACCCTTTGGGTGATATACGACGCATTCGCTCTTAGGTCATAGTCTCTAGTGCGACATGATTTACAAATCAAGTTCAAAACACTTCTTCTCTAAAAAACACAAAAACACTTCAAACCTTTTTCATCCTTCGGGATCTTAATTAGGAAAATCTTTTCATATAAAAGAGTGTAGTTAACTCTTAGTTCTACCGCAAACGGTAACGCCTAAGTCTCCAATGGTCGAGCTGCATACACCAACTGCTAGAACTATTTGTTAACCCTACTCGGGCCTAAAAAAACGGTTGAACCAACTTGTGGTCCTTTTAGCCTGAACTACGTTCGCTCTGATCTTTCATACCCGATGAAAGTACGTAGGCATAATACGCGATGTCTTAGCGAGCAACCTTTCCCCTTTCTTTAGCCGTAGTTAGTCGAACTACGTTGACTCTGACTTTCCCATTGCACGAGGGAGTACGTAGGCACAGAGCGGCGATGCTCTGCCGAGTCACTTCTCTGTTCTTTTGTCCCTAAGCCTTTAGCTAGGTAGTTTCAACACACCCTTTTTATATAGACAACAATGCGTGGATCCCGTCGAGTACGATGGACGTGAGGGGTGCTAATACCTTCCCCTTGCGTAACCGACTCCCGAATCCAGACATGGTTGCGATGACCTTGTCTTTCCCTTTTTCTTTAGGTTTTTCCGATCGTTTCCTTTCCCTCTTGTTGGGATAAATAACGAAAGTGGCGACTCTTCTGTTTTTCCGCCGGTGGTTTTTCGCAGTTGCGACACCCGCTGGATGTCATACGGTCAGTGTCATGACATTCAACTTAACTTATAGTTAACTTTCCCTGCATACACATCATTATGTATGTCTTAACATTCAGTATGACATACATGCAAACTCTAATGTTTTGCCACAAAATGGAGCCAATCAAGAGCACTTACAAACTCCCACTTTGACAAATTTTTGGCTAAAACACCCTATTAACATATCAGAGTTTACACACAGCAGAAAACTTATCATGTGCCCTGTTATGCAGGAAAGTTACTAGCTCAAAACACTCACAGAGTCCTCACAGTTAGCTCTCACTGTTATAACTCACCTCGTTAACCATCTGTTAGTTATCACTACAGATGTCACACTTTGCTGAGTAACACATTGGGTTACTCCCCCTCAACTGATGCACCTTGCCAGCTGAGCACTTAACCTGGACACTCTGCAGTCTGTTATGACATTTAGGATGACATACATCCTGAAGCACACACACCTGTGCTACTCCCCCTGAAAAGATGCAAAACACACTCTACTACTATCCTGCAGACACACACAAATCCTAAACACCTTCTAGGATCACACAAGGTTAGCAAACATTCCTATACACCATAGGAATTCATACACATATTGCATCAGTAAATTACTAACAGCACTAGGCAGCTGTTATCACACATATCCTCAGCAGCACCTGTGGTCACACCTGCAAGCATGATTATACCATGTGCACATATGCTAGCCCACCTATTCTACACACCACATGTTCTTCCACCTGCTGTTATTACCAGACTATCTTTCTCTCCCCCTTTTTAGCCACAAATTAAGATCCAACTAAGGACTTAGCACAGATCAAAAATTGTAACATTACATTGTTAGGGGAAAATGATACAAATTGCTCATAGAGAGCATCACAAATATAGATTGTCAAACAATTCCTACAGAAGGCTAACCAAAACTAATCAACACAAAACAACAGTAACACCTCTTCCTGCACTAACTCAGTAATCCGTAGTCACAACAGGCTTAGACATTAATCTTTTTCTTCAGTTGAGTTGGACATGTCCTCCTCAAATTCTTCAAAGCTTTCTTCTGCATCATCAGTGTCTTCCTCTGAGCTGTCAGCAGCTTCCTCTGAGCCAACTTCTTGACCATCATCTTCCCCTGTACCATCATCATCAGTGAGATCAGCATCCTCATCTTGCTCTAGAGATTTTAGCAGTTTTTCAAGAGTTTGCTTCCTTGCATCCAGTTCCTTGCATGTTTCTTTGATTATTGCCATTACTTCAGCTTTTCTAGTTTTAAGACCCCTTGTGGATGTCTAAGTGGAAGTCATGGCAATGTCTGGAACATGGGTTCCTTGAAACAACTTGTGATGAAAGGCTAAGGGAGTTTCTCTTTTGCTAGCTACATCACTGGTCTTGAGGATATTTGGAAATTATGCTAACATAATTCCACAAATGAGCGAAGGAAATGCTATGGGCCCTTTTATGTTATAGCTATCAGCATGCTTCATAGTCTGATCAAAGATGTAAGTGCCATAATCCAATTTGGTCTTGGTCCCAACAACATAGATAACTCTCCCCAGGATAGTGGCCACTGATGATTTGTGATTAGTTGGCACCCAGTTTGCAGCACCAATCTTGTGCAGCACAACATATTTCACACTTAGTTTGCTGGCAGCAATCTTTCCTTTTGATGGCCACTTTCTGACTTGATTTCCAATAATTACTTGGCACATTTTGTTGTCTGAGATGGTTAACTCAGGTTGAGCTTCATTTGATCTTCCAAGGAAGTTGTTGATGGTAGTGGGAGTGAAGATGACACCATTTCCTTGCACATATACTTTCCCAAACTCAGTGAATTTTCTATCAGCACATTCATCTGATAAGTTTACTATGAATTCTTTGACCAGAATTTCATAGCATTGGGAGAACTGAGTTACAGTTTTCATCAACCCTACATCACAGATGAGGGCCATGATCTCCTTGTTTTCAAGAGCATTTTGTGCAAGCTCTCTCTCCAGGGCCAACCTCTTTTGATATACATATTTCCATCTGATAGCACACGATGGATAGTGAAAAGAGATGTTGTCAATTTGCACTCTAGGAACATTTGCAGCCAGTTTGCTGATAGAAGGTTTGTTTCTTAGATTGGATGTCAGTGACATCAATAGCAACATCAGAATCTATCTCTGGTTCTGAACTATATTCAACCTTCCACTTTTTGGTGGTTACTTTGCTCCACCCTTTGGAGGGTCCAACTTGAGTCCTCTTTGTTCCAGCCTTCCTAGTGGAGATGTCTTGCTCAGTAGTCTTATCAACAACCCTTTCTATGGAGATGTCTTACTCACCAATCTTCTCAATAGCCTTTTTCTTGAGGGAGCTTTGGTCAGCCACCTTTTTTCCTTTCCTTGTCATCAGCCTTTTGGCTATGCCCGGATTGATCTTTGTTATGAGGTCATTGTCAGAATATTCATCTAGGTCTACCAACTCAGTATTTTTGGTGCCTTGAATATCATCACCCATTTTCTCAGCACCTTTACCTTTGTTATTCCCTTCTGGTGTAGGGTCTTTCAATGTTTTGACATTGTGAGAGACATCAGCTTTATCCTCCTGGTTAGGATCA
This sequence comes from Lathyrus sativus, assembly GCA_963859935.3. Classification (NCBI taxonomy): domain Eukaryota; kingdom Viridiplantae; phylum Streptophyta; class Magnoliopsida; order Fabales; family Fabaceae; genus Lathyrus; species Lathyrus sativus. The sequence goes on along the minus strand of OZ012737.1, from coordinate 327,125,859 downwards.
GTCCCCTTATTGTTGGATGGCGTGGGTATGTTGAGTGCGCTAGCCACCATAACGGCAATTTTAAGGTGTGTTCTTCTCGCTTCCTCTCCATTTTGTTCATTAGATGTAGCAGCAGAAGGAACCTGACCTGAGACAAGGTCTTTGGGTCTTTTTGCATGCAACATTTTAGGTTCCTTCACCAATAATCCTTCAGGTGTCATCATTCATAGTGGAGGTATTTCAAGCACTTCATTAGGGTTAGAATCAGCATCGTTTTCGATCATTCTTTTGGCTGAGGATGGTTTAGAATGTTGTGACATTTTTAGGGAAGTTGATTGAGGGAGAAGAGATTTTCTGTGCTGGTTGGAAAAGGTATGGAAGCTGAATAGTTTGTGATGGCACCAAGAGTACAGAGGTTGTATCATATAAGTGGTAATGGGGTACGATTGCCCAATAGGAGAGAATTTACCTTTTTGATTTATCATTAAATGATTTAATTTCAAAATGTAATTCCCTTTTACTTTTAATTGCTATAACTCATCATTTCTGGAGGACCTCAATTTTAGTAAAGACTTTTTGAATTGAGACTCCTTGACACTTCTTGAAACCATGTCAGCAATATTTTAGTCATAATCACCAGGTTTAGCACAACCCTCTTGCCATTTACACACGTTACCCCTGAGCATGTCTCCCTTGAAATCATGAAAGCTTGTTTGGATGGTACTCTTGATGTCACAGAACAAGGTCATGACATCTGGAGTGACATTACTTTCTTTATGCAGGGCAGCTTCCATGGACTCCATCAGGCTCCAATATAGCCTATCTAGCTTTCCCTGATGTCCAATCTTTGGGCATCTCTTCTTGGCTTGCTTCCCCATAAGACGTTTCTTACATCATGTCCTTCTTTCTGAAGCATACTTTGAAGATCCACTTGCTGATGTGTTGGACCTGGTCCTTTCTATCTTTAGAGGCTGTCTTCCTTTCTCCAGCCATAGTTGGTCCTTATTTTCTTTATTAATAAATCCAGTTATGTTACTTCTGGGCTCCCATAGGTAACACTTATTCTTGGATCTAGTTCCCCTCATTTCTTCCTCACCTTCTTCATTGACAACCACACACTTATCCTTTGAAAAATGGACTTTTAAACCTTGATCACATAGATGACTTATGCTTATTAGGTTAATAGTCATTCCTTTAACCAACAAGACATCCTTCAATTTTGGAGCTTTAAGACTGTCAAGTTGTCCAACACCTGTGATTTCTCCTCTAGCTCCATCACCAAAGGTTACATGACTGGATGAATGAGGGTTGAGTTTTATCAAGTGATCCTCAATTCTAGTCATATGTCTGGAGCAACCACTGTCAAAGTACCAGTCCTCTTGGGTTAGCCTCACTAGAGAGGTGTGAGCTACTAAAGCCATATTCTTGGCAACCCAGTGTCTTTGCTTGTTAGGAGCAGCCTTCTTAGGATTTGCTTGATGCTGCCTTTTGACATGAGTTCTCTGTTTAGATTTCCTTTGATGAGGATGACTAGGAAATCCATGCAGCCAGAAACACACAGATTTGATAAGACCAAGTTTTCCACAGTGGTAACATCTATACCCTTGGAATCTAATTTTGACTTGGTTCTAGTTTCTGTGTGGTGGATGTTGTGACATTGGTCGTGACATCCTCTTTACCTTCTGAATCTTAGGTTTCAGTCTCTTGAGTTTCAAGGCAGGATTTTGTCTATTAATAAATCCCAGTCCATACTTATTTCCTGAACTCTGACCACTCTGCAGAATTTCTTCTAGGGTGTCAGTCTCTGGGTTTAGCATCCTTATGGATTTAGCCATCTGCTCCATTTTGGATTCCAACAAGTTGACCTCACTTTTGAGTGAGTCTATTGTTTCCAGCTGCTCTATCTTCTCAGTCTCTAATTCCATTATGCACTTCTTCTGGTGCTCTCCTTGCTGATATAATTCAGTACTTCTGATGTGTAGCTTTTTTTATGAATCTGCTAGTTCATCATAAGTCAATTCATCTTTACTTGAATCACCATCAGATATACATACATTGTTTAAAACAGTGACATGTTTTGAAGATTCTCCTTCTGATCCACTTTCTGAATCTTCATCAGACCATGTGACCGTTAGGCCTTTTCCCTTCTTTTTGAGGTATGTGGGACATTCCTTTCTAATGTGTCCATATCCCTCACACTCATGGCATTGAACTCCTTTGCCTTGGGTCAAATTCTCCTCAGAGTTACTCTTTCTGCTTCTGTCAAAAGAGGTGTTCTTGGCATAGGGCTTTGACTTATGATCTATCATTTTGATCAGTTTATTAAATTGTCTTCCAAGCAAGGCTATTGCTTCTGACAAATTCTCCTCTTTTTCACCACCCTCTTCTTCTGAATCCTCAGCAGTGTTTGAGACAAGAGCTATGCTTTTACTCTTTTTCTCTACAGGTTGATCACATATACCCATCTCAAATGTTTGGAAAGAACCTATGAGTTCATCCACTTTCATGTTGCATATGTCTTGATGTCGCTACTGCGAAAATCGGCGCCGGCTAAACAGAAGAGTCGCCACCGTGCGTTATTTATCCCAAAGGAGGGAAAGGAAACGCTCAGAGTAAACCTTACGCAAAGACGGGAAAGGAATGGTCATCGCAACCAAATCCTGGATTCGGGAGTCGGTTACGCAATGGGAAGGTATTAGCACCTCTCACGTCCGTCGTACTCGACGGGATCCACGCTTGTTTTCTAGTACGGATTGTTATTCTATCTATTCTACAGGTCTGGGGTTAAAAGAAAATAAAAATGACTCGGCAAAGTATCGCACTTTATGCCTACGTATTCCCGTCTGAAACGAGAAATCAGAGTCAACGTAGTTCGCCTACCTACAGGAAAGGAGGGGAAGGTTGCTCGCTAGGATATCGCATCCTATGCCTACGTACTTTCATACAGCATGAAAGATCAGAGCAAACGTAGTTCGGGCTACGGAAGACACAAGCTTGTCTGAACGTTTTTTTTTATCTCCTTATGAAAGGGTTTTTTCTGATTAAGAGTCCAAGCGGACAAAAATGACATCTTGATGTTTGTTTTCAGTCTTTTATGCAAGAACTGTCTTTTATGATGTTTGCAATCTCTGACGCACTAGAGACTATGATTTGAGGGTGACTACGTCGTATGTCACCCTAAGGGTAACACACTAAGTAATCAGATTACTGAAGAGTGACCCTCCAGCAACCTTTCTCAAATAGCTTAAGGCTCGTAGCGTACGACATCGATTATCCTTATTACTGTGTTTTGAATTGTTCTGAGATAGAAGAGAAATAAGTCTAAAAAATCCTAGGGTTTGAAAGGGAATCAAAACTACCCTAATGTTATCATGCATGGATTACAACCTAATGTCTGTCATAATTCCCTCCTGCCCAGAGGAAATCAGAGATCCTAGGGGATAAACAGAAAAGAAACAGCAGATATACAGTAAACAGTAAATATGCATGAAATGCAACAATACAAGCAATAGGCAAAGTGAAACAGCTTCACCTCAAACCTAAGGGAAAATCAACGGACAATACAGCAAAGAAAACCACACCCAACACCAGCTCAGACAGCAAAACAGCTCCTACAGAAAGTAGTTCAAACAGCACCAGCTCTGGCAGCTACAGTTGATAAACAGCAAAAGGTTGACAGTAAGAACTTTAGTCAGGATCTTATCTTCACTTCTCAATGATACTCAAGCTCCAGGTAAGCTCTTATCTTCCATAGTCTTCAGCTTTAGCAAGCCCTGAACCTCAACAAACAGACAGCTTCAACCAGCAGCAAAACCCTAATCTTCAACAGACATCCAACTTTGACAGGCACAAGCTTCATCTTCTATAATCATCAATGGACTCCATCTTCAATAGGTCTTCAACTTCAAGGCAAACACTCACAAGAGAGGATTAACTAATAGAGGCAGTTGGGATGTTGAAAGGCTTAGTGAAAACCCAGGGAAATCACTAAGATCTTAACACAACTAGTGACAGATATCCTCAAGGTTCTACCCAATCAAAGCATGCTCTACATCCCTCCTAAGGAGATATGGAACTCTTTTATGGGACCTTGTGTCATAGGATGGAATAGAGGCACAAAAAGCTCTCTATTTTTGACAGAAGAAATCAATCTAATTCTAGAGCTCTTCCTACATCTCCTATCTCCTAAGTCTTTATCAAATATCTTCAATCACAAGCAACTTCAGGCTCCAATCATCATCATTGGTCTTCAATCATCCTCAAGGTCTTCACAAGCCCCAATACCCAAAGAAAAGGCCCAAAATTTCAACAAACAAAGCAACTTCCCAAGAGGGGAACACACCAATATCAATCAACTTGCAAAAATCAAATAAAATGGAAATATTCATCATAAAATCTTATTTTAATTTCTAAGGGACCCTAGCTAAGTACCCTATACCCCACATAAACCCCAAGGCCTAGATCAAACTAAAAACCCAAAAACTATGTGTTGAAATGCACCTATGTCAAGTTTAACCCTAATTCTAATCAACCTAATGTTCCTCATTCAAAACTAATTAAAATTAAATCACAAAAATGTGAAATAATTCCAGGGGGGACCTAATGCTCTAATATAACTAAAACAAAAGGAATTACATCAAAATGTAAAATAAAATGGCTAAACAAAATTCAGCAAAATGGATATACAAAATAAAATGCAATAAAAGCAACTAAATGTAAAAATTCACCAGAAATAGAAAAATGACTAAAATACTAATTTTATTTTTCTATAATTTTCTTAAGACAATTATGAGAATGGAGAAAAAAATCCCATATAAAAAGACCTATTTTTGGATTTATTATTAATTTTCAAAGAATTAAAAGAAATATGTGAAAATAAAGAAAAATATGAGAAAATGAAAAAGATGTGTGGTGAATAGCAATTGAAAAGCAATGTAAACAGACATCTGGGCCCAAAAGGGGGTGTGGCTAGCAAGCGCGCTTAAGCCCAAATATTATTCATAAATAAAATGAAAAAAACATTGAAAAATAGAAAAAACTTGGTGTAGGAAGCAATCCAAATCAGTGTAATATCACATGGGCCTCTGACTAGGGGTGTGGATAACAGCTATCACTTAAGCCCAATGCCACGTTTTAAATGAAACGGTGCGTTCCATCTCTCAGACTCATCCTTCACAAACTGAGAACCACTCACAGCCATTGGATTTCATTTTGGTCAAAAGTCTTGTGTGGATCCAAGGGTGCCTGACTCGTCTTCAACCTTTGAAGCAAAAATGGAGGGAAACAAGTCATTGAAACAGAGCTTGAAGCTTCCTCTTCCTCCAATCGTATCTCATCAAATCTCCATCAAAAATCAAAATTAAAAAGCCTAACATGCTCCAAATTTCACACTGAGTTCAACCATGGTAATCACAAGCATTGAAACACAACCTAACTCAAAACACGAATCAAACCTCAGAATTTGGTCCATGATTAAAACTCACCAAACTTGAAATTGGATAGCTTAAACTCTTCACCATGCTTCAATAATCATTTTCCACTATCACACTATGATTATATCACCAAGAACAACAAGATACACGCATGAACAGATTTTGCATCACTTAACCAATTGTCTCTAAATTGATCCTAAAGTTACCAGAAAGCTTCACATGATCATCTACAATGAATCTATCTAATCAAAACCAATTGAAACTACCTAAATCATGCCATGGAGTGAAGTTTACATACCTGCCAATTTGAGATGAACAGAGGTATGAAATCTTCAAATCAAGCTTTGAGAACTTCAGTACACCTTCAATGAGTCACAATCTTGCTTCTGTATGCAAAAGAAATGGTTGAAACCTCTTGAATCTTGGAACCCGATAGTGAGTTGCAGATGAAGATCTTCAACTTCAAGAACACGATTTCTCCACCAATTTGCTTGGAATTTGATCTGGAAACACTCACTAGTATCAATGGAAGTGAATGCAATCAAAATTTTGGATTGAAATGGTGTGAAAGCTTGTAACCAATTCTGAATTGCACATGGAAGTTTCAAATGACAATCTCAAATATCTCTCCCAATTCTCTCTAACTCTTGCTCTGAACCTCTTCTGAATCTTATATAGAGTGTGTTGGAGGACTCTAGAAAGATATAGATTGATCCAATGAGAAAATCAACTTCTCATGTCATGAAATTCTCTTCTTATGATATGCACTTATCATCTCATGCTCCTAGCTTGCAATGCACTTGTTCTGAGTTTGAAATCTCTCCAAATGAGATATTGGAGGTGTATGGATGGAAAGGAGCCTTGTATTTGCCTTGCCAAGTGGTTTTGCAATGGTGCCTTATGATTCAAGTAAGCCATTTACAAAGCAAGTCCTAAAAATAATCCTCAATTCAAAATTGTGGCAATGTCAATGTTCTCAAAATGCTTTTTACAATCAAATTGGTATGTCATATGCCTTGGTTTGGTTGTGTAGGTCAAAAACCCCAATTTCCAACTTTGGTTCATTTAAAATATACCTTCATTTTAGGCCATTTTTATGATTTTATGAAGAAAGCCATTCCAAGTTCTCATGACCTATTATCTAGCCTAAAAACATCATTTTGAACACATCTCATGTTGAACATTTTTCCATTTGAGGAGTGGAAGATGGAGATTTGGACCTATGTTGAAAAATGACCTGTAATTCAACTTTCCCAAAATACCCCTGGGTTGCCAAGACCATAACTTGAGTTCCACAAATCATCTTGAGGACTTATAGTACTCAAATTAAATCTAAGATCAATATCTACAACTCTTATGTTGACCAAGAATCCATTTGAAAACTCCTTGATGGGCAAACGTTGCTTGGAAGTCAAGTGACTTTCACAGATAAATTTCAGTATCCTCTGGGGACCCATAACTTGCAAGAATCATAACTTGAGTTCTACAAATCTTATTTAAGACTTCTAGTACTAAAATTAAAGCTATTGAGAAGCTCTACAAGTTTCATGTTGACCAAGAATTCATTTGAAGCTTGAATTGTGACTTATCTGGCTTGGAAGATAGGCCTAAATTAGGGTTTTTACACTGAAACCCTAATTTAGTAACTCCTCTTCTTCTTGATTCCTTTTGATTTCTCCTTGGCACAACACCACACTTGTATTCACATATCAAAGCATGAATTCCACATCCTCCAAGTAGGCTTGTATTCTCTTCAATCACTCATTTGACCTAGGGTTGACCCAAATGAAACCCTAGTTGACTGCATTCAACTGTAGCTCTTGTAATCACACCAATGACTTGACTCATCTTCAAAATGACCCTCTAGGTCCTCCATGATCTTTTCCATACCCTCAGGCATGGCTCACACACTCATTGATGATCTTCAACCCCTCAAGATTAGGAGAGAAATCCACTGGCTGACCTTCAAACTTCTCAAAGCTTCAACTCATTTCTTGATTACTTGGATGGTCTTGAACTTGAATAAAACCCCATGATGGGCCTCTTTCTGATAAGAAAGGCACTTGATCCCCTTTTAGATGACTTGTTATGCTATGCTATACAAATGATTAGACTATGTACATGACTTATTATGCAAATGACAATGCAATTGAAACATAAACCAGGTGAAATAGGTTGAGCAAATTTTAGGGTGCAACAGCTGCCCCTATTCAAACGGCTTGGACCCGACTGGGTGAAGAGCGAACGGCCTTCAAACATTCGAGGTACGAGACGGTTGAATACCAAGAATCCAGAAATTTTCCAACCGTAGAGATAAACTGCACTACTGCTTGGGGAACAACACTCGTCGATTGAACCTGATTGTTACGGTAACCACTGATCAACTACCTGATACAGATCTGATTAACTGCCTGCGCAGCACCAAACTTGTCAATATAGGAATAACCTGGACGACTTCACTGGGGAAGTGCTTCTGTCAACAAACATAACTCTGCCAACGATACAGGGAAAAGAGCTCCGCCACCACTACGGGAAATACTCTGGGAAAATAACACCGTCATCGCTACGGGAAATAACACCGCCATCACTACGGGTAATACTCCGCCATCACTACGGGAAATAACACCGCCATCACTACGGGTAATAACACCGCCATCACTACGGGTAATAACACCGTCATCGCTACGGGTAATACTCTACCATCACTACAGGAAAATAACACCGCCATTGCTACGGGTAATAACACCGCCATCGCTACGGGTAATACTCTGTCATCACTACAGGAAAATAACACCGTCATCACTACGGGTAATAACACCGCCATCACTACGGGTAATACTCTGTCATCACTACAGGAAAATAACACCACCATCTCTACGGGTAATAACTCTTTGTCACCACTACAGGAAAATAACACCGCCATCGCTACGGGTAATAACTCTCTGTCATCACTACAGGAAAATAACACCGCCATCGCTACGGGTAATAACACCGCCATTGCTACGGGTAATACTCTGTCATCACTACAGGAAAATAACACTGCCATCGCTACGGGAAATCATCTGGGAAAATAACACCGTCATCGCTACGGGAAATCATCTGGGAAAATAACACCGCCATCGCTACGGGTATTAACCCCGATTACAGCTTCTCTGCCTATCTTTGCAGTAGCTAACTCCATCAATCAAATGGGTAACACAATACGAGTCTAGTCTTTCGATCTTTAATGCTGACACAGCAATAAATCTGAGAAAGACCCTACTGGGAATTTTCTGAAGCCAAACTGCCAGACACCTACTTCGACATAGGCGGCAACTTCCACAAATTGATTCACGAAACCTTTTGATAACGACATAACAACAATCTTGGAGAAATACTCCGCCGGAGGGGTAAGAGAAACTTAACCAAGCAACTCTGTGGGGAATAACGACAAGGCGAACATTATCCTCCCATGTCTCCTGCTGAGATTTTTAATATTTGGTAATTGATTTGAGCAAGAGCTCTCTCCACCTGCAACGGAAAAAAACACCTGAAAACCAAAGGTTAACCAACCTGGCTTATGTTTCAGAATGCCCATGTTTGACAATGGCGTAATGCTCCGTACAGCACGGATATGCTACGCGTTTTTAAGTAGATGCAAATATGACACTATATGCAAATGCAGATGCAGGCTCAAGCTGCTGGGGAAACTTTGACAAGCTTGCTTCAACACAGCTGTTGAGAGCGAATATCACCATGTTGGGGACGAACGGGCATCATAAAGCCCTCCGGAAAAATAAATGCCGGACATACCACCAACTCTGTCGAGGAGATTAAACTTTGATTTCCACTAGGAGGAAAGGATAACATCTGCTGGGGAGAGTAACTCCGCTGGGGAAAAATTGACTCTCTTGGGGAAAGTAGACCGACTGAGCAAGACACGACTCAGCTGGGGAACGAGGAAATCCTTCTGGAGGAAACGATGATGTCTGAGCACAGCTTAAAAACTCGGAGCCACCACTCCGCTGGGGATAATCATCCTGACGAAGGCATGACGACCTACGGGAAGAAAACCATCTTCTATGGGGATAATCCTTCTGAACCAACTATGACTTGGTTAAACACTGTGGGAATCCTCCAAGCTGGGGATTGATCGTTTACATACTCGACCCCCTGGGGAGTGCAACCTCTGCAAGGGATACTGATTTTGACTGGCTGGGGATATCCTCTAGGGATAAGCTACGACTAGCTGGGGAAATTGACCTCTTCGGTAAGGGGCAAAAATCATCCTAACTTTTGAAGATGATGTGTGACCTGCATGGGGATTGGTGTCGCACAAAGTCAAGTCTTTCACCACGAATCTTCGGCTGGGGGCCATAACTTCTGATTGTCCGCTTTAAAGGCGAGAACCCTGCAAACCACAAACGAGACAAGACAAATCTATACAACCAAATCTATTCGGGTTAGTGTCTGTGACATTACTTCAGTCAATTCGAAGTTTTATCAATTATTGGCAAGGGCCAGTAATGTTATGCAAATGCAAGTTCATCAGAACATTGGTGTTTTCCACATACAAAACAGTAAAGAACAAGCATCAAATACTGAATAACGTGTTTTATTAATAACAGGCCTCTGAATAGGCAAAGTTTTGTACATCGGATGCAACTCCTGAAAAGAGGAAGTTACGTACACACACATACATATATCCACAAAAAGCATAAAAATACAAAGACAACTCGAATTGTACACATGTCGGCAACATGATGCAGACAAACATCGTGAGCTGATCCTCCTATGACTCGCCTGACTCTGTTGCTTTCCCGTTATTCAATTTTCGGAAGAGATTGTGTTGGATAGACGAACCCTCAGGCGCTCCCAAACCACTAATCAATGCAGGTATCTAATTCGGACCTCGGACCGCAGTCATTTGCCTTTTAAATCCCTAACTTTTGCGTGAATCGCCCTTTGCGGGTTTTCAATTCACCGGGATACCCTTTTTTGCCGAAGTCGCCCAATGTAGGTTTTCGACTTCGCGGGTGTACATCTTTTCAATTTTATCCCTAACTTTTGCCCGAACCTTTTTATTCTGTTTTTGGTTCGCCAGGATGCCCCATTTTTGCCTGGACTCTCTTTTTACTGTCCAGCGGGTCATTTTCAAGCAAAGTATTTTTTAACTGCGTCCGAATTCACAGGATACAAAAATTCTTCACCATCCATGGTAGATAGTAGCAAAGCTCCTCCTGAGAAGACTTTTCTGACAACGTATGGCCCTTCGTAGTTAGGGGTCCATTTGCCCCTGTGATCTGTTTGTGGCGGGAGAATCCTCTTCAGCACAAGGTCGCCCATCTGAAAGCTTCGCGGACATATCTTCTTATCGTATGCTTTCTTCATCCGGCTCTGGTACAACCGACCGTATGCGAGAGAAGCTAGCCTCTTCTCATCCATTAAATTCAGCTGATTCAACCTGTCTTTTACCCATTCTGCCTCGTCAAGTTGGACATCTCGTAAAACCCTCTGGGAAGGAATCTCAACCTCTAACAGTAACACTGCCTCCATTCCGTATACCAATGAGAAAGGGGTTGCCCCGGTTGATGTGCGTACCGTCGTACGATAACCGTGCAAAGTAAAAGGTAGCATCTCGTGTCAGTCCTTATACGTCACGACCATCTTCTGAACAGTCTTCTTTATGTTCTTATTGGCCGCTTCGACAGCGCCATTCATCTTGGGTTGGTAAGGAGAAGAGTTGTGATGCTCAATCTTGAAATTCTGGCACAGCCCTTTCATCATCTTGTTATTCAAATTTGAAGCGTTGTCGGTGATAATCCGCTCAGGGATTCCATATCTGCAGATAATATCCCGCTTGATAAATCTGGCTACCACTTGTTTGGTGACATTGGCATATGATGCTGCTTCCACCCACTTGGTGAAGTAATCAATTGCCACCAAAATGAACCGGTGTTCGTTTGATGTTGTAGGCTCGATCTTTCCAATCATATCAATTCCCCACATCGAGAACGGCCATGGTGAGGACATCACATTCAGAGGACTTGGGGGTACATGGACCTTGTCCGTATAAATCTGGCATTTATGACACCTCTTTGCAAACTTGAAACAGTCTGTTTCCATAGTTAGCCAGTAATAACCTGCCCGCAACAGTTTTCTCGTCATAGCATGCCCACCAGCATGCGTACCAAATGTACCCCCATGTATCTCTTCCATGAGCAACTTCGCCTCTTTCTCGTCTACACAGCGTAGTAACACCAAATCGTGGTTTCTCTTGTATAGGATACCGTCCGGGTTCAAATAGAAATTACCAGCCAATCTCCTGAGAGTCTTCTGATCTCGACTGGATACCCCAGCCGGGTACTCCTTGTTCTGCAAGAAATTCTGGATGTCAAAGTACCAGGGTTTATCATCAGATGCTTCGTCAATAGCAAATATGAAGGCAGGCCTATCAGGCCGAGAGATAACGATCCGGGGAGCCTCGTTCCAGAAGTTAACTTTATACATGGAGGACAATCTCGCCAGGGCGTCAGCCATTTGATTTTCCGCTCGTGGCACATGATGCAATTCCACCTTGTCGAAGAAAGGAAACAATCTCCTTGCATAATTCATATATGGTATCAAATTGGGTTGACGTGTCTCCCATTCTCCTTTAATCTAGTTCACTACCAGAGCTGAGTCTCCGTATACATCCAGATGTTTGATTCGCAAATCAATAGCTTCTTCAAGACCCATGATGCAAGCCTCGTATTCAGCCTCATTATTGGTAACGGGAAAGGTCAATCGGGCAGTAAATGGGATGTGCGACCCCTGAGGAGTAGTAATGATTGCCCCTATTCCGCTACCATAGGAATTCACCGCTCCATCAAATATTAACTGCCATTTGGAACCCAATTCTGGTCCTTCGTCCGGCAAGGGTTCTTCACAACCTTTCATCTTTAGGTACATGATATCCTCGTCAGGAAAATCAAACCTCATCGATTGGTATTCCTCAATAGGCTGCTCCGCAAGGTACTCTGACAAGATGCTACCTTTGATAGCCTTTTGAGAGACATATTGAATATCATATTCGGTTAACACCATCTGCCATCGGGCGATTCTTCCGGAGAGTGCTTGCTTCTCAAACACGTATTTGATTGGATCCATCTTTGAAATGAGATGGGTTGTATGATTCAGCATGTATTGCCTCAAACGTTTGGCGGCCCAGGCTAGCGCACAACACGTTTTCTCAAGCATTGAGTATCTGGACTCACAGTCAGTAAACTTCTTACTCAAATAGTAGATCGCATGCTCTTTGCGCCCAGTCTCGTCGTGTTGACCGAGAACACAACCCATACTTTCCTCAAGAACTGTCAAATACATAATCAACGGTCTCCCGGCCACTGGGGGTATCAAAACAGGAGGTTCCTGCAAGTATTCTTTTATCTTGTCGAACGCCTTTTGACAATTTTCATTCCAGGTCACAGCCTGGTCCTTTTTCAACAACTTGAATAATGGCTCGCATGTTGCGGTTAAGTGAGATATGAACCGGGCGATATAGTTCAACCTCCCTAAAAACCCACGCACTTCTTTTTCTGCTTTAGGTGTCGTCATTTCTTGTATAGCTTTTATCTTTGCAGGATCAACCTCTATTCCCTTTTCGCTCACAATAAACCCCAGCAGTTTACCCGATCTCACCCCAAAGGTGCACTTGTTAGGGTTCAGTCTCAGCCTGAACTTCCTAAGCCTCTTGAACAGTTTCAGCAGATTAACCAAATGCTCCTCCTCCGTCTGGGATTTGGCAATCATATCATCAACATAAACCTCGATCTCTTTATGCATCATGTCATGAAAGAGAGCCGTCATAGCACGTTGATATGTTGCCCCGGCGTTCCTCAATCCGAAGGGCATCACTTTGTAACAAAATGTTCCCCAGGGAGTGATGAAAGTAGTCTTCTCCATGTCTTCTGGCGCCATTTTGATCTGATTATAGCCCGAGAAGCCATCTATGAAGGAGAATACAAAGAATTGAGCAGTGTTATCAACCAGCACATCGATGTGAGGAAGTGGAAAATCATCTTTCGGGCTCGCTTTGTTCAAATCACGGTAGTCTACGCACATTCTCACCTTACCATCTTTCTTTGACACTGGCACAATATTAGCGACCCATGAGGGATATTTTGTAACAGCTAGGAAACCAGCATCCCACTGTTTTTGAACTTCCTCCTTAATCTTCACAGCCATGTCCGGTCTGGTTCTTCGGAGTTTCTGCTTAACCGGCGGGCATTCTTCTTTTAATGGCAGACGATGAACAACCATATCCGTATCCAGCCCAAGCATGTCCTCATACGACCAAGCAAAAATATCACTGTAATCTTTGAGCATGTCAATCATCCTTCGCTTGACGTCGCTCTGCAGCGCAGCCCCTATACGGATGTTCTTTTCGACCCCTTCCGACCCCAAATTCATAATCTCAATGACTTCCTCATGAGGCAGAATGATTTTTTATTCTTATTTCAATAACCAGGTCAACTCCTCTGGTACTTCGCCATCTTCGACAATCTCTTCCTCAGCCTGAAATACCGGGTGCTCGAAGTTGAAGCGAGTCATAGGCGGTTCATAGATGTCATCTGAAATAGTAATCCTGCAAAGGAAATGGTTAAATGCTTCAAAACGCAGACAAAGCAAATAACCACGTTGCCATTTTATTGTAAAAATAAAAACAGGAAAAACAAGGATCACAATATTTGTATATGAAAAAACGCCTTTATTCATGATTAAACAATGTACTGTACATAACCAAAATGGCCCTAAGCAAAAATCGTTGTGCCCCAAGTAGGGCACAGGATTATTCAACAATTAAAAAAACAAATCATCACTGTTTAGTTGTCACAGGAACAGTTTCCCGGATAGACCAATTGCAAAGCCCTTGTCCCGGCACGCCTGGCTTGATCCACGCGTCCATATCACAGTCGATATCTCCTTCCTCAGAATCGGAAACAGCATTGATGGTCTCGAAGCTCACTCCACTTGGTGTAATGGTTATTGGCCCTCTGAACTTGGGCGCTCCGGAAGAGGATGCTGATGACGAAGGATGATATCCAATCCCGAACCTGTCGTTCTTCACGGGAATCTCCAACACCTGACCCCAGCCCTTGGTCTCGCCTGTCTTCACTAGAGCCTAAGCCTCTTTGTACGATGACACTGCCACGTCTGATATCTTGGGTACTGGAGCTTTGTCTTTAATCTTTAGCCCTTCAAATGCTTGACAGGGTGTCTCATGAATCTCGCCTTCGACCTCCACATATCTGAATGAAGACAGATGGCTAACCAAAATATCCTCTTCTCCACAAACAGTGACGACACTATCCCCCACCATATATTTCAACTTTTGGTGCAACGTGGATGTGACTGCCCCGGCAGCATGGATCCATGGGCGTCCCAGGAGACAACTATACGCTGGATGGATGTCCATTATATAGAATTCAGTTTCAAAAATTTCCGGCCCTACCTGCAATGGCAACGTTATGGATCCGAAAACTGACCTCCGCGTACCATCGAACGCCCTCACCACTAAGTCACTGGGCGTGCAGAGAACCCCCCTGATATCCAACTTCATCATGGCCTTCTTCGGAAGCACATTCAAGGAAGACCCTGTATCCACCAACACACGGGACATGACCGTGCCCCTGCATTCAACTGAGACGTGTAACGCCATATTATGCTCTCTCCCCCTTGGGGTCAAATCAAAATCCGTAAATCCCAAACTATGCCCTGCATTAACATGCGCCATCACCCCTTCTAATTGATTCACAGAAACATCTTGGGGTACAAACGACGCGTCTAGGATCTTCAGCAAAGCGTTCCGGTGGGCCTCGGAACATAATAGCAGTGACAAGATCGAGATCTTTGATGGCGTTTGCTGGAGGTGCTCCACAATTTTGTAATCACTTTTACGGATGAGCCTCATAAACTCTTCCACATCCTTAAGTGATGTTTCCTTTTCCTTTGTCTGCGAGGGGCCACTCTCGTCTACCTTGGCCTTCCCCTTTGCCAATCTTTCTGCCTCTACCTCAGGCGATGCGAAGATTCTTCCACTTCTGGTCATACCTCCTGTTCCGACCGCATTATCTACAACCCCAGCTGGTTGTTTATTTACTTCAATTTTCTCACTGTCGCAATAAACCTCCAACCCAAAGTCCACGGCACTGCTTTGGTATTCTCGAAAGGAATCGGTCCTGCTTTGGTAATAGTGATTGTCGGCCGCCTGGCAGGCGCCGTTATTGTTATTGTCTTCCTTGGAATCGTTACCGTCGCAACGTCGTTCCGCTCCTCACACAATGCTTCTACAGGCTCTTCAACTGTTGTTCTATCAAACTGCAATGTTCCTTCATTCATCAAAGCCTGGATACCCTGTTTCAAATCATTACAACCCTCTGGCTGCACCCAACAATCCAAGCAAAATTCGTCGCACCCCGGGAATACACCCCCTTTTAACAACCTGCTTTTGATCTCACCTAGCGGTGTCTTCAGCTCATTGACATCCGTCACTAGATTCAAATTCTCCTCGGTCAGGATGGCGTTTGCCCCGTGATTGGGCATAGGCTGCTGTACTATATTTGGACCTGCTTGTCCGAAGTTAATAGCTTTGTTGTCCAACAAGTCTTGGACTTTATGTTTAAACACATGACAGCCTTCAATATCATGTTCGGGCGCCCCGGAGTGGAAATCACAGTGTTTACCAGCATCATAGCCAAACGGAGGATTGCCCGTTAACGGCGCCATGGTCCTTTTCTCGACCAACTTTAATCCTAGTAGTGTTTGAAGTAGTTCAGCGTATGTTGAAGGAGGCGTTTCAAATACTCGCCTGGGCTTGCCCTCTAGGATTCTGTGTTGGGCGGGGTGTTGCCTTTGTTGTTGCTGCTGCTGCGGCTGCTGTTGCTGTTGTTGTTGTGGAAAAGGGATGGTAACACTAGCGACCTGCTGATGCTAAGCATACTGGCTTTGTCCTTTGCCCCGGCCTCTGCCTCCGAACACAGCACTAGAATCACCTTGACGTCTACCGCCGAATGCCTTTCTGGTACCTCCTGCGGGGGCAGACTCACCTGCTTGGAATCTTCCAACCTTAATACTGTCTTCGACCATCTCGCCCATAAGAATCAAATCTGAAAACTGCTCAACGAAACATTAAACAATTTTTCGTAATATATCCCCGTGAACGTTCCAATGAACATACTATTCATTTCTCTTTCAGCCAACGGAGGATGTACTCTTGTTGCCATATCGCGTCATCTCTGCGCATACTCCTTAAAGCTTTCCTCTTTCTTCTGCGACAAACCTTGCAATTGAACTCGGTTCGGCGCCAGATCACTGTTATACTTATAATGTAGGACGAAAGCATCCGCCAATTGCTTCCAGGTTTTGATTTGAGCAGGTTCCAACCCCATGTACCACTCGAGTGACGGTTCTGATAGGCTGTCTTGAAAGAAGTGCATAAGCATCCTTTCGTCATCCGAATACGCGAACATCCTTCTGTAATAAGAGCGGACATGCACCTTAGGGCAAGTGTCCCCCTTATATTTGTCGAAAGTAGGGGCTTTGAATTTCAGCGGTACCTTCAGCCCGGGCACCAAGCCCATAGTAGTCATATCTAGTCTGGTAGAATTCTGATTAGCCATACCCTTCACCTGTTCTTCAAGCTTTTTGATTCTCTGAGTATTGTCAACGGGCCCTTCAAATCCCATGCCTCTTCCAGAAAAGGCGTCCTCCTGGCAGTCTTCGCCCCAGTTCACATTTTCATTTTCGTACCCATTATAACCAGTGTTGCGACCAAACCCTATAACCTTGATTGACCCCAACATGCCCGAAACCAGTGTTGACAGGAATCAATCCAGCACCATTTCCACCATAACCCTGGTTAGTGTTACCAAAACCGTCATAGCCGAAGCCCTGAGTGTTGAAGTCGAGCTTTCCGCCCTGATTGTCGTACTCAAACCCCTGGTCGTTATAGCCGAATCCATTGTTACCAAAACCATTACCACCATTGTAGTTACCACCGCCCAGATTGGCATCTCCAAATCCAACATTATTGACAACCGTCTCATTTCCATTCCCTGCGTTACCATTGCCAGCGCCAGCGTCATTGTTTACAACCACAACAGGTGGGGTCACCACAGGAGGGACCACAGGCGTAGGGGGGCCCTCTTCATGAAGAGTTTCGACATGCACAGAGTTGTGGTCATTGTTGCCATTCCCATTAGCCCGCGTTAGCAGCGGCTGCACCAAAGTCTGGAGATTCTCCTGGCCTTTAGCAATACTCTCCATGGCCTGCATGAACAGGTTCAACTTCTCGCGAATCTCTTGCATCTCCACTTGGACTTGATCCATGATTCTCTTGCAGTTGTTTCGGGTTGAGTAGCGGTGAACTCTTGGTTCGTCAATCCTGGAAACCTGTAGATGCAGGAAATAAGATACAGATTCGAGAATACCGATCATGCAATATGAATGCAAATGCAATTATGTAAATATGCTACAGGTTATATCCCCCCCGATTCTAGTTTCGGAGAAAATGCCATCACGACAACGGAGTCCCTATCCAGCAAGCAAGGAATCAGAAAACCCTCATATATAAACACATGCCAAGAGCTGAGTACAAGAGTACAACTGAATACAACTGACGAGACCTCGGCCAACAAGCCTGGCAATGGTCCAAATACAAGTACAAATAACAAAGGCAAGACAAAGATAAATTAGGCCATATGGCATGCTCTGACGTCCTCCAATATCCTCATCGTCTCCGAGTGCCCTAGTCGGAGATCAGCTCCTGTATCAGTAAAGCATGCCGCTCGGTAGTGGATCTCAGCTTTTTGGCATCATCCTGGTAGGCTCCTTTGCCAGAACTCTCGTCAAATCTGTACCTCTTGGAACCGGCCTTCTCATCATAACCTCTCGGCTTCTCGTCAATGTCACTTACTCTGAGCTCAGCAGCGCTCCTAAGTGATGTCTCTTCAGCGATCTTTGCGTCCTGGGCTCTAATCTGTGCCTCTAGCGTGGCAATTTGCAGCTTCAGTTCGTCTTCCCGCTCCTTCCGCTTGGCAAGCGTAGTACTCCATAATGCTTCCCACTTGCTGATACGGGCATAAGCTTTGCTTAGGAGTTCCTTCTTGGAAGTAAGCACCTTGCTAACACCGTTCAAGGCTATCCCCACTTTTTCTTTCTTGTTGGTCTCTTCCGTCAACTCCGATCCCAACCTGTTAATCAATTCAGTCTGTTCCTTCACAGTGAAGGTGGCTTCCTTCTTCTCACGACGCAACTGGAAGATCTCCTTCTCTAACTCCTCATTGGCTTTCTTCAGTTCCTCGTTTTCAGCCAACAATTTGTTATACTTCTCACTCTCTTCCGAAGGAGGTACCTCAATCAATGGAAGATACAGGGGTTCCACAGCAGGATAAGGCATCAAAGAAGTACCAGCTCTCTCGCGGACCCAAGCCAAATAGGGATCATAAGCTCTGCTGTTGCTCTTACCGAGCAAATCTTTCCCCCTCCTATGGATGTTAGCCCATGTATGTCTCAATCTGATCAAAACAGCTGTGTCGAATGACCCTGTGAGAAACAGAGATTCCTGTATCTCTTTCTCAATAGGAGCGTCCCTCAAAGCATAACTGAATTGTCATACTAGCAGTGAAGGATTATAGTTGATACAGCCTTTCCGTCCAATCAGGGGAACATTCGGAAAGCCACTGCAACTATATATAATGTCAATACCAAGCATACTCCGATCAAACCAAACGATATTCTCAGCAGACAACCCCATCAACCGGGAAGACCAATCCAAAGTATCAACAGCATCCACAAAAGGTCCTTTCTTCGGAAGGTGCCCCTGGAACCACCTGTACAGGAGAGGAAGACAGCAGGAAATGTTCTTGCCACGACGTTTCTCATTCTTGTAATGAATGGAATGATAAACATCGCCCAAGAGAGTAGGAACTGGATTCTTCGAGGCAAGAATTAGGAAGGCGTCTGAGTCGACAAAATCTGGCACATTAGGAAACAAGACAATCCCGTAGATGCAGACAGCTAGAATAGCACTGAAAGCGACCCATCATCCACTCTTTGTGCACCGTGTAGCCTTCTCAACTAGGACAGACAGGTGAAAACCATAAGCTCCATTCATCTTGACCAAGCCTCCCTGAAACTCAGAAGTGTCCAAGCTGACAATCTCAGTGAGCGTAGCTAACTCGGGCTCAGTATCAACATGAATAAAGGGCATCTGGTCTAGCACAGGAACTCCCAACATCGCAGAATACTCCTACAAAGTGGGTGCCAGAATATAGTAAGGAAATAAGAAGCATCTCAGCTGCGACTCATAAAACTGCATCAAAGTATACACCCCAGTCGTCTCGAATGCTGAAGGTCGGTACAACAAGCTAAGCAATCTCCCATAAGATACTCTGAACTCAGCCCTCACACTCTCATCTTCCAGAGCAACTAAACCCAACAATGAACTGATGTCTGGTGAATGCAACCGGTAAGCAACTGTCTTCTTCAGAGACTCCATGTCTGGCTAGAAGATACACTAGAATTAGAGGGGAATGATCACCTGCAACATAAATACATGTTAATGAAATGCAATCATGAAAATGCACATGCATATGCAAACAAGGGACCAAGTGCAATGCTGATAGACTGGGCTGCTCTGTACTGAAGCCTGAGAACCATCCAATCTTTATCTCAAACCAAACTACTCAAATGAACCTTGTAACCACATCTCACTGACAGAGATAAACCGAGTGTTCTGAGGTCAAAGGTTTCCTGCAAACAGACCCACCTACCCCTCACAGGTATGTACTTAACTCGCAGACGAGGTACGGCATCCTATGCGGGTTCAACGTCACAGACTTTCAAGAGCGATGATACGATACCCAGAAGGTGTGGCATCATCATCCCTTGAAGCGGCCTCACTTAGTTGAATCCCAATTGATAGGTTCCCAGAGTCGACAATCCTCGGGTCAGACAACTTGTCGAGCCCTAAGGGCCAGGCAGGAAGCATCAAAGAGAATCTCGTCCGAGCGTAAATTTCGTGGCTAGCTGGTGCGAGCTAAGCAAGCAGGCTAACCACTACTCTCTACTTCTAAGTCTATGTGTAACCTCAAGCCCAGGTCCGGCTTATCTCTCAACAGATTACCCCCTTCCCACAACAGCAATAACAGTATAAGGCTGATAATAAAAGACGGAAAGTAAAGACAGAAAAGTAAATCTATACAACACCCCGACGGGAAAACAAGCGCTAGGATTGACTCGCATAGGGGATATTCCAATCCCCAGCAGAGTCGCCAGTTGTCGCTACTGTGAAAATCGGCGCCGGCTAAACAGAAGAGTCGCCACCGTGCGTTATTTATCCCAAAGGAGGGAAAGGAAACGCTCAGAGTAAACCTTACGCAAAGACGGGAAAGGAATGGTCATCGCAACCAAATCCTGGATTCGGGAGTCGGTTACGTAAGGGGAAGGTATTAGCACCTCTCACGTCTGTTGCGGTGGAAATAGGATATCAAATTATTAATTAATTTGAATCGCAATTCAATTCACAACCGCTTTTTGATTTATCCGAAGGAAAAGGTCAAAAAGGGAAAACCTATTTTGCATCGTAAACACAATGCGGGGAAAGATCTAGGGTTCGGGGGTTGGTTAAATTTAGGGAAGGTATTAGCACCCTAAACTTCTGTAGTACTCTACAGGAACCTTTTGTTCAATGCTTACTATTTGCTTTATTTATTTGCTTAAGGTATATGTACAAAGGGATTAAAAGTGAGAAAAAAGACCTAAGGGGGTTAATTCTAAGTTTACTCGGCAAGACATCGCATCTTGTGCCTACGTATCCTTACGGGAGTGGAATCAGAGTAACCGTAGTTCCCCTCAAAAGGGAGGTTAGAGACTTCTTGACTGTGGTCAAGGTCTCAAGGGGAATAAACGCATCTTAAGGACACGCTTACGTGGAGTGTAGAAACTCCAATCTCTACATTAAAATATTATGTTGAAATTAGGGTTAGGTTAGGTTAGGGATTCCGCGGCGGGAAACCCTTAAATGAGCACGGCGGGTCTTTAACCTAAAGCTAAGGGTAAAATTGTAATCTTGCCTGCGGCGAGGCATTTGTGAAAATTAGGATTTGTAGTTTGTAATTTTGAGGGCTTGAGGACTATTGGCGCGGCGACCAAACAGCTAGACCTAATTCCTTCGGAGGTGCGTGCAATGTGACAAAATAATAGCGCTGACAATGTGAGAATTTTAAATCATACATCAGCAGAAATTTAAATGCGGAAACGTAAATGCGATTGTTAGGTTCGCGAGGTTACAATTGAGAAACAGATACAAATATAAAGGTAACTCAAATGAAAACTCAACACAATGGTAATAAATATGAACTGCAAAAAATGAACACTCGTTAGTAGGCAGAGTCAAACGACTATCAGATGAATTACGAGCCAATGCAAATTGGAGATTTATTGTTGTTTTATTTAAAAATCTTAAATAATTTTAATGTTAGCTTAAAAAAAAGTTTAATTTAAAATGCTTTACTCTAAAAAAAGTTTTATTATTATTATTTTTTTATATTTTTAAGAAAAGTTTTTTTGATTTTTGCTTTTTAAAAAAAAAGAGTTTTTTATTTTTAATATGTACATAAAATATTTTTTCTTATTTATTTTAAAAAAAAACAATTTTGAATTATAAAATAACTGTTAAGAAACAAATTTAAAAAAACATAAAAAAATAACAAAATAAAATAAATAAATAGAAAAATAAATAAATAAAGAAAAAATAAATAAAGGGGAGGGGATTTGATCTGTTGGGGATCAGAGTGTGTGCGTGACTACCGTGTGTGCATTATCCAAGTACAAGCAATGAAAATTAAAACAAATAAAAGAAAGAAAAAGGAGAGAGGTGACGGGACTAAATCCCTAATCCCCCAATCTCGTATCTTCTTCCTCCTCTTCGTCCTGATCACGGCTTCTCCATTTTTATCTTCAACCTCCTTTCGTTTGAAACCTGCAATCAGAGAGAAACAACATGCAACAACATTCGGAAGAAAATTATACCCACAAACACGAGCCGGCGGCGACTGGAGTGGTACAACGGCGAGGTGAAGATGATCTTTGGTCTGAGCTTCGCGGCGGTGACCGTTTCCTCCGTGTCTCTGAATGTGCGAAGCTTCGTTTCTGTCTCGCCTTTCGTACGTGGTCGCTAGGGTTCTTCGTATTAGCGTTTTCCAAAGGTGAACTCGTTCCTCTTTATACCTTTTTCTCTGATTTTGGGCTTGGATATTGGATACACGTTATTTTTACTGAAACGATTTGATTTGATTTTATGGAACTTTGGTGAACCGATGCTACTTTGATCTGATTGAGATTCTGATATGATTTTCTTATGTTTCGTTTGAAAACTTTCCCCATTTGGATTCACTTTGATTGGATTTGATTTACGATTTATCTCTGATATGTTCTGATTTCCTTTTTCAGATTTGATTTGGACTCATTGCTGGTATGACTTATTTTGGTTCGAACTTTCCTATTTGGAGTGTATATTTCTGGTTTGCTTCAATTGGATATGCTTCGAATTGCTTTCAGAAACGGGCTTATTTTGATCTGTTTTGGAACCAAACTTATTTGTGATCTATTTGATTTTATGGACTTATGAACTGGACATTGAACTGATGCTAACTCGTTTCCTTCCAAAGCGTCTTCCCTATGGATTAAACGAAATGGTTTATCAGACCGATTCGCCTCAGCCTAAACTGCCCTGACTCCAAATCCTGCTTACCAATTGGTTTGCAAAGAACTTTGGTTGTCATCAATAGCAACTATTTGATTTTGCATATTTTGAATTGTTAAGCCCTCACAAGTAGAAGAGTTATTCTCTGTGGGTGTCTCATTCATTTTAGTCATGATCATAGACGCAGATGAGTTATTTCTAGGGGATGTGCTTATCTCTTCTGTTATTGAGATGCCTGTTATGGTTGTTTGTACGAGCTTACCTGTTGATACACTTTTGTCGCAGTTGCTTGCAAAAGCTGAGATGCTTGTGATTATTGCTCTAGACCAAACTGATTTTTCCTCTTCTTCTTTCAGGGCCCATCTCCAAGTTCGGAAGCTGCCGATCTTTGTCGCTGCCGAGAAAGGTTTGATGGTGATGAAGACTTGATGGTCTGAACCGTCGAAGCAGGATATTACAATCCTGGTTTTACGCTGTTGCTGCGACGACTGATAGGGACTGTTATGGTTTTGCACTTGTTTATCTTATGAACTGATATGCTTGTGACAACCTAACCTGTTTCAATTTTTTAATCTTCAGGTTCCCAACTTTCTGTTTTAGGGCAATGATGTTGAACTGAGCCCTTCAGAGAAGACGCTATGATCTTGTTTGTTGCTCGCGTTGTGAGCAGAATGGCACGTTGGTTTGTCATGGTGACTTACCATCGCTAATTGCTCTTTCTGGTATGACCAAGTTTGATGCTGTTGTGCTTCTTTGGATTCTGCTGAATATTATGACAGATTTGTAAGACCTGTACACATGAACTTGCATCGTTTGATGGTTTATTTTCTTATTATGCAACTTGATGCCATAGTTTGGCTTCTCTTGTTCCATTTCGAACTTGATTTTCATTCTGCTGGACCATGGGTCTTCATTCTGTTTGGTACAGATTTGTTCTTTGGTGGCTTTTCATACTTGTATGAGCACGAGTTCCTTCTTACCTAGTTTATGCTTTGAGTTCTGTTGTACTGATGACGCTTGTGGCTTTTCAGGTGTTGGAAGTTTCGAAACCAAAGTGACTCAGACCTGCCGGCATCCGGGTCTGAGTCAGAACTTGCCTATGTTGCCTTATTCTCGTATCAGTTCGGAAATTCAATCGCGGCAAAACGAATCAGTCCCGCTTCTTTTATCACTTCTATCTCTCGAATGTCCCGTACCGATAAGAACATGTGTTACCTTATCTGACGCCCACGGCGCGGATCGGTAACGGGGGTAGGTCGCAGCTTCGGTTGTGCCACTCCCGGCACTCGATGATGACATCGTTCTGAGAGTGTCAAAAGCATCTTCTAACCTTTTTTCTATATTGTTTGTTTTGCTTTGATGTGCAGGTTAGTCGAGATTTGCGGCGAAGCTTAAAGACAGCATGAAGACCCTTAGGAACTTTTAGGAATTAGGATAGATGCTTATTGACTTAATGTAATTCCTTGTGAAACAATTCAAATTCACTTATCAATTCTGTAAATTATAAATATTTATGAAATGAAATTCAACAAATACTCATATTTACTTTCTCACTTGTAAATTCAAAGTATCCATGAATACTAAATTCCTTCTTGAGTTGTAGCTTATAAGTTTTTATGAACACAAAGTTCAAACTTACTTCTCTTTTGCCTTTTATAAATGATATCCCGCCATATAGTTATATCCAAACAAATTCAAATTAAAATCTCGTTGATCACATCACTTCTCAAAATAACCATAACAGTGCCCACTTCTTTTTCAAACCAACTTCATCTTATTAAGAGGAAACAAAACGGCTTTAGAAATGTTTCAACATCAAACAAGACGCGGCCCCGAGCCCAATCATATTTTTGACAAAACATACCGGCACCTTGACCCAATTGGCAAATAAATGCCTCAGAACGTAATAACAGCCCGTTTTCAAAGAATTGGTAGAATTTGTGTAAAATGACCAAAATACCCCCTGGAACCCAATCTGCAAAACAAACACCTTCATAATTTGTTAGTGGTTAGCAAATGTACATGTGAGGCGATATGCGAAATGACTGACTAAATATAAGGGTAAAATTTGGGGTATTACAGTTGCCCCTATTTAAATAGCTACACCGGACGATTTGAGTGACAGAGACTCGAGGAATCGTGGTGGAGAGATTTAAATATAGATAACCGAAAATTTTGCCCTTATATGCGACGATATGCAATGCTATGGATGAAACGGGAACGACTTGATGCAGATGATGCCATGAATAGGATATGACGCGTATGCTGGAATAATGAATGCGAAAATGCTGATGAATACTACGACACCGGGGCAGACGCCACGAGAAGAACTCACTGGGGAAAATGACACGCTGAGACACAGTACAACACTGGGGAAATCTAAAAATGATAGTCAACTGGTGCGAATGACCAATTGTCACTTTTTAGAAGAGGAACGAGATTCTCTAATGGAGATGGTACCTATGAGACGGCCTCCACTGGGGAATCTAAAAATAAAACTGGATCACATACGATTGTAAGATCGATTACAGAATGCTGGAGCATTGAGCAAAGAATAACATCCAAGCTTCTATAAACTATCCTTCGTGATGGGATCGAACGGACTTTTCGGAAATCCGTATCAAATATACAGGGTAAGGACCGACTGTATGCCCAAAATAAATGGACTTTAATGGGAAATGCCCTGATAAGCTTCTCGAGGGAGAGCTGTCACTTATCGTTGGAAGGGACTTATGTGCAAAAATGGATAAGCACTCAAATAAAGAGGCTGCTGCTTATCTGATAAATAAATCTTCTCGCATTTTAAGGTCGGCGCCTGGAATACGATTTTGATTCCTCTCTTACTGAAGGATAAATGTTCTCCTGAACATAAAAAGAGTAAACTGAATTTCCTCATACTTCAGAATCGTGCTCTCCTGAATATGATTCGGATAAAGGGTAAATGAAAATCTTCATACTTCAGAATCGTGCTCTCCTGAATATGAAACTGGATGACTGAATATACTCATATTTCAGAATCGTGCTCTCCTGAATATGAAACTGGATGACTGAATTTACTCATATTTCAGAATCGTGCTCTCCTGAATATGAAACTGGATGACTGAATTTACTCATATTTCAGAATCGTGCTCTCCTGAATATGAAACTGGATGACTGAATTTACTCATATTTCAGAATCGTGCTCTCCTGAATATGAAACTGCTCAAACCTCCCCGTAACTCAAGATCGTGCTCTCCTGAATACGATTTGGTTCAAACCTCAAGACGGCAGGGAAATGGAAGCCCAACTGCTCCATGGAGATGGCCATTTGCTGTGAGTCATAACGAGGATATGATCGACTTCTTAGGTGAGAAATGTCGTGTGTTGATGCTGTAAAATGTAAAGTGTAAAGGGTTATAACATGTAGGATTGCAAAGTGTTGTAGTGTTGTAATGATAGATTTCCTAGGCGTGAACTGGCATGTATCTGTAAAGGATTGTGCTGTTTTTCTTGAAAGATAGTGCAAAATAAATGCACGTTCGGGTACAGTGATAAACTTCTCAAGCGAGATAGTCGCGTATCTGCCATGGTACGGTGAAAATAGTTAGAGGGTGCAAAATAAATGCACGTCCGGTTGGGCTTGACGACCGACAAGACTGAGATTCAATCTAGGATCGAGCTAGAAAGAAGACTGGTAATCAAAACTCCATCGAGGGAATGATCTCGGAGGGTAAATATCTTATCCTGGTGAGGAAAGATAGCTGAAGTAACCGTCATCCACGAGGATCGAACTCCGTAGGGAAACTGGAAACAAGTAAGTATTTTATGCTTAAGGCTGACAATCTATTTGAAGAGAATGGACAAACCCAATTGCTCGGCGATAACAACCAATGACGGTGAAACGCAATGAACCTGTGAATGCTAATGCGTATGTTAATGTGAATGTATGTTAATGTTTATGTATGCAAGATGTTATGAAATGAGTATGTAATGAATATGTAATGAATACGTAATGAATATGTAATGAATATGTAATAAAATAGGCATGTGATGCTTATGCCCCTGCGTAGGCCGACGAAACAGACTAGAGACAGGACGAGAGACGAAATAAACATCTCGACGGAGATACCCTGCGTTCTCTGCAACCAATACGTCAATCATGGGTAAGAAAGATCAATGGTAGAACCGAATCTGGTTTTAAAGTTCTGAATTCTCTGGGGAGAAAGTAATCTGCTTGAGTGCACAGTACCATGTCTTCACCTGGGGAGAAGAAAACCTGAGGGACACTGTTGAGTTTCCCAAGAAAAAGTTGTCAGCTTATAGCCTCTCTGGGGACTATCACTGGGCAATGGTTTGAAAGTGTTTCTGCAATAATGATATTTCCGGGGAATGAAGAGATCCTGTCGGAATTTCCACTAGTCAAAGTAATTTATTACATTTCAAATTTGTTTTGTTTTTTGAAAAATAGTTTTGAAAAATCTACAATGCACCTTTCATTTTCAAATTTTAGGAATAAAAGCATTTTGCATAACAATAGAAAATAAAGAGCAATGCACCAAGGAATGTAAGTAACGAGATGGTATCTTTTATTAAAGGGTGGCTGCTTGCTGAAGGCATAGCTCCACGGATGATTATGTTTTAAAATTGGCAACATGGGAAAAGTTACATCGAATCCAATGACACCTACTGACACTAATAACTAAGACTAATCCAGAATCTTGCTTTGGGCAAGGATGAAGGAACTGAAACATGGCTCTCATGCGGAAAGTGTGTTCGAGATAATCAGTGTCTTCTGATGCAATGAAATGCCTTTGTCCCTAACTTTTGCCTGGACCGCCCTTTCGGGTTTTCAATCCACCGGGACGCTCTTTTTTGCCTAAGCCGCCCTTTCGGGTTTTCAACTTAGCGAGCTTTTGTTATTATTTCTTTTTTTTTTTTTTCAACCCTTACTTTTGCCTAAGTCGCCTTTTGCAGGTTTTCGACTTAGCGGGTTTTTAGGCATAATATTTTCGGACTGCATCAGAATTCACGGGATGTGCTAGTTCTTCACCGTCCATTGTCGTGAGTATTAGAGACCCTCCGGAGAAGACAGTCTTTACAACGAACGGGCCTTCATAATTGGGCATCCACTTTCCACGCATATCTTTATGTACTGGTAAGATCTTTTTGAGTACGAGCTCTCCTTGACGGAACTCACGGATGCGAATCTTCTTATCAAACGCTCTTTTCATCCGTTTCTGATATAATTGCCCATGGCACATGGCTGTCAAACGCTTCTCGTCAATGAGATTCAACTGATCCAATCTGTCTTGAACCCACTCAGCTTCCTCAAGTTCAGCCTCCATTAACACTCTTAGCGAAGGTATCTCTACTTCGATGGGGAGCACGGCGTCCATTCCATATACCAATGAGAAAGGTGTTGCCCCTGTCGAAGTTCTCACTGAGGTTCTGTATCCATGCAAAGCAAACGGTAACATCTCATGCCAATCTTTGTAAGTCACAACCATCTTTTACAGGATCTTCTTGATATTCTTATTTGCAGCTTCAACGGCCCCATTCATCTTAGGACGGTACGGAGAAGAGTTATGGTGAGTGATCTTGAAACTATCACACAGCTCTTTCATAGTCTTATTATTCAGATTGGTGCCATTGTCAGTTATTATCCGACTTGGGACTCCATAACGGCAGATGATTTCTTTCCTGATGAAGCGGGCAACCACTTGCTTGGTCACGTTGGTGTAGGAGGCCGCCTCTACCCACTTAGTGAAATAATCTATAGCAACGAGGATAAAACGATGTCCATTAGAAGCTTTCGGCTCAATTGCCCCAATCATGTCAATGCCCCACATAGAGAACGGCCATGGTGAAGACAAAACATTCAACGGTGACGGAGGTACATGCATTTTATCAGCATAAATTTGGCACTTATGGCATTTTCTAGCGTATTGGATGCAGTCAGCTTCCATGGTTAGCCAATAATACCCAGCCCTTAACATCTTCTTGGACATAGCATAACCATTGGCATGGGTTCCGAAGGTCCCCTCATGAATTTCCTGCAGTAACATGTCCGCTTCCCGTTTATCAACACATCTGAGCAGGACCATGTCGTGATTTCTCTTGTATAACACGCCATTACTGATAAAGAATTTGGACGCCAGTCTTCTCAATGTCTTTTTGTCCAGACCAGTAGCACCATCAGGATACTCTTGCTTGACGAGATAGTTCTTGATATCGTGAAACCAAGGCTTTTCATCCACCTCAACTTCTTCGACCAACTGACAATAAGCGGGCTCAACTTTGCGCTCAATATGGATAAGAGGTGCTTCATTAACGAACTTAACTTTCCACATGGATGCTAACATGGCTAATGCATCAGCTACGTGATTCTCGGATCTAGGAACATGCTCGAACTCTATCTCGTCGAAATACTTGATCAGCTCAATAATATAGTCTTTATAAGGGATTAACTTCTCATTCTTCGTTTCCCATTTGCCTTGTACCTGGTAGATAACCAAGGCTGAGTCACCACTTACTTTAAGAAGTTTGATTCGGAGGTGAATCGCTGCTTCGAGGCCGAGGATACATGCTTCATATTCTGCGACGTTGTTAGTGCACTCAAAGTCCAATCTTGCTGTAAATGGAGTGAATCCGCCTTTTGGGTTCATCAAAACGGCGCCTATACCATGCCCATTAAAATTCGAGGAGCCATCAAACATCATCTTCCACCAAAGACCTGGTTCTGGACCTTCGCTCGGACCGGGCTCTTCACAATCTCTTTTAATCAACAAAATATCCTCATCAGGAAAATCGAGCTTAAGAGGTTCATAATCTTCAAC
Source organism: Lathyrus sativus (assembly GCA_963859935.3). Lineage (NCBI taxonomy): Eukaryota > Viridiplantae > Streptophyta > Magnoliopsida > Fabales > Fabaceae > Lathyrus > Lathyrus sativus. Next base: position 327,095,908 of record OZ012737.1, on the reverse strand, counting down.
TGGATGGTCTGCAAGATAATCAGATAAAATACTACCCTTAATCGCCTTCTGGGGTACATACTGGATGTCATATTCGGATAACAACATGTGCCAACGGGCTAGCCTCCCGGTTTGAGCAGGTTTTTCAAAAATATATTTGATCGGATCCATTTTAGAAATCAATAACGTGGTATGACAGACCATATACTGCCGAAGGCGCTTAGCGGCCCATGCCAATGCACAACAAGTTTTCTCTAATGGTGAGTATCTGTTTTCGCAATCGGTAAACTTCTTGCTCAGGTAATAAATTGCATGTTCCTTTTTCCCAGTCTCATCATGTTGTCCAAGCACACAACCCATAGACTTCTCGAGAACAGTAAGGTACATAAACAACGGTCTTCCAGGTACGGGCGGGATCAGAATAGGGGGATCTTGCAAATAACCCTTAATCTTCTCGAACGCTTTCTGACAATCAGGGTTCCACTCAACTGTCTGCCCCTTGCAAAGCAACTTGAATATCGGCTCACAAGTAGCGGTCATATTAAAGATAAACCTGGAAATGTAATTCAGACGTCCCAGAAAACCCCTAACTTGCGTCTCGGTTCGCGGAGCCGGCATATCTTGAATGGCTCTGACTTTGTCAGGATCCACCTCAATCCCTCGCTGGCTAACAATGAAACCAAGCAGTTTTCCAGATCTGACACCGAAGGTACATTTTGCAGGATTCAATTTCAACTGATATTTCCTGAGTCGTTCAAACAGCTTCACCAAATGGTCTAAATGCTCCTCTTCACTCTGAGATTTGGCTATCATATCGTCCACATACACCTCAATTTCTTTGTGCATCATATCATGAAAAAGAGTGGTCATAGCACGTTGGTAAGTTGCCCCTGCATTCTTTAAACCGAAGGGCATGACTTTGTAGCAGAAGGTTCCCCAAGGAGTAATGAAAGTAGTCTTCTCTCGATCATCGGGATCCATCTTGATCTGATTATAGCCAGAGAAACCATCCATAAATGAAAACAACGCAAAACTGGCTGTATTGTCTACAAGTGTATCAATATGTGGCAGTGGGAAGTCGTCCTTTGGACTTGCTTTGTTCAGATCCCTGTAGTCTACACACATCCTAACCTTACCGTCCTTCTTGGGCACTGGCACAATGTTGGCAACCCAATCTGGATATTTCGCGACTGCCAAGAAACCTGCATCCAACTGCTTTTTAACCTCATCTCGAATCTTCAAAGCCATGTCGGGTCTCGTTCTTCGAAGCTTTTGTTTGATAGGCGGACAATCTGGCTTAAGCGGCAACTTGTGAACAACAATATCCGTGTCTAGGCCCGGCATATCTTGATACGACCACGCAAACACATCAATATACTCTTTTAATAACTCAATCAACCTCGGCCTAATCTCCGTCCCAAGCATTGCACCAATCTTGACCTCTTTCTTGCTCTCATCTGTACCGAGATTAATTAGGTCCACCTGCTCTTTATGCGGTTGAAGCTCTGTGTACTCGTACTCAATCAATCTTGTCAGTTCCGCGGGTACTTCAAAATCTTCTTCACCCTCGTCCTCAGCTTGATTGATGGGTGCATCCCAGTCAGGAGTGTCAGTAAAGTCATTGGATCCAACAAGGTTTACGATATCTCTGCATGATGGAAGGCTTACTTAATTAAAATGCTCGAAGACATGTAAGAATGAAATGCTGTTTTTTTTATTATTATATTTTTTTTTTGAAAAAGGTTGCCAATTTCATTTTTAAAGGTGAAAACGAAAAACGCAAATGAACCAAAGTGGAATTGAACAAAATGCTTTTATTAATATCTTTTTAGAAATGAAAGGTGGCCCGACAAAACAACCCTATAGCCTTGGGCAGAGCTACAGATTTTTATTTGAAAATGTAAATGAAACTTTTTAAAAAACAATTACTTTGACAAGGGAAAGATAACAGGGATCTCTACGGCCTCCCAGTTGTTCAAAACTGCATCACCCTTAAACACCAGGTTGCTCAGCTCTTCATTTTTCTCACATTCACTGATGGCATTGACTTGGAAGCCTCCGCTGACAAATACCTCTTGGATAACCTTCGGACGCCCTTCGACAGTCGTGGCAGCTCCATTCTGAGTTGGTTTGTAACCCAACCCAGAGCGATCAGTCTTGGTCTTGACATCAATTACCTCTCCCCAGCCTTCAGGAATGCCCCTGTCAATTGTTGCTTTGGTACTCTTCAGAGATGCAAAAGATGGATTACCCTGACCCACTGTCTCTTCGACCTCCAGCAGAACAGCATTGGCGATCTCAAGTGCTTGAAAGGAAATGTCTAAAGCATTCTCATCGGCCTCGATGTAACGGAAAGAAGACAGGTTACTGACCATCAGATCTTCCTCACCGTGTATAATAACCAACTTTCCATCGATCACGAACTTCATCTTCTGATGTAAAGTTGAGGTTACTGCCCCAGCGGCATGAATCCACGGCCTTCCAAGTAAACAACTGTAGTTGGGATTAATGTCCATGACTTGAAACGTGATATTAAAAATTTGCGGACCAATCAGGATAGGAAGCTCAACCTCCCCCATTACCGATCGGCGAGAGCCATCGAAAGCCTTGACAACCAAAGGAGTAGGTTTCAACACAGTCTCTTTACAAGCCAACTTATCAAGAACCCTCTTGGGTAGAACATTCAGAGAAGAGCCGGTGTCCACTAGCACTCTCGCTAAATTGTCCTCCTGACATTTTACCGATATATGTAAAGCACGATTATGGTTCGGACCCTCTTTCGGTAACTCTTCATTGCTGAAACTGAGGGTGTTACAGGCGGTCAAATTGGCAATCACACTATCAAACCGACTGGTGCTAATATCTTGATCCACATGTGCTTGAGTCAAAACCTTCTGCAAGGCCATCCTATGAGCGGGTGAATTCAATAACAGAGATAGAATTGAGATCTTGGAAGGAGTCTGATGAAGTTGATCGATAACTTTATAGTCACTTTTCTTGATGATCCTTAAAAATTCGGCATCTTCATCATTCGTGACGGCTCCTTTACCTTTGTCTTTGGCAGGCACTGGGATACTAGCTGTTTCCTTAGGTGGGACCTCATTATGGGGAGTATACACACGGCCACTGCGAGTCATCCTGCTTACCTCTGCGATATTGGTCACCGTGCCCTTAACCTCTTCATTTGGAATAACCTTCCCGGACTCCTTGTCAATCATCGTCACGTCATATTTCCAAGGCACGGCTTTAGGATCACTGAAAGGAAATGGACCTGGTCTTCGAATAACTATAGGCTTAGGCTGATTCACTTCAGGGATATACGACCTTGGTATATCGAACACGAGGTTGGCGGAGCCTGCCCCTGATAGATTAAACACTGGCACCTTACCCTTTGATTTGGGCTGATGGAAGACAGGCTCAACCACAGCGACTACATCCTTCTTGGCTTGGCTTGTCACTTGTAAAACACCCTCATTAATTAACCTTTGAACATCATTCTGAACCAACATGCAACCCTTAATACTGGCTTCACAACTTACGCATGCAACGTGGGAAGTATCTACTAAACCAGCTTCGAACAGCTTCGAATGGAACATCTTGAGGGGAGTCTTAATCTGTTCAACGTCAAGGGCATAACCTTCTCCCGAATCAGCACTAATGGCATTGACACTCTCATGGTTAGGAAAAGGGTTCTTCTTAACATTTGGTTGAGGATCCTCAAATGATAAAATCTTCTTTTCCAATAGATCCCTGACAATATTTTTGAGAGCATAACAATTCTCCAGATCATGACCAGGCGCACCCTCATGAAATAAACAATGAGCGGCGGCGTTGTAATTGGCGGGTAGAGGATTAGGAGGCGGACCCAAAGCCCGAGTAGTGATGAGACCCTGCTTGACCAAAGAGGGATACAACTCGGTAAAAGTCATTGGAATCGGCGGACAAGGCTTATACGTTCTTCTATTCGGCATATTCTGGCGAGGAGCCGGACTCTTTGGCTGTTGAGGAGCAGGAGTATTGGGTGCCTGTAGGTAGTTGACAGGAGGCGGATAAACAGGAGGTTGTTGCATAGGTTGATACATGGGAACCTGTTGATTGAAAGAAGGTGTAATAGCTGCCACATAGGGTTGTTGAGCATATTGGACTGGGTACCCTTGAGGTTGAGCATAACCTTGCGGATGCCGATAAAAGCGTTCCCTTGGTCTACCAGAGGATATAGCATTAGTCTCACTCTCCTTCTTTTTCTGGGAGCTATACGGAGGTTTCTTCGGCTGATCCTTAGAAGCGCCATGATTATTTGTCATTTTACCACTCTTCATACCCAATTCAATCTTGACACCCACAACAACGATGTCGGAGAAATTTGAAGTCACACTACCCACCATTCTCTCGTAAAATTCTGGACGGACTGTGTCGACAAACCAATCAGCTAACTCTTTCTCGGTCAAAGGAGGTTCTACCTGCGAAGCAGTCTCTCTCCACCTTTGAGCATACTCTTTGAATGACTCAGAATTCTTTTGTGACATACTCAGCAACTGTCTTCTGTCAGGAGCCAGATCCATATTGTACTTGTAGTGTTTGATGAAAGCGTCAGATAAATCCTGGAAACTCTTAACGCGAGATTGGTCTAAAGTTAAATACCACTTGGAGGAAGCACCCTTCAAACTATCTTGGAAGCAATGAATCATCAGCTTATCATTCTCAACATGGGCAGCCATTTTGCGATAATACATGATCAGATGACTCTTAGGACAGGTGGCACCTTCATAGCGATCGAAGTTCGGAGTTTTGAACTTCGGGGGAATAACTAAACCTGAGACCAGACAAACATCCCTTGCAGCAGTCCCAAAAATTTGATCACCCTCTACCTTTTTCAATCTCTGGACGATGGTGTTTACTTCCTCACGAAGCTTATCATGTTTCTCACAACCCTCAACATTCTCATCAAGATTATCAAAAACTGTCTCATTGAAGTACGGTTGCGCACGAGTGTGTACAACAGGTGGTGCAAAGATAGGAGCCCCCCTAGAAACTTCAGAAAACAAGGGCACGGCTTGCTGAACAGGTTGATTAATCGGAACAGTGGCTTGAGGAGGCACAAAACCGGGAGCAAGACCATAAGGTGGGTCCCTTGCTACGGTCACACTTGGTGGAGGGTCCACAGTAACGCCGGTAATCTCAGAAACAACAGTGGGCTGGGTATCCATCTTAGCATTCATGACATGTAACAATTCCATCATACGCCCCATACCCCCTCGAAGGTCTTCAAGTTCATTGCTAAGGCGATCAATCTCTTTTGCCTGATCCTCCATTCTTTTCCGCGTTTGAGCTCTGGTGTTGTATTGGTGCCGAGAACTCAGGGTGACAAAACTGGAAGGCGAGAGAACCGAGTGTGAGAAATCGGGAGACACATGCAATGCAAAAAAGCAAATGATGCTAAAATGTGAATGTAAATGAAGATTTCATGGAATTCAAAACATTTACTAATGTCGTGGGGTACCAAGGAAATCTTTTTCTTGTTTTTTCATTTTATATTTTTTTTATTTATGGTATCCCGCGATATCCATTAATGATGTTTGAACTCCATGAAATACAATGCGATGAGATGCTTTATGGATGCAATGCATGAAAACACACAAAGTCCTAGGTTAAAGGCTTGCATGAGGTTCAAAGGCAAGTACCCTCCCCTGAAGTTAGATGGTTCATCCTGTCCTACAAAAGTAACCAGGTTCTAAGGGATCTCAATATCATTGATCCTTCACAAGGGTGGTTGTTCAGAAGGCAACTTACTTGCCAACCAAAACCCTCCAAGTTTAAGATCTCAATGAGCGTAGTATCGAGTGTCAACCAACTTCAGTCTGCACCAAAGCCGGTTACCTCACTACTTTCTAAAGGCCAAGATGAGTTAACTAGGGTTCTAAAAGTCAGTTAGTGCATTGACAACATATGGCAGCCTCAATATTATCCTCAACTTGACTTAAGGAATATAAGCACCAACCAAGAAGTCGCACTAACTATGGCCACCAGATCAACCGTATCGATATACGTCGTACAGTTTCCTTGGTCTATTGCCATTTACCTAAGGTACACTAGATCCGGGTGTAGGACTCATCTCACAGCACAAGGAACAGTCCCACAATCAAAGCACAAATATATACATGCAAATGAATAATAACACAGATAGTAATAAATATGAACAAGTTAGGGATAACCCTCAAAAGTTAGCTATCCCCAGTGAAGTCGCCATTTTCTGTTGCGGTGGAAATAGGATATCAAATTATTAATTAATTTGAATCGCAATTCAATTCACAACCGCTTTTTGATTTATCCGAAGGAAAAGGTCAAAAAGGGAAAACCTATTTTGCATCGTAAACACAATGCGGGGAAAGATCTAGGGTTCGGGGGTTGGTTAAATTTAGGGAAGGTATTAGCACCCTAAACTTCTGTAGTACTCTACAGGAACCTTTTGTTCAATGCTTACTATTTGCTTTATTTATTTGCTTAAGGTATATGTACAAAGGGATTAAAAGTGAGAAAAAAGACCTAAGGGGGTTAATTCTAAGTTTACTCGGCAAGACATCGCATCTTGTGCCTACGTATCCTTACGGGAGTGGAATCAGAGTAACCGTAGTTCCCCTCAAAAGGGAGGTTAGAGACTTCTTGACTGTGGTCAAGGTCTCAAGGGGAATAAACGTATCTTAAGGACACGCTTACGTGGAGTGTAGAAACTCCAATCTCTACATTAAAATATTATGTTGAAATTAGGGTTAGGTTAGGTTAGGGATTCCGCGGCGGGAAACCCTTAAATGAGCATGGCGGGTCTTTAACCTAAAGCTAAGGGTAAAATTGTAATCTTGCCTGCGGCGAGGCATTTGTGAAAATTAGGATTTGTAGTTTGTAATTTTGAGGGCTTGAGGACTATTGGCGCGGCGACCAAACAGCTAGACCTAATTCCTTCGGAGGTGCGTGCAATGTGACAAAATAATAGCGCTGACAATGTGAGAATTTTAAATCATACATCAGCAGAAATTTAAATGCGGAAACGTAAATGCGATTGTTAGGTTCGCGAGGTTACAATTGAGAAACAGATACAAATATAAAGGTAACTCAAATGAAAACTCAACACAATGGTAATAAATATGAACTGCAAAAAATGAACACCCGTTAGTAGGCAGAGTCAAACGACTATCAGATGAATTACGAGCCAATGCAAATTGGAGATTTATTGTTGTTTTATTTAAAAATCTTAAATAATTTTAATGTTAGCTTAAAAAAAAGTTTAATTTAAAATGCTTTACTCTAAAAAAAGTTTTATTATTATTATTTTTTTATATTTTTAAGAAAAGTTTTTTTGATTTTTGCTTTTTAAAAAAAAAGAGTTTTTTATTTTTAATATGTACATAAAATATTTTTTCTTATTTATTTTTAAAAAAAACAATTTTGAATTATAAAATAACTGTTAAGAAACAAATTTAAAAAAACATAAAAAAATAACAAAATAAAATAAATAAATAGAAAAATAAATAAATAAAGAAAAAATAAATAAAGGGGAGGGGATTTGATCTGTTGGGGATCAGAGTGTGTGCGTGACTACCGTGTGTGCATTATCCAAGTACAAGCAATGAAAATTAAAACAAATAAAAGAAAGAAAAAGGAGAGAGGTGACGGGACTAAATCCCTAATCCCCCAATCTCGTATCTTCTTCCTCCTCTTCGTCCTGATCACGGCTTCTCCATTTTTATCTTCAACCTCCTTTCGTTTGAAACCTGCAATCAGAGAGAAACAACATGCAACAACATTCGGAAGAAAATTATACCCACAAACACGAGCCGGCGGCGACTGGAGTGGTACAACGGCGAGGTGAAGATGATCTTTGGTCTGAGCTTCGCGGCGGTGACCGTTTCCTCCGTGTCTCTGAATGTGTGAAGCTTCGTTTCTGTCTCGCCTTTCGTACGTGGTCGCTAGGGTTCTTCGTATTAGCGTTTTCCAAAGGTGAACTCGTTCCTCTTTATACCTTTTTCTCTGATTTTGGGCTTGGATATTGGATACACGTTATTTTTACTGAAACGATTTGATTTGATTTTATGGAACTTTGGTGAACCGATGCTACTTTGATCTGATTGAGATTCTGATATGATTTTCTTATGTTTCGTTTGAAAACTTTCCCCATTTGGATTCACTTTGATTGGATTTGATTTACGATTTATCTCTGATATGTTCTGATTTCCTTTTTCAGATTTGATTTGGACTCATTGCTGGTATGACTTATTTTGGTTCGAACTTTCCTATTTGGAGTGTATATTTCTGGTTTGCTTCAATTGGATATGCTTCGAATTGCTTTCAGAAACGGGCTTATTTTGATCTGTTTTGGAACCAAACTTATTTGTGATCTATTTGATTTTATGGACTTATGAACTGGACATTGAACTGATGCTAACTCGTTTCCTTCCAAAGCGTCTTCCCTATGGATTAAACGAAATGGTTTATCAGACCGATTCGCCTCAGCCTAAACTGCCCTGACTCCAAATCCTGCTTACCAATTGGTTTGTAAAGAACTTTGGTTGTCATCAATAGCAACTATTTGATTTTGCATATTTTGAATTGTTAAGCCCTCACAAGTAGAAGAGTTATTCTCTGTGGGTGTCTCATTCATTTTAGTCATGATCATAGACGCAGATGAGTTATTGCTAGGGGATGTGCTTATCTCTTCTGTTATTGAGATGCCTGTTATGGTTGTTTGTACGAGCTTACCTGTTGATACACTTTTGTCGCAGTTGCTTGCAAAAGCTGAGATGCTTGTGATTATTGCTCTAGACCAAACTGATTTTTCCTCTTCTTCTTTCAGGGCCCATCTCCAAGTTCGGAAGCTGCCGATCTTTGTCGCTGCCGAGAAAGGTTTGATGGTGATGAAGACTTGATGGTCTGAACCGTCGAAGCAGGATATTACAATCCTGGTTTTACGCTGTTGCTGCGACGACTGATAGGGACTGTTATGGTTTTGCACTTGTTTATCTTATGAACTGATATGCTTGTGACAACCTAACCTGTTTCAATTTTTTAATCTTCAGGTTCCCAACTTTCTGTTTTAGGGCAATGATGTTGAACTGAGCCCTTCAGAGAAGACGCTATGATCTTGTTTGTTGCTCGCGTTGTGAGCAGAATGGCACGTTGGTTTGTCATGGTGACTTACCATCGCTAATTGCTCTTTCTGGTATGACCAAGTTTGATGCTGTTGTGCTTCTTTGGATTCTGCTGAATATTATGACAGATTTGTAAGACCTGTACACATGAACTTGCATCGTTTGATGGTTTATTTTCTTATTATGCAACTTGATGCCATAGTTTGGCTTCTCTTGTTCCATTTCGAACTTGATTTTCATTCTGCTGGACCATGGGTCTTCATTCTGTTTGGTACAGATTTGTTCTTTGGTGGCTTTTCATACTTGTATGAGCACGAGTTCCTTCTTACCTAGTTTATGCTTTGAGTTCTGTTGTACTGATGACGCTTGTGGCTTTTCAGGTGTTGGAAGTTTCGAAACCAAAGTGACTCAGACCTGCCGGCATCCGGGTCTGAGTCAGAACTTGCCTATGTTGCCTTATTCTCGTATCAGTTCGGAAATTTAATCGCGGCAAAACGAATCAGTCCCGCTTCTTTTATCACTTCTATCTCTCGAATGTCCCGTACCGATAAGAACATGTGTTACCTTATCTGACGCCCACGGCGCGGATCGGTAACGGGGGTAGGTCGCAGCTTCGGTTGTGCCACTCCCGGCACTCGATGATGACATCGTTCTGAGAGTGTCAAAAGCATCTTCTAACCTTTTTTCTATATTGTTTGTTTTGCTTTGATGTGCAGGTTAGTCGAGATTTGCGGCGAAGCTTAAAGACAGCATGAAGACCCTTAGGAACTTTTAGGAATTAGGATAGATGCTTATTGACTTAATGTAATTCCTTGTGAAACAATTCAAATTCACTTATCAATTCTGTAAATTATAAATATTTATGAAATGAAATTCAACAAATACTCATATTTACTTTCTCACTTGTAAATTCAAAGTATCCATGAATACTAAATTCCTTCTTGAGTTGTAGCTTATAAGTTTTTATGAACACAAAGTTCAAACTTACTTCTCTTTTGCCTTTTATAAATGATATCCCGCCATATAGTTATATCCAAACAAATTCAAATTAAAATCTCGTTGATCACATCACTTCTCAAAATAACCATAACAGTGCCCACTTCTTTTTCAAACCAACTTCATCTTATTAAGAGGAAACAAAACGGCTTTAGAAATGTTTCAACATCAAACAAGACGCGGCCCCGAGCCCAATCATATTTTTGACAAAACATACCGGCACCTTGACCCAATTGGCAAATAAATGCCTCAGAACGTAATAACAGCCCGTTTTCAAAGAATTGGTAGAATTTGTGTAAAATGACCAAAATACCCCCTGGAACCCAATCTGCAAAACAAACACCTTCATAATTTGTTAGTGGTTAGCAAATGTACATGTGAGGCGATATGCGAAATGACTGACTAAATATAAGGGTAAAATTTGGGGTATTACAACGTCCGTCGTACTCGACGGGATCCACGCTTGTTTTCTAGTACGGATTGTTATTCTATCTATTCTACAGGTCTGGGGTTAAAAGAAAATAAAACTGACTCGGCAAAGTATCACACTTTATGCCTACGTATTCCCGTCTGAAACGAGAAATCAGAGTCAACGTAGTTCGCCTGCCTACGGGAAAGGAGGGGAAGGTTGCTCGCTAGGATATCGCATCTTATGCCTACGTACTTTCATACAGCATGAAAGATCAGAGCAAACGTAGTTCGGGCTACGGAAGACACAAGCTTGTCTGAACGTTTTTTTTTATCTTCTTATGAAAGGGTTTTTTCTGATTAAGAGTCCAAGCGGACAAAAATGACATCTTGATGTTTGTTTTCAGTCTTTTACGCAAGAACTGTCTTTTATGATGTTTGCAATCTCTGACGCACTAGAGACTATGATTTGAGGGTGACTACGTCGTATGTCACCCTAAGGGTAACACACTAAGTAATCAGATTACTGAAGAGTGACCCTCCAGCAACCTTTCTCAAATAGCATAAGGCTCGTAGCATACGACATCGATTATCCTTATTACTGTGTTTTGAATTGTTCTGAGATAGAAGAGAAAGAAGTCTAAAAAATCCTAGGGTTTGAAAGGGAATCAAAACTACCCTAATGTTATCATGCATGGATTACAACCTAATGTCTGTCATAATTCCCTCCTGCCCAGAGGAAATCAGAGATCCTAGGGGATAAACAGAAAAGAAACAGCAGATATACAGTAAACAGTAAATATGCATGAAATGCAACAATACAAGCAATAGGCAAAGTGAAACAGCTTCACCTCAAACCTAAGGTAAAATCAACGGACAATACAGCAAAGAAAACCACACCCAACACCAGCTCAGACAGCAAAACAGCTCCTACAGAAAGCAGTTCAAAACAGCTCCTACAGAAAGCAGTTCAAAACAGCACCAGCTCTGGCAGCTACAGTTGATAAACAGCAAAAGGTTGACAGTAAGAACTTTAGTCAAGATCCTATCTTCACTTATCAATGATACTCAAGCTCCAGGTAAGCTCTTATCTTCCATAGTCTTCAGCTTTAGCAAGCCCTGAACCTCAACAAACAGACAGCTTCAACCAGCAGCAAAACCCTAATCTTCAACAGACATCCAACTTTGACAGGCACAAGCTTCATCTTCTATAATCATCAATGTACTCCATCCTCAATAGGTCTTCAACTTCAAGGCAAACACTCACAAGAGAGGATTAACTAATAGAGGCAGTTGGGATGTTAAGAGGCTTAGTGAAAACCCAGGGAAATCACTAAGATCTTAACACAACTAGTGACAGATATCCTCAAGGTTCTACCCAATCAAAGCATACTCTACATCCCTCCTAAGGAGAGATGGAACTCTTTTAGGGGACCTTGTGTCATAGGATGGAATAGAGGCACAAGAAGCTCTCTATTTTTTACAGAAGAAATCAATCTAATTCTAGAGCTCTTCCTACATCTCCTATCTCCTAAGTCTTCATCAAATATCTTCAATCACAAGCAACTTCAGGCTCCAATCATCATCATTGGTCTTCAATCATCCTCAAGGTCTTCACAAGCCCCAATACCCAAAGAAAAGGCCCAAAATTTCAACAAACAAAGCAACTTCCCAAGAGGGGAACACACCAATATCAATCAACTTGCAAAAGTCAAATAAAATGGAAATATTCATCATAAAATCTTAGTTTAATTTCTAAGGGACCCTATCTAAGTACCCTATACCCCACATAAACCCCAAGGCCTAGATCAAATTAAAAACCCAAAAACTATGTGTTGAAATGCACCTATGTCAAGTTTAACCCTAATTCTAATCAACCTAATGTTCCTCATTCAAAACTAATTAAAATTAAATCACAAAAATGTGAAATAATTCCAGGGGGGACCTAATGCTCTAATCTAACTAAAACAAAAGGAATTACATCAAAATGTAAAATAAAATGGCTAAACAAAATTCAGCAAAATGGATATACAAAATAAAATGCAATAAAAGCAACTAAATGTAAAAATTCACCAGAAATAGAAAAATGACTAAAATACTAATTTTATTTTTCTATAATTTTATTAAGACAATTATGAGAATGGAGAAAAAACTCCCATATAAAAAGACCTATTTTTGGATTTATTATGAATTTTCAAAGATTTAAAAGAAATATGTGAAAATAAAGAAAAATATGAGAAAATGAAAAAGATGTGTGGTGAATAGCAATTGAAAAGCAATGTAAACAGACATCTGGGCCCAAAAGGGGGTGTGGCTAGCAAGTGCGCTTAAGCCCAAATATTATTCAGAAATAAAATGAAAAAAACATTGAAAAATAGAAAAAACTTGGTGTAGGAAGCAATCCAAATCAGTGTAATATCACATGGGCCTCTGACTAGGGGTGTGGATAACAGCTATCACTTAAGCCCAATGCCACGTTTTAAATGAAACGGTGCGTTCCATCTCTCAGACTCATCCTTCACAAACTGAGAACCACTCACAGCCGTTGGATTTCATTTTGGTCAAAAGTCTTGTGTGGATCCAAGGGTGCCTGACTCGTCTTCAACCTTTGAAGCAAAAATGGAGGGAAACAAGCCATTGAAACAGAGCTTGAAGCTTCCTCTTCCTCCAATCGTATCTCATCAAATCTCCATCAAAAATCAAAATTAAAAAGCCTAACATGCTCCAAATTTCACACTGAGTTCAACCATGGTAATCACAAGCATTGAAACACAACCTAACTCAAAACACGAATCAAACCTCAGAATTTGGTCCATGATCAAAACTCACCAAACATGAAATTGGATAGCTTAAACTCTTCACCATGCTTCACTAATCATTTTCCACTATCACACTATGATTATATCACCAAGAACAACAAGATACACGCATGAACAGATTTCGCATCACTTAACCAATTGTCTCTAAATTGATCCTAAAGCTACCAGAAAGCTTCACATGATCATCTACAATGAATCTATCTAATCAAAACCAATTGAAAACTACCTAAATCATGCCATGGAGTGAAGTTTACATACCTGCCAATTTGAGATGAACAGAGGTATGAAATCTTCAAATCAAGCTTTGAGAACTTCAGTACACCTTCAATGAGTCATAATCTTGCTTCTGTATGCAAAAGAAATGGTTGAAACCTCTTGAATCTTGGAACCCGATAGTGAGTTGCAGATGAAGATCTTCAACTTCAAGAACACGATTTCTCCACCAATTTGCTTGGAATTTGATCCAGAAACACTCAATAGTATCAATGGAAGTGAATGCAATCAAAATTTTGGATTGAAATGGTGTGAAAGCTTGTAACCAATTCTGAATTGCACATGGAAGTTTCAAATGGCAATCTCAAGAATCTCTCCCAATTCTCTCTAACTCTTGCTTTGAACCTCTTCTGAATCTTATATAGAGTGTGTTGGAGGACTCTAGAAAGATCTAGATTGATCCAATGAGAAAATCAACTTCTCATGTCATGAAATTCTCTTCTTATGATATGCACTTATCATCTCATGCTCCTAGCTTGCAATGCACTTGTTTTGAGTTTGAAATCTCTCCAAATGAGACATTGGAGGTGTATGGATGGAAAGGAGCCTTGTATTTGCCTTGCCAAGTGGTTTTGCAATGGTGCCTTATGATTCAAGTAAGCCATTTACAAAGCAAGTCCTAAAAATAATCCTCAATTCAAAATTGTGGCAATGTCAATGTTCTCAAAATGCTTTTTACAATCAAATTGGTATGTCATATGCCTTGGTTTGGTTGTGTAGGTCAAAAAACCCAATTTCCAACTTTGGTTCATTTAAAATATACCTTCATTTTAGGCCATTTTTATGATTTTGTGAAGCAAGCCATTCCAAGTTATCATGACCTCTTATCTAGCCTAAAAACATCATTTTGAACACATCTCATGTTGAACATTTTTCCATTTGAGGAGTGGAAGATGGAGATTTGGACCTATGTTGAAAAATGACCTGTAATTCAACTTTCCCAAAATACCCCTGGGTTGCCAAGACCATAACTTGAGTTCCACAAATCATCTTGAGAACTTATAGTACTCAAATTAAAGTTAAGATCAAGATCTACAACTCTTATGTTGACCAAGAATCCATTTGAAAACTCCTTGATGGGCAAAAGATGCTTGGAAATCAAGTGACTTTCACAGATAAATTTCAGTATCCTCTGGGGACCCATAACTTGCAAGAACCATAACTTGAGTTCTACAAATCTTCTTGAATACTTATAATACTCAAATTAAATCTATTGAGAATATCTACAAGTTTCATGTTGACCAAGAATTCATTTGAAGCTTGAATTTTGACTTATCTGGCTTGGAAGATAGGCCTAAATTAGGGTTTTTACACTGAAACCCTAATTTAGTAACTCCTCTTCTTCTTGATTCCTTTTGATTTCTCCTTGGAACAACACCACACTTGTATTCACATATCAAAGCATGAATTCCACATCCTCCAAGTAGGCCTTGATGCTCTTCAATCACTCATTTGACCTAGGGTTGACCTAGGGTTGACCCAGATGAAACCCTAGTTGACTGCATTCAACTATAGCTCTTGTAATCACACCAATGACTTGACTCATCTTCAAAATGACCCTTTAGGTCCTCCATGATCTTTTCCATACCCTCAGGTATGGCTCACACACTCATTGATGATCTTCAACCCCTCAAGATTAGGAGAGAAATCCACTGGCTGACCTTCAAACTTCTCAAAGCTTCAACTCATTTCTTGATTACTTGGATGGTCTTGAACTTGAATAAAACCTCATGATGGGCCTCTTTCTGATAAGAAAGGCACTTGATCCCCTGTTAGATGACTTGTTATGCTATGCTATGCAAATGATTAGACTATGTACATGACTTATTATACAAATGACAATGCAATTGAAACATAAACCAAGTGAAATAGGTTGAGCAAATTTTAGGGTGCAACACTTGGGCTTCTTCAATGGTTGTGACCTTCATGGCAAACCTATTTGGTAAGGACTTGAGAATCTTCCTTACAAGCTTCTCTTCAGCCATCTTTTCTCCCAAGGCTCCTGAGGTGTTTGCAAGTTCAAGAACATTCATGTAAAACTCATGAATGGTCTCATCTTCCTTCATTTTCAGACCTTCAAATTTGGTGGTCAGCATTTGAAGTCTTGACATTTTGACCTTGGATGTTCCCTCATGAGTAGTTTTGAGAG